>MU134430.1:31792-45852 GCA_015039355.1 Ramaria rubella | reverse complement strand
GGTGGAGGGTCTGTAGTTAACTTGATGGAGTTCTTCGCTAAAAGCTGAGACTCCGACTGTTCCTGGGTCTCCTAGACTAGCTGAGGATGCGTACCAAGATGTTTTAGGGAAACGGGAACCTAGGTGGTCCTTGTGGCAGTCCTAAAAGGAGTCTTTATAACAACGGACTCCGAGGACTTGGCCTCCGGAAAGAACGAGATGTTACACTACTAAGTGTTACACCTAGTAACATGCTAAGAAGACTATGACGGTGAACACGTCCACGTCTACTAGATGCCATACAGAGTATACAATTTGTAATACAACCTGTCTCTTCCCATAATTAATTTACCATAAACTACATCCGAAAGGGGGGGCGGGCACATAAAAAAGGTTAATACACGGTGGAGGTTAAGGCCTCCGGAGAAAGTTACAGGACCTGAGAATGAACGTTTGAGTACTCAGAACCATGTGTACACGGTATTACTACGATTGTCGGACCGACGTGTGTTTTGTGGTGCACAGTAAGTCCCACACGCCACGTTAAGAGACCACAGAGTCCTGATACAAATAATAGGACCCTAATGAGGTCAGTAGACTGGGCTACGGATGTTGAAATCCGTGTTGAAAGTGTACGGACTCAAAATAGGTCTTTAAGAGAAATGATTAGTAAACGGGTTTAACGGCTATGCAAATAGAAGGATGTTCAAAATCGGGTTGATTACTCCAACTGTGAAATACGGTCCCGACAGCGTCACGCGAAATGTTCCTATAAGGCGGCCCAAAGTCAATGTGGTCTTGAGGATTTTGGAAATTTGGATTTCACCAGCGGGGAATATACGACGACCGATTAAGTGAACACCTTTAGGAATCGACCGGCCCCTACCTCCTGTTTTACCTTCGAACCGCAAGTGTTTTTGTGTGGGGGGGTCCCTAAAAAACACCATAGACCCTACCGCGTTAAACCTTCTGTGAAGTTCTAGTGTTGGTTTTTAGAAAAAAACCATTTGCGTTACTACTGCTCGATACGTAACGAAACTGTCCGTCCAACCTGACCACTCAAAAATACTATCAAGGAGACTGTACTACAAGTAATCCAAGAGTCCAAAGTCCGTGTTGTACCTCTATGTCGACCTTCGGTGAGTAGACCTCACTATAGTAAACGTTAACGGTTAAATAACGGAGTAAATTTCACTCTATATCCCGAAAAGGAATCTACGTTACTCGATTATGTGGAAACAAACTTATCTATAGCCCACCTGTTATAGGATCACTCGTGTTACTGTGGACCTGGCAGACTTGGATGCCGACTTCTTGATGTTGAGATGTAATTTAACTAGCATGTACTCGAGGATGTAAATATGCTTGTACCGTAGGACTAGTTCTGTGGGTTTATAGGTGTTCCAAACTTTAAGTAACAAAGTATGCTACTCTTATATACGAGTGAGACACTGTAGTCCAGCAAACCACGCGGAGCATACGTAACGAGATCAAACACTAGTGGACCGCCGACACTTCGAGACACCCAGTCGACTGTTCTTAGTATGACTTCGAGGAACATGAGTGACGTTCCAGTTAGTGTTTCTAAACAAAAGACTATTTAGAGACTCTTTACCATACGTTCTATATAGAGGGGACAAAAAAAAAACTAAAGTAATAGAAGCCCGTCCAAAGGGAAACGCACTACGTCTTCTCGTAGCTCGTACACGTATGCTTACCGCGGTTGACGGTCTGTATTTTCTCGTTCTCCTCATAAAATTTTCAGTACCTCAGACTACCAAGCTTTACCGGTCCAACGGAATGAAACTAGGTTAGTCCTACTGATAGTAGTTGGGGTAAGTGTTAAAATAGTACCCACTCAAGAAAAAACTATTACTTGTTATGATTGTATAAGAGTGATCCCCACGAAACCTTAGTAACCATATTGTAAACCTAGCAACCCTTTCGTGACGCAGGGTTATGTCGTTTGTCCGGTACACTTGAGCGGTACAACGTACTTATAAACTTGTGCCACTCAAACGTTCCAAATTTATATAATTTTAACTGACTCAGTTAGTCAAACTCTACGGTGGTAAACAACCGGCTGGTCGAATTGTTCAACCACTCGGACGTCCCCCCAGTGAAAGACGGCTATAAATGTTCCCTAATCCTTGGCACAAGGACGAACGCGAGCACTCAGTATAATTAGAACTTCAATAGAGTCTCAAGTGTTTAAGGTTAAATGTCGATGGTTAGCAGACCCTCCGAAAACATGTGCTCCACGTTCTTCTCAAATGGTTTTGATGACTAAGTATAGGTCGCTCTTACCGGCTTACCGTCTGATTTATACCCCGTCGGAAAATACGGGTTAGTTTCTAAGATCTAGTACTAGACCTGGACCCTCTATGTGTTGTCGACCCGGTTATCTTTGGAAATACCACCCCTCCAAGCATCCTGAAGATGGTCAAATTTTTGAACTGTTCATATGAGTGACTGTATGCTCATCGTGTCTCCCAACTCCTGGTCTGAAGACATGGGAGGACCTTCTACATCCATATCCAAGCTCTGGGAACTAATAGAAAATACAGCATTGCCTTCCAGTGGTTTTTCTAACGGTTCGGTACCAAGCTCCCAAGATTTCACCGAGGGGCAGTCTTCAGGCTCTGAATCACCGGCTCCTTGTGTATGCAATGGTCCAGCTAACAAACCTCCATATATAGCGAATATTTGACTTGCAGGCAGAGTGAAAGATTTTTGGCTTGGTCCTTGACACTCTCGCTTAGGCCTGTTGTGAGTCCCCAGGCGACCGTTGCCTCTTCGTGCGACAGCACTCCCAGAGAACACATTCCTGTCTTGATGAGTGCGACGTTGGCGTGACGTTATCAATTGTCCTCGGTGCCCTGGGTCTGGGTTTGAGATGCAACGGACACACTTGCATAACACTTCTGGGGTATGTTTAGGGGGCGCACGCTTAAGGGTTATTTAGATGAGCATACAGAGGTGTATTAACATAGGAAAATATACATACCAGACTTGCCTGGGATGCCATAACTGGTGCTAGAGATCTGTGGGCTGTGTGGACGTGAAAGTAGGGTAGCGAGTACTTGGGGGGAAAGGAGCGAGCACTGTGAGTCTGTACTTGGATCTGAGCCCTTGACCCTGAGAGCTTCTGTGAAATTTTACAAGTCAGCATTTTGTTACGGATATGCAGATACATACGTACCTTCTTGACTGCAAATAATGGTATTCGGATGGCCTTGTGCATGTTTGCACGTGACCAAAGTTTAGATAAACTTTAGAATTGTATCTAATCTTATCATCAGGCACATGGGATATCCACATGGTTCAAGTGAGTTCGAAGCTCGGATACGATCGAAACTCTTTGGACCTGGCTCTGGGCACTTGAACTTCGCAACCAGCTCACATCAATATAGTAAAGTCGGGGGGTGGGTCCATGGGCGCTTTTAAGCGCCATGCTTCGTCAGGCATTGGTCAGCGATTGGTCATGCTTGGTCAGCTCAAAAGTTGGCTCCAGGGTCCCACAGCAGCCTCAATAAAATTTGGAAAAATACAGGGAAAATCAAGTGAGCCACTGGGACCTCCCTGGAGCTTGCCTGATCCTCACCTTGGGAAAATACCCAAGCTGGCAACAGTGCTGTTTCAGGCAAGTTTAGGGTTAGGGTTTTGGGTCCTGAGCAGTCCTGAGGGTTTTCCTATTGAGAATCTGATTGCATCAGACAATAATCTGTGTATCAGAGAGTCCAAATCCTACTGTGAACCAAACTATCCAGCTCTCAATTCCACTCCAGCTTGGAAAATCCAAATCTCTGAATCAGACATTGCAACTGAACAGACATTTCTACTCTGAACCAGCAAGTCTGATTCCAACCTTGAACTGGCCAATCCAAGTCTGAATTGGAAGATCCAGCTCCAAATCAGACTTTAAATTGGCCAATTACATTTCTATCTGACTCTGATTCCACCAATCCAATTCCAATCCAACTCTGAACTAGCCAATCTGATTCAATCTGAACTGGGCAATTGAACTGGACAGATTATCAAAGTCTGAAGTGAGGAATCTGGGTCTGAGTTGAACAAACTGAATTGGACATTTCCATGTCTGAATCAAGCAATTGAAATCCAATTGAGAATATCAAACTGAACTGGACAATCTGTGTTTGAAACCAGAAATGCAAATCATCAGAAACATGAAGGAATATCCTTTTTATTAGAGTTTCAGGGACTATTTCAAAAACAGCAGAAAATCAAAACACCATGTTTCAACTTTTTCACATGGTTTGAATGCTGGGTCCAACATTGGTTGTAATTTTCATGCTTGGCCAGCATGACAGCATCAGGTCATAAATATTTAGCTAACATAGACTTATATGGGAAAATCAGACAACTGTACATCTACTGGAAAAAAAAAAAACAAAGACTACTTATTCATGCATTTGCATACCACAGGGTGAATATGAAAGCTTTGTATTTGGAGGCCACAGGAAAAGTCCAGTATATCATATCACCTTTTGGACCTTAGACCCACTGACTATCACATGGAGATGATGTGAGATCATAATGCATCCTGAGAGTTAAGCTAAGTTGCAGCGTCAGGGTTGTTTTTCTGTACTGAGGAGGTTGAATGACATGAATAAACTACTTCAAAACCATGCAATTACTGGGAATATTACAGTGATAAAATAGTTTTGCATATTTTCTATTAAAATCATCCATCATATCCACTATTTATTGATAGAATGTTGATTTCAAGTAATTTAGTGAGGCCACATGGCACAAGATTTTCAATATGGAATAAAATTCCAAGCTTTGGCAAATATAGAGATACCATGAAAGTTGCAAAGTGGTGCTGTGTGGATGATATTCCTTGCTTTATAGTATGTTGGTTTAGAGTAATGTACTGGAGAAAAGCTGCCAAGTGTCAGCAAGGCCATTTTGCATGAGCTTTTCAAGGCAAATATAAATTGTAATAGAGTGTCCTGCATAGCATGGGTCATGGAAAATCAGTTTCAATGTAATAGAGCAAAACTGCAAGCATTAGTGAGGCCATGTAACATGATATTTTCAAGCTGTAATAGAATCCCAAGCTTTGGCAAATAGATATACCACCAAAGTTGTAATGTGGTGCTGTGTGGATGATATTCCTTGCTTGATAGTATGTTGGTTTCAAGTATGTCCTGGAGAAAAGCTGCCAAGTGTCAGCGAGGCCATGTTGCATGAGATTTTCAAGGCAAAGATAAATTGTAATAAGTGTTGTGCACTGCATGGGTCATGAAAATCAGTTTCAATGTAACGGAGAAAAACTGCAAGCATGAGTGAGGCCATGTAGCATGAGATTTTCAATACATAATAGAATTCCAAGTGTAAATATAGATACAATCAAAGTTGTAATGTGGTGCTGTGTGGAAGATATTCCTTGCTTGATAGTATGTTGGTTTCAAGTAGTAACCTGGAGAAAAGCTGCTGAGCATTAGCGAGGCTCGGAGGCCATGTTGCATGAGATTTTCAAGGCAAATATAAATTGTAATAGAGTGTCGGAAAATCAGTTTCAATGTAATGGAGAATAACTGCCAAGAATTAATGAGGCCATGTGGCATGAGATTTTCTATACATAATAGAATTCCAAGCTTTTATAGATATCCACCAAAGTTGCTATATGGTGCTATGCATAGCATGGGTCATGTAAAATTATTCAAGTAATGTAATGGAGGAAAACTGCCAAGTATCAGCAACACCACATGGCATGTAATATAATTCTGAGCTTTGGCAAATATAGAAATCCACCAAAGTCGTAATGGGGTGCCGTGCATAGCATGGGTAACTCCACTAGTCTTTATAGTAAACGTTGATGGTGGGTCCGTGGGCGTATGCTGAGTCATGCTGAGTAAGATGCTTGGTAAGCCAAAATCAATGCTCCTGGAGCCCCAGAGCAACCCCAATAAAATCCAGAAAAATACAGCAAAAATCAGGGAGGCTACTGGGACCTCCCTGGCACTTGCCTGAACCTCACCCTGAGAAAATAACAATCATAACAAAACAGTGCTTCCCCAGGTAACTTTAGGGTTAGGGTTTCTGGTCCTGAGTCTTCCTGGGCAGCCTTGAGTGTCAGAATAAAATAGTTTCCCATTTGAGAACCTGACTTAGAGATTCCAACTCTGAATCCAATGAGCCAAATACAAAAATATGAACTGGACAGTGTAAATATAAACCAGCCAATCCAATCCTGCATTGGACAATCCAACTTCCAAATGACCAAACTAATTTTGAACCAGCCAATATATGATTCACAAAATCTGACTCTGAACCAGACAATCCAAATATTCTGACCCCGATTACCAGAATCAGAATCAGACATTTCAATTCTGACCCAGATTACCAGAATCAGAATCAGACAATCCAATTCTGAACCAGATACAATCTGAACTGGACAGATTGTCTAATATGAACCTACCAATCCAACTCTAAACTGGCTACTTCAATTCTGAATCAGACAATCCAATGCCAAATCAGATAAACCAACTCTGAACTGGCTGAATTTGGCCAATCAATGTCTGAAATTTGAATCCACCAAACTACATATAAATCAGACAATCTAACTCCAAATTGGACAGGTTATCCAACTCCCAGACAATCCAACTCCAAACCAGCCCATCCGATTCTGAACCAGATAATTATAAACTGGCCAATTAAATTGCAAATCAGACAATCCAACTCCAAACTATTCAACTCCGTACCAGCAATGTATTCTGAACTGGACAATCTAGCTCCAAACCGGCTGTAACCCAAATTGGACAATGCTACTCAGACCTGGCCAATTTTATATCAAAGCAGATGATCTGACTTCAAGTCCACCAATCTGAGAACTGGACAATCCAATTCTGAATTGAATAATCTGACTTCAACTTAATCAATCCAACTCTGAAGTGGCCAAGTTGATTCTGAAGTAGGAGATGTAACTCTAATCTGACTCTGAACCCTCCAACCTGATTCTGGATTGGTCACTCTAAGCCAAACTGATTCTAAATCAGGAAATGGCTATGAACCAGCAAAACTGAGTTTAAATTGGACTGTCTGATTCTGAATGAAATAATCCAGGAACTGAACAATCAAAGACTCCAAGTTACTCAAACTAATGAATGTGATTCCTAATTGGATTGCCTTATTCTGAATTAAAAAATGTGACTTTGGATTGGGCAATCAGATTCTGAGGTGGACAGTCTGCTTTGAATCAAACAATCTGACAACATCTGATCAAACTGATTCTAAAAATTCCAATCCAAATGAAGTATCCACTCTGATTCTGAATCTGACAATCTGATTCTGAAGTGACCAATTCAAATATGAACAATATGATCTGACCACAAACCACCTACTCTGACTCTGAACTGGCAGATCCAATGCTCAATTGAATGATCCAACTCTGAACCGGCCAATCTAATTCTGAATCAGACAATCATATATGAACTGGACAACCTGAATTATTCTGATTCAAGCAAACCAAATTGAACAATATAAATGAATAATCTGACTCTGAATTAGACTATGCAAGTCCAAACCAGGCAATATTAGAGAGTCTGATTTGAACAATATGAATCTGAATTGAAAAATTATTCATGTCTGATTCAAAAATCACAAACAGGAAAATCTGTGTACAAAATTGGGGATGCAAATTATTGAATATATTGCTGACTTTTTGATAGAAAAATGCAGAAACACTGCCAAGCATTAGCGAGGCAATGTGGCATATGGTATTCAATATGTAATAAAAATGCAAGCATTGGAAAATATAGAAATTTACCAAAGTCATAATGAGTGCCATGTGTAGCACTGATTGCTTGACAATGAAGGCATTGTGACAACAAATATCACAGCAGTTTGCATAAGTTAGGCATTTTGTAAAGATTAGTAGCTATGGCAATGAGTTGATCAGATAATCAAAAAGTGTATAGCACATAAAACACCTGAACAATAGGTTTGTAAGAGTGAAGTAGGGGTGGAACTGGTGCTAATGTCGTAATCCTCGGAGAGTGGAGAAATCCCTAGTACAAACCTCTGTGGTACCGGAAGGTAGGGACACACCAAAGTCTGGTTCCATGTGTCAAGCAGTCACTCAAGTGAGTACTCGATATGTCTGCAGACCCATAGCTCCATCGACGGAGGTGAAGTATGGTGGGTGTCTACCTACCTGTTTGTCTTGCACAGTTGGTTCTCGAGCTCGTTATAGACGCAGATAAACACTTACTTACTGTCCTACTGACCCTACTGGACAACGGGGAACGTCTCAAGGTCATGTTGTTGTTACAGGTGAGTAGGTGTTTTCTCTGAGGGAAGTACGAACTGAGACCAACGGTAGGTGCGTACCCGAAAATTGGAGTGGTCGTCGGTAGATCCTCTCTCCGACACTTACTCAAGTTCGTTGTTTAGTGACTGAGGGACAGGTTTCGGTCTCAACATTTCCGGTTCCTCCTATACCGAGTCATGATATTAACAGTAGTACTCGGTCGGGGATGGAAACAAGGACCACTGTTTCAGAAGGATCTAAGTTCGCTGTAATCGTGGTGAACGGGGAGATTCTTTAACAGTGTGGCCTTGGATCCGGGGAAGGATCACCTTGTGTTCCAACCGAGGTTACGATTGGCAGAAGCTGAGGGGTTCAGATACTCAGCGGATGTGGGACAAAAGGGACACCAGTTTGAGAACGGTCGAGGAGGTCTAGGGTAAGGACCAACTTTCCGTGTTGGAGGTGGGGGTCAGGAACATCCCCACAGTTTTTGGTGGAAACTGGGAAATAGAAACTGTCTTGTTTCAGCCATTGTTGTTTTCACCAATTTCTTGGGAAGACTGTTTCGGCTTTCACAATCACTACTACATACGTTTCACACGTCTGATTCTGCCAATCCCTTTACCGCGGCACTACCACGGATGAACAGTTTTGACCTTATCTCTCCCTTAAACTTTCTTCTTTCATCCCAAATGAATCGTCTGTCTCAAGACCGCTACAATAATTGCAACTAGTAATTCTTACCTCTCTCTATCTCTACTCTCCTACTACTCAAGTCTTATCAGCAATCTGAGCAACTAAAATTACACATCTGCTGTAGTTCATTTCTCTCCCCCTTCTGAATACTATTATCTTGATTTCTTTATGTATATAAGATAGGATGACAACATATGATCCGCATAAGTGGCTACAGCCTATCTATGGTACACCTACATACGATTTACCTCCATATCGAAAACATCACTAACTACAAGGATAGATGATTATAACCTCGGTGTATATAACTACTAGCCAACAATCCAACTCACTAGGCTAAAAACTGCCGTTTATAACGATTACAACGATCAGAGTGATCACAGTAATTCTGCACCTCCCCTACCGCTGTCACTATTCACAGCCATCCACAACTTGTACTGTTCCCCTCCTACTTGTGATGTTCCAACTTGTCTAGAACCTGTCAGTCAAAGCGGCAAGTTTTGAGTTTATATTCCAATCCACCTTCCCGATACCCATCCTTGTACTGCTCACATAGGGGCTTCGTCTAAATCACCGGGGTCTGGAATAACGGCTGAAGGTAGTGGAGGTGGGTCCACGGGGAGTAACATAGGCACATCGTATAAAACTGTAGAAAGTAGTTTAGGGTGAACACGGAGGGCATCCACAGTCACACAGTCCTACAGTGTGAGATCTTCCCCCCACTACATTTCCCTTGGAGACTCTCCAGGGATACTGAGGTGTAAGTAAATAAAAAGGTAGTCAAAATAGATAGGAAGGAGTAAAGGGGAGGAGACGAGGGATAGAAAGAATAAGAGACGAGCCGCGAAACTCGGACAAATTCGCGGGTAATCAGTCGTACTAGTGCATGCGGCACACGAGAACGCATGTATTAGTATGACGACCAATAAAGCGTCAATAAGGGGGTAATCCGTCCATGAAGCCGTCACCCTCGCCACCACCACCCTCGGGATCCGAAAAGAGAAACATCACTCACCGTGCCCATTGGTGCCCATGCCTTTACAACTGGGTATGGGTTGGGCGGTTGATTGGGTATGGACGGTGCACCCATGCCCATGCAGTGTCCATGTTACCCAACAGCTAATAAACACCCATTCGTGTCCATAATGGTATACGATGGTGATTTGTCAGTGTCTTCATTCATGATGATGAGATTTAGTTAAAATAGGGTGGGGTGTAGGTAGAGTTGTAGGGTAGGTTCAATGGACGTAGGAGTTGTAGACTTTCGGATCGATGGAACAACTGTAGACTCAGGAACTGGTCCGGTACCGTTGAGGTCAGCGGTTCCGTTTCTTCTCGCGTTCAAGACACGTCTGTAGACCAACGCCTATACCCTTTCCTCCTCCGCCGACGTTGACTTTTGAGCTAGACACCGACAGTCTATTATAATCTTACCATTTGTTCAAGGTCATTCCGAAATTGAATGGTCCTTAACAATTTATCAGATTAAGGTAAGAGCTGTCCGTCCCTTTACAGTGCGCCACAAGTACGATGGTAACTTCCTGCAGGAGTTGGACGAGACCTAGACATGACTCCATCACCAACTCGAGTAGGGTCTCGAGCGAACCGGTTCCCCGTCACTCACACCCGTCCCATAGTTTATACAAGTGAGAAGACCAGATGTCTCGTCCATTCCCAAATTTCAAACCCAACTTTCTCCCTTGATATTGTATGGACCAACCACAAGTGACGTCACCTTCGTTCAAACAAGAACCCGAGCCGCCATCGACATGCTGGTATACTTACCAACATGAAAAACACTTGTTAGAATGCCCGGCGAAACTAGGTGAGACCGAGGGTTAACCGACGGAACTTTATACGGTTGAATACCGTCCCTACTTCATGACGTATGGTCCTTATTTAGTCAGACATTCTTGTCTTATCCTCACCATATGTATGGGTACCGCTATGTTATCTGGAGAACTCCGTAGTCAGTACAGTATAATCACCAAGTTTCAGAAGAACCGGTAACGATTTCTCCGTACCTACCTTCCTAACATGAATACTAACTCGCTCCACGATCGGTTTACGAGCAGTTACACCAGGTACCGTCCCTAATGGTATCGTTCTAAACCCCACGGAGTTCTCTTCTTCTCACATCGCAGAAACTCTTAGACCCAGGTTCACACTTGTACGCGTGTTCACGGTGGACATGTCACACTACGTGGACTTCTTACAGTGTGTTGACTAGGCGTTAGGAGGTGAGAACACGCGAGTCGAGTTTCGGTAGGTCCGGGTCAAACTGTAGGGGTCAGTCCCGGAAGTGTCGGAAGACCATGAGTTCTCGTTTGTGATTGTACGCCATACACCTTAAGGTGGCACAACGTTGTAACGCACCGTACCATACTTACGATTCAAACTTGAGAAACTCATAAGTTACGGTCCACCCTTCGTCGAAGCAGTCACTCAATTAGTCGAACTTACACTAGAACGCTTCGATGTGTCTCACTCATTACAGAGGTACCGAGAAATCGCGAAGTGACTGGAAGTGCTCGTGGTCTGCATGTCCGGTGTACGAGAGTGATACAAGAAACGCGAACGGTCACCTGTATGAGCGTTAGAGTAGTTGTTTGGGTAGTTACAGCAGTAGTAGGGTCAGTAGGGGTCCAACGCGATTGGACCAGAGGTTGAGGAGATACAAGTTTAGGAAACGGTACAGGACCTCAAAACAAAACCGAATTCTAGCACGACGTAGACGTGCAAACCGTCCATACAGTTTGACAAAGTTATCCGAGAACCGATAATCTAATTGATACACTCGTTTCGTCGCACACGCCAACCGAAGGGACCCCTTCAGAAAGTGTTTAACCAGTTCAACCAGCGAGTACCATAACAAACGTGACCGTAATAGCGTTCACTACGAGTTTTCGACCATGGTCCATTCGGAACTGTAGAGTGACGGAATATAAGTACGAGTGAAATAAAAGTTGGGGTTTAAGGAGGTTTTAAACCCGTTTGAAGAGTCGATTTTAGTCCGGTCATACACGGATAGGGAGAAGTCATGTGGTTAGCTGTCATTGGTATCCATGTGTGGAGACGGTGAAGGTATTGCAGGTTCTCTTACGACTACCCATGGGGAACCAAGAGGTCTACATGACACTACCGGTGTATACGAACTACTAACCCACTGCAGGTACGTAGACACCGTTTTAAGTTAAGTGACAACATAGGGACACTCAAGAATCGATTTCAGGGTACTGATGATAATTGTTGCGGGGGAACGGACATCGTAGGTTCGTTAGGAACAGGCTCAAGCACGTTTATGGTTAAAGTGCAGTGCCCGATGACACCTACCACTTCCATTTATTATAGCCCAGAGGGACAGAAGTAGTCCAAGACTTTGGGTGCCAGACGGTGACAAACTTTACCGGCGTCCGAGAGACTCTGGGTCGCTTGCTAAAGCCGGGCACCAAAACCCAATCAACTGGACGTTTGTGACCATTCTCAACACGGGCGTGGAGCAAAGTCGAAATCGTACAACCGCTACTCTTTTGTTCTGAAAAGGGAAGGGTCAGGAGAGTTTACGCCGTCACTAACTAGGCAAGAAGAACATCGGAAAGTGTTGAAAAAACGCACGAAGACAGACCAGGAACCGAAACAGTGGGTGGACTTCATGACTTCATGTAGAAGAGGGGTTGTGAAAGATTGTACGCAAGAGTCTAATGGCCACCTGACACGTAGACAACACCGTTACTTTGCTGTATACTGTGATCCACTCATTGGGCACGATACGTGCCCGTGGGGTAATGCGTACACGACCCAAACTTATATAAGTTTTTTTTTTAGATAGATGTACCGATGTGTAAATGTTAATACACATAAGTTTGTCGGTATAAAAAAAATTCATCAGGTTTATCACTACCTGTGTCAAGTAAAGACTCAAGTCAAGTACTTGACTTGACTGCTAAACGACCAATGGTCGAGTGTCAAGTCAAGTGACAGTCAAGTCGAGTGGTCAGGCAAGACTTGGTCAAGTTTGTAATTTTTATTATTATTAAAGTAAATTGATGAGATTCTTAGTTTATGTACACCCACACACACACCATTCCCACACCACCACCACCGCACGATCGTCTCACGCCCCCGCTCTACCACCACCCCACGCACACCTACCCGTACCCACCTGACGTGTCTACCTACCGCCACCCACATCGCCCGCACTACCGGCGTTACCCCTGTCGGAACCCCGACGTACCTACCTACTTCCGTCCCGCACCCCCAACACTACCCCTACCGGAACCCCGCCACCGTCCACACCACCGACACTAACCCTACCCGAACATCGGTCCACCTACCTACCGTCCGTACCGACCACACCACCGACACTACCCCTACCGGAACCCCGGTACGCCAACCCCCACCCTCCCCTACCCGACGCCTACCTACCACCACCCGCACCCACCCGATACCTACCTACCGTCGTCCACACCACCGGCGTTACCCCTACCGGAACCCCGGTACACCTACCTACCTCCGTCCCGAACCCACTACCCCTACCGGAACCCCGACGCGTCCCCACCCGGTGCCTACCTACCGCCGTCCCGCACCTTCACCTTCACCTTCACCACCACCACCACCACCCCACTACAATCTATCATAAAAACAGTAATACGATATTAATCATGAAAAACCTTATAGTAAGTTAGGAAGCCTCGATATCAGCTTTAGTTCTTCTCATGACAGTTATAATCAAGATTGTAGTAGCTTTGAAGAAGGTTTTTTGAGCATACTCGACTGCAATTGACCAAAATATAACATTGATCAGTTTAGACGAAAACAGGTTAGTGATGGTCTAAAACGTCTAGAATACAAGAGGTATAGGATGAATGCCGAATATGTTTGGTAAACGTCTTATGTTATTACGATATTTTTACTTTTAAACTAGTTTAAACAAAAATACAATCTCTACAGATCGTATTTGGTCCTGGACTAACTAACCTTTTCCCCCTTCCAAGGTTCCTTTCGAGGAGAAGGAGGATCACGTGGGGGACGTATACTTTAACCTCACAGGGTTGGTAAACAATGTCCTGGGTTATGAAGACTAGGATTACGGGGAGGGCTACAATAC
>MU134430.1:13746-25130 GCA_015039355.1 Ramaria rubella | reverse complement strand
CGCACGTACCCTACCTGCACCATACCCCACCATTAGTAAGTGTTGGACAATCCTGTCAAACACTCTGTTCCCAATGACATGGTCACCATCGCCACCAGATGTGACCACTGAGCCTGTAATCCGTAGCTGAGCCTGCGAGATGGAAGCTGAAGATGCCGCACGCAAGACATCTCTGAGAGCAGTAGGTCTGTTAGGACATACTGGCTGTGGCCAACCTTTGGTAAGATAAATGGGTTGATTGTATATATAAGCTGATTTATTTGGTTTTTGTGCAGGCAATATCTGGCTCCACAAAGGTCATGTGATGTGATGAACACCAAGTGCCAACAACAATGCAACATGATGAGAGCATTTCAACATTTTTGTGACTGTGATGCAACAAAAACCACTTACGTGACCATAACTTTATTGTCTGAATGATAGGACAAGAAGAAAATGGAGTATGTTGAAACCAAGAAGATGGACAGTTGATTTCATCCACAGCTGTGAAGGAATGGATGAGTTGGGTAATCATGTGGTGGTGTCTGAGGCAGGACTTGTATCAAACACCTGGACACTTCTGTGTGTGCGGAGTCACTGCCTAAAGCTCTCCAGGGGTTTGATGCAAGTGCTGTGTCAGATGTCTGGCAAAAGGAGGGCTACAGTTGTCTCTGTGTGTGCGGAGTCACTGCCTAAGACAACTGTCTCTCCCTAAAGCAACTACTGGTATCCTATTCCTCCCTTCCAACAGAGCTGGGGATGTTATGATCGACTGTCTCTGTCTGAAGGTTGGTCTGCATCAGTGCAACTAGGTGCTTCTGTGTGTGCGGAGCTACTGCCTAAAGCACTGCGTTGCTCTGGTGCAGACCTAGCTTCAGACACCTGAGGAGAGGGCTACAGCTGTCTCTGTGTGTGTGGAGTCACTGCCTAGGACACTCAGCCCTCTTCCAATCTATGTTGATGTTTTAAAGTAGACTATAATGCAGCTCAGAAGGAACGGAGGAGGTGGGTGATTACATGGTACTACCATGGTAGGGTCTCAGGCAGGACTTGCATCAAACACCCACCATAATATATATATTTTCTGATTGGTAGGACACAAGATCAACCATAGAGTATGTGGAACTAATCAAGGAGACATTTGACCATTGATTCTACGCAGCTCTGAAGGAATGGAGGAGTTGGATGATCATGTGATGGGGTCTGAGGCAGGACTTGCATCAAACACCTGAATGCTTCTGTGTGTGCGGAGTCACTGCCTAAAGCACTCCAGGGGTTTGATGCAAGTGCTGTGTCAGATGTCTGGCAGTCACTGTCTAAGATAATTGTCTCTCTCCAAAGCAACCACTGGCATTCTACTCCTCCCTTCCAACCGAGCTGGGGGACATTATCCATTGTCTCTGTGTCTGAAGGTAGGTCTGCATCAGTGCAACTATGTGCTTCTGTGTGTGCAGAGTCACTGCCTCAAGCACTGCATTACTCTGGTACAGACCTGGCTTCAGACCCCAGGGAGAGGGCTGCAGCTGTCTCTTTGTGTGCAGAGTTGCTGCCTAGGATGCTCAGCTCTCTCCCACTTTATGCTGATGTTTCAAGGCAGAGTACAAGAGTTGTTTTCCAAAGCACGCATGCTCTGGTATGTCTAAAATCTGTACTTGCCCAGGTCAAATGATAGATTTCACAGCTAGGACCCTGGCTCAGGGGGGGAGGAGGGATGTTCTTAATGGATTCTTAAACATATATCTCATCAGCCACAGCTTAGCTCATGTAGCAGATGTAGTTTTTCTGAACCTTCCAGCAGCCAGCACTGTCACAAAAGTGCTATTTGCAGTTATACAAGGGCAGAGTCAGTGAAAGATGTTTATATGCAGTTACAGGGCTACCTACTTTACACCACAGGCAAGAGCACAGACCAAGCTCCAAAACGAGAGGAAATGGTATTTTCACCTCTCCCTGCTTATTCTGGCCATATCTCTGTGATTGGGAGATATAACAAAACCGGATTCAATAGGATCTTCTTTTGACCCCTAGTAGCTTGGGAAGTGCATGCCTTTCAATGCTAACTCCCTGCAGCTGCTATTCTTGTAGATGACATCAATCTATGTTTAAGACACATAACATCATCCACTGTGTCTTTGCAAATCACATGTCTCCTGAAGACATTTAATTCACTTCAACACCATTAGCTTGCAGCTCTGAGCTTCAACATTAACAGTATATTCATAACATTATGACATCACAAAATGTCTTTGATCTTTTTGTGTGACAAAAAGCACTGGCAACAATGCAACACAATGACATCACAAAAGGTTTTCGACCATTTTGTGACTGTGATGTGACTAACTCCAAGCGCTGGCAACAATGCAACACGATGACATCACAAAAGGTTTTTGACCATTTTGTGACCATGATATGACTAACTCCAAGCACTGGCAACAACATAACTGTTTTTGACCTTTTTGTGACCGTGAGGAGATGAACATGATTTGGTCACAACATTCTTTTTTTTTCTTTCTCCATGGCACCAACATGGAGTAATAAAGATGATGTATTTGACCACTGCCAAGCTGGGAAGGAACGAACTAATTGGATGATCATCTGTTGGGGTTTGAGGCAGAATTTGCATCCAATGCCTGGACACTTCTGTGTGTGCAGACCCACTGCCTAAAGCACTGCCTTGCACTAGTGCAGGCCTATTTTCAGAGACCCAAGGAGAAGGTTACAAGTTACAACCATGTGTGTGTGTGGAGTAGCTGTGTAGCATACTCAGCCCTCTTCCACTTTCTGTATGCTCATGTTTCAAAGCAGATTACCATACCAAGCACGCATGCTGGTAGGTCTACAATGCAGAAATATAGCTTTCACAGCAGGACTATGACTCATTTTGCAGGCCCACAAGAAATGAGTTGTTCTTACAGGGTTCTCAAATGTGTATCTTATCAGCCACAACTTGACTCACATAGCAGATGTGGTTGTTATAACTTTGCAGCTCCCAATGCTGACACAAAAGTCCTAGTCTTCTCTTTCTTACTGATGGGCAGAGCCATTGAAAGGTGTTCATACAGACTTACAAGCTACCTACTTTACAATGCAGGCAAGAAAACAGACCAAGCTCCGCAACAAGAGGGGATGGTCTCCCCACATCTTCTCCACTCTTGGTGTGCTTCAAGAAAACAGATGGAATATTGGCTAAGCGTCTTCCTCACCTGCATTATCAATTTGAGGGCAGGCTGCTGGGTGGCTGGGTGACATGAAAAGGCCCTCCACCTGAAGAAGACTCTTCATCTGAAGAAGAGCCTCCATAGTGTAGCAAATATAATAATAATAAAAACAAGGACTTGTTTCCCTCACATTTTAGCCACTGTCTGCGTCTGTGGCAGAAGGCTGACTTACAATGTCAAATAAGGTGATGTGCAAAAGACAATGAACAGTGGGTGGCATATAAAAGAGCCATACTTTTTTTCTTTCTCTTTGAGTAGTGCTGCCTGCGTCTGGAGGCAATAAGATTCCAAAATAATAAATTACATGCAAAAACTTCAATGAAAAAAAAATTACATGAATTTAAAAAATACGACAATTCTAGTGGTTAACTGATCTTTCAGAGGGGTTAAAGGCAAAGTTGCCACTACAGTTGCAACATTCTCTGTCAAAACCATGGTTTTCATGACCATAGAACACTAATGAGCACATACTAAGGTACACATTTGGAGAACCATGGCCACATGCTACATGGCTATGTAAAACACAATCTATGTTGCAGCATTGCTGGGCAAGGCTGAAGCTGCATTACGTAAAAAAAAAAACACAGGGATGGAGATTTCCTACAGATATGTGCCACTTGAGACTTCTTCAATTCTGCATTCGTATTAATTATCTCTGCTTGATTATTAGTTGTATCGGTTGGAGCTTTGGAATTTGTCATGTCACAGTCACTGAGCAGGTGCCTCAAAGACCTATTGTGATGTCATCATGTTGTGAGATATTCTCAGGGCCTTGGAGGTAAGCTCACGTCACCGAGTCACAAAATGGTCAGAAATCCTTTTGTGATGTTCTTCACATGGTGTAGTATTGTCTGTGCCTTTGAGTGCTGTCCCATCATGGTCACAAAATGGTCAGAATCCTTTTGTGATTCATCATGTGGCTGAGCATTGTCAGACCCTTGGAGATTCGTTTTGTCACAGTCACAAAATGGTCAAAAACTTTTTGTGTTGTCGTCACATGGTGTAGTATTGCTGTCAGAGTTTTTTTTGTTCTGGTCAGTGTTAACCAACCACCTGAACTGCAATTGATGGTCAGGTGCAGGTTGAGACAGTGAGAGGTTGGTCTGCCAACTGATGTTTGAATAGGTTGTTTTAGCACATCTGTGAGACTTGAAATATATATTGTCCAAATCATTTTTTGTTTTTTTGTCTACCATTAGTTGCAGCTGATGCAATTCTTATGATCATTTAATCTTATTAGCTTGACATTGACATCACATATTTTACTGTATTTTATTTGAGATCCTGGAAGTGCATGGGTGGATGCTCATCTGCGCGTGGTGTTGCAAAGGTGAATGTCATGTGACTTCTTTCGGAGTGTTTTTGTGAGTGTGTGACATAGTCACAAAATGGTCGAAAACCTTTTGTGATGTCATCGTGTTGTTTTGTTGCCAGCTCTTGGACTTAGTCACATCACGGTCACAAAATGGTCGAAAACCTTTTGTGATGTCATCATGCCGTGTTGTTGCCAGCGCTTCGACTGAGTCACGTCACGGTCACAAAATAGTTGAGAACCTTTTGTGATGGCATTGTATATCTGCACATCTCTCGTTGCTTACAAAGCGCTTTTGGTGTGCAATGAGGGAAATATTAAAGTGTTGTGAAAGAGGTAGGAAAATAGTTGTAGAGACTGAGAAAACATAGAGTGGGAGGCATAAGGCCTCAAGTTGAATAAAGTAATAATGGATTGCAGGAGGGAAATGTGGCTGGCTGACTCACATCATCTTAGTCAAGTTTAAGCATTGCCAGATCTCATCTACAATGCTTGTATCCATGCAAGGAATATATCATGAAATTCATGAAGGTTCTGGCACATCTTCTATATGTGGGGTCAAAAGCACGTCTCTTTTTTCTCAGCTTCTTTTGTTACCTCTTTTTACAACCCATTGCTATTTCCTTCATGCAGGCTAGGAGCGCTTATTTAAGCACCATGATTGTGCAGCTTGTCTATGCCATTACTAGAGGTTCTGAACTAGGTTGGACCGTGACGTGACTCATTCGAAGCGTCTTGCAACAACACTGCATGTATGACTTCACAATAGTTTTTCGCACCATTTTGTGACCGTGATGTGCTACTCGAATGTTCAAGTTCTGTCAACAACACAACTGCGATGACATCACTAAGTGGTGTGTCTGACCATTTTGTGTTCTTGGTCATACATGACAACACTCCTAGAGGTCACATGTCTTCACTTCATCACAGCCAGATGGCATCTATCTAGGCCTTCCAGGATTTGAAGTAGAATACGTAGCATGTGTGATTTGAAAGCAATGTAATCAGATTAAATCATCATAAGAATGCCTGGAGCTGCAGCTAATGGTAGGCATAAAAGCAATGAATCTTTGGACAATATATATTTCAAGCCCTTTTGATGTGGTCTAAACTCCCTGTTCAACCTATCAGTTGGAGCAATGCTGCTTCACTGTCTCCACCTGCACCTGATTATCAGTTCAGTTCATGTGCAGTGCTGAGTTTTATCTGACCTCCTAGACCAATACTGTGTGACAATATTCTCCATGTGATGACATCACTAAAAGTTTTTGACTCATTTTGTGAGTGTGACATTACAATGTCTAAGGCTGTGACAATGCTCACTACATTTATGACATCACAAAATGTTTCTGACCATTTTGTGTCTGTGATGTGGCACTTTCTAAGGCCCCGACAATACTCACTCACATGATGACATCTCACAAGGTTTTTGACCCTTTTCCTGTCTTTGACATGACAAATTCCAAATTGCTCCAACTTACTTCTGATTATCAAGCATTTTTAGTTAATAATTGTAGATAGAAGTGATTTTCAGGTGTCATATTGTTCATTTGCATCCTGTGTTTTTTTTTTACGTAATGCAGCTTCAGCCTTGCCCAGCAATGCTGCAACATAGATTGTGTTTTACATTGCCATGTTGCATGTGGCCATGGATCTCCAAATGTGTACCTTAGTATGTGCTCATTAGTGTTCTATGGTCATGAAAACCTTGGTTTTGACAGAGAATTTTGCAACTGTAGTGGCAACTTTGCCTTTAACCCCTCTGAAAGATCAGTTAACCACTAGAATTTTCATATTTTTTAAATTCATGTAATTTTTTTTTCATTGAATTTTTTGCATGTAATTTATTATTTTGGAATCTCATTGCCTCCAGATGCAGGCAGCACTACTCAAAGAGAAAGAAAAAAAGTATGGCTCTTTTATATGCCACCCACTGTTCATTGTCTTTTGCACATCACCTGATTTGGCATTATGTACAAGTTTTGTAATTGTAAGTTTGGTCATGTGACAGTGACTCACAATGGACTTCATAAGAGAGCTGGATCATTCTTGCTTTCTGCATTGCAGAATAATTACATCATATTGCAAATAGAATCCCTATGAGTTATACATTGCCTTTTGTACAAACTGTGTCACTTATTACTGACTAAGTGTGACTATATTTTCAATTGGAGAGCACTATTCAAGTCACCTTGCAATGGCAAAGTAGACACTGAACCATGACTCCAGAAGTTGCTGAATGGTCTCATGTTAGGTTTTTAGTTGAAGCCATTGTTGCATGCCTGTTTTCTTGCTGCATACCAAGAGCACCTGGAGAAGACAATTTGGTGTCAGATTCCATAGAGCCCCTACAATATGCTTGCTGAGCTTGGTCTGTCCTTTCTATTAGGCCAATGCATTGTAAAGTAATGGTAGCTTGGGGTCTACAGGAGTCTGTATGAAGCACTTTTGAGTGGCTTTTCCCATCAGTAAGAGAGGGTGGACTTGGACTTTTGTGTCAGCATTGGGAGCTGCATAGTTATATGGACCACATCTGCATACTGATGGGTCCAGTTGTGGCTGATAAGATACATCCTTTGCGAACCCTGTAAGAGTGACTGCATGTGTCTTGTGGGCCTGCGAGATGAGTCATAGTCCTGAATCTGTGAATGCTGATATTTCTGCATTGTAGCACACCTCACCAGCCTGCTTCTTGGTATGGCTTGAGTGCGTGCTTTTAGGTTTGGTCATACCATCAAGTGTATCAGCCAGGGGCCTGTCACATAGTATTCATCACGCAGAGCTCCATCCACATACACACATGGTTGTAACTTGTCACCTTCTGACTTGGGTGTCTGATAATTGTCTGTGCACTAGTGGATGGTCAGTGCTTTAGGCAGTGTTGTCTGCAGTCAGAGAAGTGTCCAGGCATTGTAATGGAGATTCTGCCTCAAACCCCAGCAGATGGTCATCCAATTAGTTCACAACTTCCAAGAATCTCATGCCAATTTTAGCCTATAGGAGCCTCCAGTGCCATTGCTAGATGTAGGGTAATGGCTGGATTAATGATGCTGTGATTACATCATCAATATCCTACTTCAAAACCAGGTATGCTTAGAAACGCTAAGAGTTCAGGATTTCAAGAAACTGCTGCATACATATGTCTTGTAATCGGGTATACAATGTCCATGCAATGACCGAGACCACAAAACCCATTGGAAGCTGACCACCACCACCTAGTGATCATCGGAGTTTCCCCATGTTGTATCTGAGACGGAGTTTGAACAATTTTCTAGTTGTGGGAGTATTACATCTATTCATCAACTCTATTTGTGGGAAAGACAATAGGAAATGGCAGATGAACTTTTGATATCCTACATGACTGTACGAACAATTCCTGTCGGACTTCGTCCTCCTAGGGAATCATAAATGCTACTGAGTGTTGCAACATAATTGTGTCATTGGTGACAAGGAAGACGGAGACTGGTGGAAAGTGGGAATCTGAAGGGCATGGTGTTTTTCAAACGTAATGATTGGTCGAAACTGTTCGGAATGTTGATATTCAGGGATTTGGCAGAATTGTTGGGAGATACCATTGGCCCTGTTTTCGGATATTGGTCTGTGATGTTCTCGGTGATGCACTAATTAGTTATGCACGCAAATTTGCATTCTTTACAGTCTTTCAGCTGTCAGTTCTTGGGTATTCAAAAGCTCCTCTAAGGGGGCTGCTTGATGTCAGACTGCATCTCTAGCATGACAGCTGTGGTTCATGATTTTGCTTTCCTATCAAAGCATGATTCCTCGGGCATTCATAGCTTGCTGTCTTTGTCCTGGGATGTTGAGGGGATTTTCGGTGTCCAGCATAGTCGGGTTTTTGGAAGGCAATTGCCTGGCTGTGTTTTGTAAGTCATCACAAGGATGGGTGGGAGTTGAGCATTGTTGGCATGCTGCTCTGCACACAAAGAGATTGCTGCAGCCCTCTCCCTGGGGTTTGAAGTCTTTGTTTGTACCAGAGTAATGCAGTTGTTGAGGCAGCTGGGGTACTCGTGCACACTTTGATGGATGTTGTTGACATTGTTGGTAGATGTGTCGGTGTCAGTCACAGATACAAGTGTTTGAATGTCCCCCCAGGGTGTCAGAAGACATTATAGAAATCAAGAGTGTCAGCTTGTATATACTGTTAGGATTGCTGGATTCGATGTCGGGGTTGGATTTGGTCGGAACTCTCCTTCACCGAGATCGGTAGTCACAGTATTCAGGAATGTGCAGAATATTGGATGACTTGGAAGTCGGAGATCCAAAGACTGATCTATATAGGCATTGGCTTCAACTTATGGGTTGCACCCTCTTGGATTTCTAGTGCCCTGGTATTTCGGATTGAAGACCGGAAAGTGTTATCAGGGTTCTGATTGGTCAGGTCTATTCAGAAGGTCAGTGCCAATGATATGTTGAGACTCATCAGAGATGAGTGGGGGCTTTGGGTATTCGGGAATGGAATGGTCAATGCGGATGGAATAGGGGTAACGATAAATCAATATTGAGTGAGGGTTAGCTTTACTGGAAAGCGAGTGTAATCAAGGAGGGTTTGGGAATGTCAGATGAGGTAGGGTCAGAAATAATGGAATGATCAGGATAATCAGAATGATCAGAATAATCAGAATACTGAACAAGGTTTGAAGGCCTTATTGCAGGTAGAAGTTTGGAGCAATGAAGTGTAATAAAGGTTCAATGATATAGGAAGGGCGGGATATATCAGGGTGTTACAAGTTATATTGGAATAATGAGTTGAGGTAACGAGATATGAAGGATGTGAGATATGTGAAAAGGGTATAAGGTATACAATATAAGAGAGATATAAGAGAGGGATAGTGATACAATATACAAGCTGAAGAAGCTTGATCAAGAGAAAACATATTTAAGACATGCGGGATTCCGAAATCGGAAATGAAAGATAAGGGTGCGTGATACAGCGTTCCAAAGTCGGAGCAAATACAGAAATCAAGATAAGACGTATGGGGATAATATCAAAATAGAATTGTGACTAAGAATAATAAATGGGGACATGTCGGAAATAAGCAGAAAAGGGCTTATTGGAATATGTGAAATGTCGGAATAACACAAGTCGGATCTGGGATCTAACAGGTGAAGGGGGAAGAATTAGTACCTAAACCAACACCCAGACAAATTTATCATATAAAACTCATAGAATGGAAGTAAACAATGAAGAGAATGTGTCAGATACAAGAAAAACAAAGGCTGAGAGTGGCAGGAGGCATAAATCCACTATTTGACACCTTCCAGGTTTAAACGTGCATCCCCCTTGGACATAGAGCTCCAAGGACAATATAAAACAAATAAATGAGCATTATTGATAGTTCCAGAGGTAGAATATTGCAACAAGTGGTCCAGAAAAGCAATGGTGAGCTGCTGAGGAGCTGGGGGGTTATAGGTGCAGTCCAGCCAGAGGGGTGTCAAAATAAGCTTACTGGTTACTATACAATCATAGTTATTGTCAATATCCATATAGTAGATGGGTCAGAAGGATAATAAAGGCAAGGAGTCACTGGTGAGGTGGTCTGGATGGATGACCATGAGCACCAGCTGCTGCACAAGCTGCAGTGGATGTAATATTTCATAGAACCAGAAAAAATACTACCAAGCTAAGTATATTGAGAGGGCAACTATCTATGCTCTTCTGAATTTTTTTTTAATTTTTCGAGAATATTTAGAGCTTATATGTGAGCTCACTGTGCTTGGCAGTGCTGGAAAGGGGCTTTAGGCTAGCCAGAATTTGTTAAAATAATTCTATGGTATTGTATGAATTTTCTGCAATTTCTTTGTATTTTACATGTAATTTATTGCACTGGAATTGCCTTAGGATTGAGCTCACTGTTGGTGACAGTGCTGGCAAGTGGATGGATGATGTGGGTGCCCATGGTGCCCATGATGTCATCAGCTGAGCGTTGTGGCAGCTGGGTCTAGACGATTTGATGGCCTTTGGTTTGGCTGGTCAGTTCCATTCATTGTAGATTCCTGCAGGGTGGGCATTATTCACGGTAATATTCATGGTATGAGTCTCTAGTTGTGAAACCTACATAACTAATGGGTATATCTGGGGCACCAGTCCTCATTAACTATATATTGTATAGTGGGTGTCTTACGTGACTCATGAATGGGCAACTACAGAATTGTCCTGAGTGGGTAATCTCCTGGGTACCATTTTCAAATTCCTCCTCCTCCACCTCCTCTTCCTCTTCCTCCTCATCACTGTCGCTGTTGTTCTCATCGCTATCGTTCTTGTCATCACACAGGGGTCAAGGCCCAATTTTATGTGATGAAAATGTTGAGAAAATGCTTTCCCCCACCTGAATGTTACCCATACTTTTACACACAAAAGAGCTTGGAAACTTCAGACTTTTCAACCATTTATTCACCAGAAAAAAGTGTTTCATATGTCTAATTTTCTATGGATTTTTATCAAGCAAAAAAGTGCAATATATTCAACTATTTATCACAAAAATACATCCAAAAAGCCTGTATTTTTGTTTGAATGTTTGTCCAACAAAAGGCTGAGAGAATTCTCATTTCCTCCTCCTATTTCACCCACAATTGTTTGACTTTTAAGAACTTTTTTACAACTTTTTCTTGTGTAAAAAGATGGATTAAACATTCATTTTAGTCAGTTTTTTAAATGAAAAAAAGGTGCATTATAATTACCTTTTTGAGGCCTCTGCATCCCTGAAAAGCATCTTTTTTCCCATGCCTTTTCCAGAAAATAAATCATCTAAATTTTCACCTTTTTGTATAAAAAAAAAGCAAGATTTTGTTGGGGTTTTCATGCCTAAAGATCCCATGAAAAGCTGAACTTTAATCCCATTTTTTGGAGAGAAAATAGA
>MU134429.1:165403-229171 GCA_015039355.1 Ramaria rubella | reverse complement strand
CTTTGGAAACTGACAGATGTCCTGTTTCCAATAGGCAGACTTGAGCCATGTCCTGGAGTTTCTTTAGAAGAAGACTCTTGAACATTCTTGAAGGTCAAGGAGGAATGCTCAGGCATAACCGTTTGACCTGAGGCTGACATTGCGACTGGTGGCTGCTTGGAATGAAAAGATCTGGGACAATAAATTTCAAACCGAGGCCTCACCCTGTTTGGTGATGGGATAGGAGGTAGATAAAGAGGAGGAGAGGGAGGAGAGGAAATAGGATGGGAAAACCTTTGGTATGAGTCTTCTAACTGAGACAGTGAAGCTTCAAGTGTAGAAGAGACCAAATTCAAAAGTGACTTGGTAATTGACTGACTTGCCTTTGGCTTATCCAGTTGAGGCAACTAGTCAATGTCCAAGCTGTTCCCAGAACGTCCACCAATGTTTTGGAAACTGTGAACTCAGAACTAAACGTTGGTGTAAGGTACACAATCAAGTTTAGTCTAGCCACTGATAGGGTTCAAGGGGATATCAACCAAAGACTATTTTAACAGAGAACCCAATTAAGAAATTCTACTCTGGTGTCCAAATAACACTATTACTTTGCAGTAACAATGCAATTCAAAGCACTTGTAGCAAGGCTACTAGTCTGGTCAGGATAATACTTGAAACTATGTGGAAGAGTGTACAGGGTTCCAATGCTTTGTTTTTATATGCAATATATGGGGAAAGCAGACTTAGACGACTAGGCTCAAGGTCGTATCAATTGAATAGCTGTTCAATTGAAAGACTAAAAGGATAGCCAAGAAACAAGGAGCAAAAGGGACAAGACCAACAACAGCAAGTTAAAACTAACTTGAGAGTTGATAAAGTCAACACTAACACAAACTAGTTAGCCAGGCAAAGGCCCTACAAGCAACAGTGCCCAGATAAGATAGAGTGTGGTAGCTTTGTGCTGACACAAGCTAGTAATCAAGCTAAGGCCCTACAAGCAACAGAACTTGATTAGATAGAAAGTGTACTACACCCCAACACTAGTTATTGATTAGACTTTGGCCCTACAAGCAACAAAGGATAATCGAATAGTAGTGGTGAGTGTTACCAACACAAGCTATTAATTTAACTTTGGCCCTACAAGCAACAAAGCTTCAATTAATTAGAAGTGATGATACCCAACACAAGCCAGCAGTTGTACTTTGGCCCTACAAGCAACAAAGTGTCAACTAGATGGAAAGTGGTGGTTTGCTTACACAAGCTAGTAATCTTTAACTCTGGTCCTACAAACTACAGAGCTCCAACTAAAGCAGCGAAAAGCTGAAGAGATTGTGCTTCACTCCTACAAAGTGAGAGGCAGACTGAAAGAGGCTCCTACAGAGTTTTTCAGCTAGGTCAAGTTCTTCAGGCTTGAACTGATCTGATAGAAGACTCAGGCTTCAGGCAGAAGTGGGGTGTGAAATGTGTGTGTGATTGCTTTTTGCAAGGCTACCTAGAGCTATACTTATAGCTTTACATCTGAGACACCCTAGACGCTTTAGGAAGGTCTAACAATAGAATGGAAGCTGCTGGAAGGTTCTGGCAGCTGCTATATATGGTTATAATCTTCCAGAAGCTTCTACACTATTAATATGAAGCTAACTATTGGCTAGAGATGACTATGATGTCACTAAACTACTGACTCATAAATAACTATGATGCTGAAATGATATCATAGCATTCAGGCTCAGATTTGGGGTTGTAGTGATGTCATAATGTCTCTAACTAATTAATATTGGATGATAAATAAGAAGTCACCTGCTGTGGAGCTAATTAATGATCCTGCTGACCAATGAGTTGGCTTACCTCAGCTGCTGAGTTACAATAATGGCAATTATTGGTCAGTAGCTGAGTTGAAGCTGAGTTACTGATTTGGCAAGTTTTAGGTCAGCAATCCAAGTTGTGGACTCTTGTGGATCATTAATAGTGAACTCAGCAGCAGAGACAAGAAATAGAAGAATTCAGACTACTACTAGTCAGAAACACTTGGAACCTTGAATACAAGGACTATCAGACTATAAGTACATTATAAGGATCCCTAACAAAGATGCCCCAGCAGGTTGTTCTTGCAGTGTTCAATGGGTTTGGCATCTTTGAGACAGTGGCAACATTGCCAAATTCACCATTTGGATTTGTTGTTAAGCTGTGAGTGCTTGCAGAAGTTGGCTTCAATGAGTTGGTTCAGTGGCCGCCCTCCCTTGGACTTTTCAGCCATGATAGAGGATTCAGGAGGACTATGACAACCATTATATATAAAAACTGTAGTTTAGCTCAACTACAAGGGCTACACTGGCCATAAATTGGTTGTGCCTGCTCTGCTGGCTCACCACTGTATATTATCTATTTTCACCGTGTTTCACCAGCACTGGCAGGGGTCCATCTGGTGACAGTGATCGCCACTTTTGCTGCACTGGCATGGCAAAAGTGGCGACTTTCACCAACAACACTATACATGGACCCAACCTCCGATGTGTCAGCTACAATTTACTAATCTACCTAGGCATGTAGGTCGTAATCGTGCCTTATTTGGGACTGAGTCGTGACGAGCGCCTAAAAGGTCACGTGACGAGCGCGTTTCGTCACCATGTCGATAGACAACCTCGAATACCGACAACCTCAGGGCGAGGCGTTTTATAAGTTTTCAATCTATCCATTTGACTCGGACCCAGTGTTCCAAGTTTGGGGATTTGTTCAAAACGCTAGCAATCGGTTTACATGTTTTATAATACAGGAAGGTCTACGGAGCATTGTCTCCTCAGCCCATGGAAAGTCCCCTGAAGAGCTAGAGAATATCATCGGTCAGGCGAAAGTATTCTACTTTTCCAGGTACGCATTAGCTAATTAAAAGTGTTGCTTGCAATATCGAATGGGCCGAACGGTGGGGCGATAGGACAACAGGACAGGAGTTAATATGGGAGAACTACGTCGAGTGGAAGAACTCGCGCCCTTCGCCTTTTCCCGACACACCAGCGGTTCTTCCCGGGGAAGAGGCTGCTTCAATAGCACTTCAAATAGAGCAACGGACGATCTCGGCACCACTGTCCTTTCAACAAATAACAGATCTGATCAAGACTGGTCAAACACACCTTATCCCCAATAACAGAGTCGTTCCGGAGGCCTTGCATGTTGGTGCCATCATTGTCTAGGATAGGTTACTGATGGGCTGTTACAGACGGAGGCCCCTAGCGAGTCTCGGACAGCTGCCAGGAGGAAACCCTGGGAGAAGGAGGAAGAGCCATTGATCTCAGATGAGAATCAGACGAGATCACAATCATAGGAGGTCTAGCTGGCCCTTGATTGCTAGCTGATGACGACGAGGCAACCGGGGTATCAACTGAGTGGGTTGTAGGATGTTGAACGTTGAGCAATCTGCAATGAGATATACACGCAAGAAGGCATGGAAAATGAGATGAATATAGGGTTGGAAGTCTAGAGTAAGCAGCCGTAAGCAAAATGGACGCGCATTATGGCAGTGTCTTCGCAAGGCCCACATCATTAGACCCTTTCCAAGTGGCAGATCCAAGTGAGACGCTGCAATTTCCTGCTGCGGCTATCCTCAAGCTTGAGTTGTACAGCTTACGAGACTCACTGAGCTGGCCGGTGAGCCTCTTACATGTGGTAGCTGACGTTGGACTTTCCTCTCGAAGTTCTTTAAGTTCTTCAACCGGATTACACCAACGCAGCGTCGGGGTGGACACAGGCGGTCCCAGGTTTCCCTTCCCAACCTAGTCCACTTTACTTTACTACCTCACTTCATGTGGTTAGGGGCTGCGGCTGGACTCGCCCTGCTCACATGGTCCTTAATAAGACCGATTTCCGCCAGCAACGTCTCCCTCAGCGACCAGCAACTCACCTACGTAGGCCAAGGATGGCAACTAGCCGCAGCGCCCCAAGCGTGCATTGTTATCAGCCAAACCATACATACCACGAGTCACACCGGGGACTTTGTTACATTCAACTTTACCGGTAAGTACTATTCTCGCATCCCAGCTTGAGAGGTTGTGCATCTAGTATTGCAGGAAACGCAGTGTTCGTGCGCGGTCCATTTACTACAAATACCAGCCCAGCCATCGTCATTCTCGACGGACAAGTGCAACCGGATGCGTCTCCTACCATTGCCGACGATGGTTGCGGCGTTCTCTATACCAACACGAATATTACGGGTGGTTTACAAGAACATACACTCACCTTACTCTTTTCTGCGGGAACGGGTGCAGTACAGCTCAGCATCAGTGGTATTACGTGAGTTTGTATGTCTACTACAGCCTTGCCTGGGGTGGCGCAGTGTGCATGACAGTGAAGCACTTTGTGCAATGCGAGGTGGCGCCATATTCGACGGGATATTTTCTTGCACTGAACGCTGACGTTCGGATGTCTGGATGCCCCCTTGTCTTTGATTTGTCTTTGAAGGCGTTGTAGTTAACATTTTTGTACAGCGTGACAACCCTCACCGGCGTAACGAGCCAATCCTTAGCTCCAAATCCCTCTACTCAGTTCCAAGTCATACCACAAAGCACAACCACCGTCAGTGGGGGTGTAACGTCGCAATCTTCCTTCGCTACCGTCATCAATCCTGCACCCACCAATTCAATCGCCTTCACTATTACTACCAGCTCCACTCCCCTTGTTGGAACTTCCACTGCTGTAGGCAACGTTGCCTCTGCACCTTCCCAGGGGCCTACCAAATCTGCTGTTTCAACGTCGGCATTCGCCACCCCACCAGGCATGACCGCCACTTTAATCGGAGGTATTGTTGGTGCCATTCTAGCTATGCTTGGTCTTCTCTTCCTTTTTATCCTCCTACGCCGTCGCATTACGAAGAGCTCGGCACGGAAAAGAGATCAAGAAAACAGCTTTGGTCGGGAGGCGCGCGAGATGGAGGAAGCAAGAAAAAAGGCAGTGGGAGCTGTGGAGGGAAGTGCGCGCGGGAGGAAAAAGGATTTGCCTCAATATGTCGTGGAGATTGGTCCAACGGGAAAGCAGAACGTGACAAAGTATATCATCTACATGACTTCGAAGCCTCTCTGGTCTGATCTCTACCTTCAGAAGCATGTCGATCCCTACGCCACTTCCCGTCGCCTTTGGATCAAAGTACGTATTTTTCTCCCTCAGTAGTCCCTCCCCCTGGATGATTTATTCTTTAGTTGGCGTCCTCGCGAGTGGACTACCACAGTGTACTCACACCATACCGTCCCCCATGTGGGCACATCAACTCCTCAGGTCCTGCCAGTCGGTGGCGACGACCCCTACTCGCAGATGCAGGAGCAGAGCGGGCATCTCTCGCAACATACTTCAACTATAAGTTCTCAACATCGTATAACGCCATCTTCCTCCATTTCCCCCATTCTTCCGTTGCGACCCCCTTCGCGTGCACCAGGGCTACCTACCACCCTGACCTCTTCTACTTTGAACCTCTCACCTTCATACAACCCGTCTTTGTCTACGGTTGGAGGAGTTGCTCAGCTCCAGCGGATGAGCGAGCCCTGTATTGCAGACCGGACAGCCAGCTTAAGCAGTAGCATAGTTACACAATTAGCCGGCAGTCCTCATTCTGGTTATTTCTAGGTCACAGACTGTTCGTCTTTGTTTTGCTTCTATGCTTTTTTGTAAAACTTGTGTACTTTTAGACGATCCCTCAGCGGCTGTGCGGTTCTAAGAGGCTCTACATTCCATTATAATATTTTAAATAGTAATATCTTTTATCACGTGATTCGACCATGACGGCGTAGATTCTATTGAGATATTTCTCTCCGCTGCATTGAACTCAATGTTGCGTGCGCGACGCCCATTCGGTCCATCTTTTATCCGCTTATTTCACTTAAGCTCTGTCAGGCCTCAACGCACTCCCTTTGATCCAGCCACTGTCGAGCGTGCCGAAGATGAAGTTGATGTCTGCATCGTCGGTGCAGGGCCTGCAGGATTGAGCGCAGCGATTCGATTGAAACAGCTAGAGAAGAAAAATGGAAAGGATATTAGGGTAGTTGTACTCGAGAAGGGTGCAGAAGTAGGTAGGGACTCTCTCTGGTTTAGTCGTGGTTATTTTCTGTGGTGCTACATGCGTAACAGGCTCGCATATCCTTTCTGGCGCAGTAGTCGAACCTCGAGCCCTTAATGAACTCCTTCCTGACTGGAACTCTATGTCTGGTCACCCTCTCATACAATCTGTGACATCCTCCACCATGCGTTTCCTTACTTCAAGAGCCTCCATTCCGATGCCTCATCCTCCACAAATGTCCAATGAAGGCAATTATATCGTGTCATTATCTCAATTTACTGCATGGCTCGGTAGAATCGCCGAAGAAATGGGTGTTGAAGTCTATCCTGGCTTCGCTGGTGCAGGTCTCGTGTATGGCGAACAAGGCGAAGTGCGGGGTGTCACTACCAATGAAGTGGGACTGGATAGGTATGGTCGTATGAAGAACAGCTTTGAAGCCGGGATGCAGTTCCTTGCTAAGGTTACTCTCCTTGCTGAAGGCGCACATGGGTCACTGTCTAAGTCAGTTATAAACCGGTTCGATCTAAGACGTGACGCAGATCCGCAAACATATGGGATGGGCATCAAGGAGGTTTGGCGAGTCGACGAGAGCCAGCACCATCCCGGCGAGGTTGTGCATACCTTGGGCTGGCCTTTAGACTGGAAGACATATGGCGGCAGCTGGGTCTATCACATGGCGGACAGACTCGTCAGCATTGGACTTGTTGTGGGGCTTGATTATGCAAACCCCTACCTAAGCCCATACCGAGAATTCCAGGTACGTCTCTGTTTACCACGTGATAATCGAGTTTTGTGTCATCCGGTAATATTAGCGTATGAAACATCACCCCTACTTCTCTAAGCTCTTCGAAAATGGCGAAAGGATTGCTTATGGGGGTCGTACACTCAACGAGGGCGGTCTTCAATCAGTTCCAAAACTTCATTTCCCCGGTGGCGCCCTAATAGGATGTTCAGCTGGATTTTTAAACGTCCCTAAAATCAAGGGAACACATAACGCGATGAAAAGTGGCATGGTTGCTGCTGAAGCTGCATTCGATGCTGTGGAAGGCACGGGGGATATGAGCGTGTATGAAGAGAACATGAAGAAGAGCTGGGTGTGGAGCGAACTACGGGAAGTCAGGAATCTACGTCCCAGTTTTAATACCCGCTTGGGCATATGGGGCGGTGTGGCATACTCTGGAGTAGACTCTTTAATTCTTAAGGGACGCGTGCCTTGGACTTTTAGAACAAAGATCTCCGACGCTGCACACACCAAGCGTGCAAGGTGTGTGGTCTTCCTATGCTCTATCTTTTCAGAGCTGATAGAATGCTTCAGTGAATGTCAACCAATTGTATACCCCCCAACTCAACCACCACTGTCAACTGACCTGTTGACCTCTCTTACCTTGACCGCCACTAATCACGCGGAGGACCAACCTGTGCACCTACGTCTTCCACCAGGGTCTGAGGCACACCGAGCCCACGTACAAAAAAATGTCGGTGAATATGCCGGTTTACTTGGACATGCTTGTCCCGCAGGTGTATATGAGTATGTTGACGCCAATAAGAATGATGAGGGTGCGTGGGAGGGCAAAAAACTTGTTATCAATTCTCAGGCAAGTCATATCTAGAACAGGTATGTTCAGCTACTAATAATGTTAAAATAGAACTGCATACATTGCAAACTGTGCGATATCAAGGTCCCTACGCAGGATATTACATGGGCTGTGCCAGAGGGAGGTGGAGGTCCCAAATATAGTACGTATCAATATAATAACTCATGCTTTGCTGAATATTCTATGCAGATGTGACATAGCTTGGCTGTAGCTACGTTTATTGTCCACGGGATGTTGACATTGGGTTGATTGGAAGCGAACGAGTCGAGTCAATGTACATTTCATGTGACCGTGGATGAGTGAAAATTCTTAAACGGTATTGGCTCCTGATTGACATGCACATGAGCTGTAAGAGAGTTATTTCACATTATACCACAGGGAGGGAAGCAGTAACTCGAAACCCACACCAGGACCCCCCATTTTGGCGTCACTAACCACGAAGTTTCTCCCCACGTTCCGACTCGGTCCAATCCTCACTAGCAAGAATAGGTACAAGACTTCTATCCTGCACACTTTGTGTTTCTCTTGGTCTCAAGTACCATAACTGAGTTATTCCAGTTCGTTGCACGTAGTCTCGTAGTCGGTGGTAATTCAGTCCTACCGCGTGAGGGCCATGGGAGTCGTCAGACAAGGTGAATCGTCCGCCTAGCTTTTTGATACACTTCGAAAGGTCAGACGAGTATATCCACCACATTCCAGAATCTCGAGACTGACTTGGACAACGTCACTGCCAGGATACGCATCATTCCAGCCTTTCCGAAAGGCGGCAGCATTAAGCTCGAAAAGAGCTCCATATTCAATTGCGAACCGAACATTACGCTCTATTGAGGCCCACACGCTAGGGTAGTCTTGGAATCTCGCATTGGGGCGATACAAACGACACAGGTCAAAATGCCCGATGACCTCTGGGCGGAAGCGTTGCATGAGATCGTATTGTGCGTCAAAGTAGGATAGAAAAAGGTGCTCGAGGGCTCTTTCAGGGTTAGTGGTTGCAAACACGGCCAGGGCGCGTTCAAAAGTTGGAGGATCGAAATCGATAGGGATGGTATTTGCGTGGTGAATAGAGCCTACGAGGTATTCGATGCTGTTTTTGTGTCGTTCAAGCAGGTCCGTCAGACCTATCGCATCCTCTTCCGTTATGAGCTCTGTTTCGAGTCCTACCAACAAGGTAATCTGGTCGGCATAGCGAGTCTTCAACGTATGAGCTTCGTGTATAAAGGCATCGAATGACTCCATGAGCTCCCTCAAGTGCATCCCTTGCTTTCTTAGAGATGAATGTTCGTGTTGCCTGCAAAGTGGAAACTACACACCTCCTCGGGATACAGATCATCCAGGCGATATCGTGGGACGTGTTCAGTGAGTCCGTAAATAGTGAATCCCTTCTTAATGGCTTCTAAGACTACGTCTTCGAGGGTACCTGATGCATGCTTGCAGAACTGGCCAGAATGTGAGTGGTGACTAAAGAGCATGTCTTTGACGCATGATTTTCACGTGATCGCGCACGCGCGCCTCGGACTACAAACGCATGAATGATGATACCACTAAATTATGACTCAGTTTATTTGCTAACAGTGTCGGAAGAGTACGTAATGTCAATCATCTCTACGTAACTAGATGTTGCCAACTCTGTCCTAAGTCTGCCCTCTCCGCAGACTCGAAAGGTGAGCGTTCAAAAAACGATTACGTTATCGGAGTCGTTAGATGTGATCATACGCAATTTCTGAAAAAATTATGGGATTCTGCATACCATGCAGTCCTTAAGCATGCATACGGGTGGGAGGGTCGCCCGTCGTCGTATTCCACGTGGGACCAGGCGGCAATTCCCAGTCTCCGTGACATCCCCACTCCCAGTCCGTTTCGCGCACGATCTGCCTCTGCGCAGTTACAAACATGCTAACTGGGCACATCCCGTCCTTCTGCGCAGGGCAGCCTCGGATCCCTGTCAGAGGTGTAACGCCATCGTTAATGATCACTCGGATCTGCTGTTCAGGGACCGAAGTACACTCCAGCACTGCGGAAAAGTTGAGAAATAAGAGTGATTGGGGGAGGAATGAATGCTGACATTGAAACTGTATATTCGCTGAGAAGGGCGCGAGGTGGGACGTGGTGAAGGAGCGATTTGGGGGGATGTGGTCGGCGGGAAGGGGACCGGATGTAGCGAAGGTAGAGAGATTCAGAGCGGTGATGATGTTTAGCATGACGACTTCGTGCGTGGCATCAACATAGAGGCTGTCATGGAGCGGGAAGGTGATGGGGTTGTCGTCGAGGGTCCCGTTGGTCGAGGTGTTGTGCGCTTCGATCGGCGTGTGAGTTAGTCGTGCAATGAGTTCGTTGATGTACCCTATGCCTTGGACGCGCGCAACAGGAGAACCGAACGCAGAGTTATACCTGTCAGGTATAGAGTCTAATGTTGAGTGGTATGATTCAGCAGCATAGCTTACCAGAAGCTTAGATCCAATCTGGGCAGCAATCGTTACGGCTTTGTAGGACTGACAAGGGGAACAGGACCTCACGCGTAGCCGAATCCTTCCCATTCTTCCTCCGTGAAGAGCTCGCAGAACTTGGAATATCCCAGTGCAACCGTCTAAGTGGTAGTATTAGGAAGATAGTCGCGTTAGGAAGTTCGACAACAATGCTACCTCGTACGCGCAGAGCTTTCAACATGGTTTCGCGTTAGCATCTCAGGCGGGGGAAAGGAAGCCGTCATACCTGTTGGAGAGTATAAACATGCTCAAAAGATAATTCGAATCCATCAAGTTGCGCTTGCAATCTCTTCCGCGCATCTTTTAAGTAGACATTGGTCCATTCTATTACGTATGCCTTTCCTCTGTCGGACTTTGACAAGATATTCGCATTGGGGCAACTGGAGGGCAGAAGAAACGCATCAGAAGGCATTGTGCGTAAACACAAGGCAAAACGCACGTGTCGTACGGAGCTAGTGTGTTATTAAACTAAGTAAGCAGATTAATCAACTATTCCCTCTCATTCGCGCGAAGATATGAAACTCACGCCAGGCGCCTCAATTGTGATACTTTGTTGATATTGATCTTCAATTGGCCAGCCGAAGAATCCAATAGCAAAGTTCATTGCTGATGCCAACATGCGGTCCCTATTCGTATGTTGACAATCAGCGCTGAAGAGAAGTTGGGTACTCACTGTGATTCCGTACGAAAAACAGGAAGCGTGTTGCTCTCGGTGAAATTCTGACATGAAAAGTAAGTATGAGCTCGGGAGCAAAGATGATGACTTACAGAGAGGAGGAAACCATATTTTAGGCGCAGTGAGACGCCGAGATCATCTAGAAGCGAAAGTACCAGTCAATAAATGCAGGTGTGGAAGAGAGAATTGGGGTGTTGCAGTCATCCTCTCAATGCGTCAAGGGGCAGAGCGGACAAGAGATGGATGTACATACAGAGTTGTTGCCTCCCAAAAGGAGTCAGAACCTAAAAACAAAAATTTGGTGACATCGATGGAATGAAAATGGTCAACACACCTCTTCACCGAGTTTATAGGTCCACTCATTAAGAAATTCTAAGTTTCCAGAGGCAGTCCAGTTAGCTGCAGATTTGTGTAATTGACTGGCCAGTTTCGCAGGGCCGCCAAAGGATGCTAGACCTGCGAAGTGAGTATTGTGATCCATCATATCACTTGAGATAGATCGACTAACTCCACGCGGTGGGATAACGTGCGCCGTGTCGATGCAGGAAGTGTAGACCAGTGACTCTACAGCTCTCTGGCACATCCGGACTTGAGTCCAGACCAAATGCCGCGCGATCAACGGTGTACCAAGGCGAGAGGTTGCCCCATTTCTTGAACATATCAAAGGTGGTCCCGTCTGAATTTTGGGTACCGGGAAGGGGAGTAGAAGGTTTGACTAATAGCGGTGCGCCGGAATGCACGGGATAGACCGGTGCAGTTGCAATGAGTGCGGGTTCTGCGCCTGTGGGTGTGGCTCCTGCATAGCCGACATTAGTAGGAAAAAGGGAAGGAAAGACATTTGTAGGCGCAGTGGGAGGAAACGGATGTACTTCCGTCGATCCAGCGTACGGTGGTGCTAATAAATGCTCCTGAGATGTGGTGATAGTAGAAGCTGAATTAGGAGTGCATAAAAGTGCAATTATATATTGGGCAGCGACACAGGCGACGCCGCCGAGGATGAAGGAGGCGAGTAAGTGGTAGAGGCTGTATCCAGAGCGCACGGAATGAGAAACAGTATCTGTATCCTGAGACTTGTCAGGGAGTAGCGCGTCTGCTTCCTCCTGTGGCTCAACAACTTCTAAGGCCTCGTATCGTCCTCGCTCGATGTCCGTCATAGAGAGTATATCGTGGGAGTGTCGAGCCTCTAGCTTATGCTCTTACAATTACGCCGTATCACGTGACGCATCTGCTCCTTGGCCCATCGCCCACCAGCTCTGGAAGGCCCATCTAGAGTTTAGGCTCCATCCAAACTTGTTGATATTTCCTTTTTCTGTTATCACCTCCCCCCTCCCAGGTTCTGCTTGTTACTGCCGTGCTATTTGTTCAACTCTATCAATTCGTCCTGACCTTTTCCATCCATATACTCAGATACCACCTCAATACCCTGCAACTTACTTCCTTTGATCTCTCCTATATATCTCTGTGCAGCTTTTCCACTCATACCATTGGACTTGGTAATCACACCCGCGCATGTCTGCCATTGACCGCCACACACTTGTATGCCCCCCCTAAAGCTCTCAGTTAGTTCTCTCAATCATATTTACGACAGTGGTCCAGTGGCCATGACGAGTCTGTTGAAGTTAATCAGCGCGCCTTGATAGACAAAGTCTTAGCACGTTATTCTGGCGAATTCACAGGTCTGTTCGTGTTCCTGACTCAGAATTAGTAGCTCTGAACCCTGTGGATATTCAGTTTTTAGGGAACTACTACAGAATTCTGATGACGCCGCTTCTAAAGCAGTTGAGATCCGGTTTGAAACAAAGACATTCTTGAATAGAACAGAGGGGCGTGACTCTGAAGAGGCTTTCGGTTCGCTAGATTTGAAGCAACCAGTGAGTGTAGCTCTCACTCTAGACTATCCTAATATTATTTTTAGGTGCATCAATGGACCTTTCGAAACAACGGGCTGATATTCAGAGAAGAAGGCAAGGGAGATCTCGGCTGCCAATTTGTTAACTGACAATTGTACAGATTGGTCTCGGTTGAAGAAGATTGGTGGAGACAGTGTTTTCTTTCTCAGTTTTTGGTGCTGATAGTACTTTCTAATTTAGCTGAGGGAAACCCAGACGAAGAGAAGATCGGTGCATTTGGAGTAGGGTTTTACAGTCTCTTTTCGGTGACCGAAGAACCTTTCGTCAAGTCGGGAAATCAATGGATGGGGTTTTACTGGAAGGACAAGAAAGATCAACTCTTCGCTCGCCGTGGTACCCTTCCCGAATCTGATCATGCGGACCCTTTTCGACAGTGGACCACGTTTGAGATGGGGCTTAGAGAGGCCGCGTCAATGCCAAGTGCCTTTGACTTTATTAGGTTCCTGACATCTAGCATTACTTTTATGGCACATCTAGAGGATGTGACCGTCTGGTTTGATGGGACGCGTTTTGCTAAGCTAACGAAAGATAAGGGTGTTCCAAAGGAGCTGCCTGTTCCTGGTGGACTAAGAAGAAGAAGTGATGGGGGAGTGATGACCATGAAGACCGTCAAAACGACTTGTGAGATCTTCATTTTAAGCTCGTGAAGCACGCTGACCCCTCCCAGCTCTTAATATTTCAGCTGAAGTCTTGCGACTCGTATATACCGGAGGATCTGAGAAGAAGTTGCCACCTCGACCACTATCCGAACATCGCCTTTCCAAAGCCCCGACGAACACAGGTTTTTTCTCGTCGCTTCTTTCTTCTCTGAGCGGCAGTGTCGGATCCACTCCCATCATCGCTCGGACTCCTCCTCCACCTTCTCCTCCTGCCGCGGTCATTCTCGATCCGATGGCACCCATCATGTCACACGTTGTTCTATCTGTTTTTGGCGGAGAAGTGGATGTCACTCTCTCTACAAAGATGACTTCCGAGCTACATCGATCAACTAAGAAGAATCCGCCAAAGAAATTAAGGCTGGAGCTAATATATGTTCGTTTTTTTTTGCTTTCGTTCATTGTTGCTGCAATGGTAGAGGTGTGACCGTCGCTGAATAGACGGGCAAAGACGAGTACGAAGCAAGCAAGAAGGACGAAGAAGGATTATTTGAGACGACTGGTAGCCTGTTCCAAGGTCTTCGCGCAGATTTAGATGGGTCTGTTCCCTGTTACTCTATACTGTTACCTTTTGTCTGAGCATGAGGCACTACAGCACAGGATCGGCGCGAGTGTTCATTGTATGTGAATAATCGACTCAAACAACATCTGTTTGAATAATATTGGCATTTTATAGGGCCACGCGACCGGACAAACCACAGGGTTGGGCGGTGCGTAGTCACAGGTCTATTGCGTTGGTCAGACCTGATGCGAGTCACAGGTCATATATCCGGACGGTTTATACCGACAGTAGAGCGAGAGTCTATCGATCTGGTGTAAGTCTCATTAGTCTGTTATTTTGTGTTGTTTCTTCTCAACTTTCCTCTCTGCTCAGTGATCGCAATGTAGCCAGTGAGTATTTTGCGCTATCATCCTTGCACTTCTGATATGTGCAGTATGGAACAAGGAATTGTTGTATGTGTGCGGGTTGCTGGCTCGTGTGGCATATGAACTGGAGTTGGCCAATGTACGCAACCTATGGACTGGCGCGTCGGAAACTCCGGTTGGAGCCGCCACTGGACCACAATCTGAACTACGCGAGTGGTTACAAAATAGGTGCCTACATGCTCTCCGATTTTTTGCTTTTCATCCATCCACTCCCTCGGCTGTCGTGTCCAACCTCATCGAGGCAGCTTTCTTTGCATCCTCGCTTGATGGCTCATTTCCTATAATCTCTACTGCAGGAGTATTGGACGCGCGCAATGTTAGAGCGTTTGATCCGGTCTATGCAGGATTTCTGAAAGAGCTGCCCGTTCTTCCACTAGAAGTGGCTACAAACGCCAAACTGATGACAGATACACTACGCGCCAGGGGAATGATAAAGGAGGTTACGTTTACAGATGTTTTGACCGAGCTACGCTCTCGACCGTTGTCAGAAACGGAGATGGTCGAATGCCTCAAGTGGCGTATTGCTTTGAATACGGATGGTATTCGACCGGCATATCTCGCTGAACTAAGACGAGAATTTCTCGAGGCTGCGATTTTCACACGTGCAAGTTCCAAAGCTGCCGAACAAGTTGTGCCTCTTTCAACGATCCAAACAGTGCTCATCTCTCGAAACGCCGCGTCCGCCATCCCTATTAATGGACCACTGCCGGATCACACTCTTCCTATACCTATAAGCCGCCAGCTTAAATCGGACGCCTTACCTACGATGTTTGGATGGACAGAACTTACCATTCCCATCTGGCTTGAGAACCTCGTTTCTCCCGCTGTACGAAACAGCGATCCTGAGCAGGACATGACAAAATCTGCTGCATGGGCCGAAACCGTTCTCGGAGTCTTGGCACGGTCATGGCTATCCCTGCCAAAGGAACACCAAGCGCATGTCGTGGCCCTTTTAAAAGATAAGACCTGCATACCAACGAAGTTTGGAATGAAGTTACCCGAAGAATCTTATTTCCTTAATGCCAAGCGCGTATACATCGTCTCCGGCTAATGTAAACCACCGTTAACAATATCTTAAATAGTGTCTTTCCAGATCTGCCCATTGTGACGATGCCCAAAGGCACTGTAGTCAAGGGACCACTGGAAAAGGTACTTTTGTCCGCGGATTATGGGTCCTTTGGATGGCTAATCCGCTTCACAGGTTTTATTAGCAATTGGCGTTTTGCAACATGTCAATCTGCAGGTTGTGTTTCATAGGTCGGTGCTTTGATAATGGCCCCATCACGAACTCTCATCGCAATTTTTCAGAATGATTCGGACGGGTGATTGGGGAATCCCTGACCTAATTCGATACCTGGTAGCTGTGGAGGGGTCACTGACTGCCATGGAGATGGAACGCTTGCGTGAAACTGTAGCTTTTACAATGGAAGAGCTGGAAGACCAGCGGGACGGGGTATTTCCTGCCAACCCCTCTAACGATCCCGCGGCTTCGATGACAATGCCGAAGCGGAGGTTTAGGGCGATGGACCTGTACGAACCATCCAGCACCCTGCGAGAGCTAGGATTGCCCATAATCGCTTGGGGGGCAACACCGAAATGGCGAAGTTCGTCTGAGGAAGGTATTTTGCCGCGTCATCTTATTGCGACTCGCAGCTAATCCAACAATATTTAGCAAAATTTTTGTTTAAATTAGGACTGCGGCGGCATCCTCCGCTTAAAGATCTACTTAGCTTGGTCGCTGTTTCAGACCCCGCTATTCGGCAAGCCAGTTTGAAATATCTCATTGACAATATGTCCTCCAAATATCCGGATTATAACCCACAGTATTTCGCCACATTGGCTTATGTACCTGCTCTGAAGCCCGACGGTACGTCTACCATGGGCAAACCTTTAGAAGTCAGTATGAATACTCTGTAAAAGATATTCGCTTATTCACAGGCGCTGCCAGGTTTTCATAGACCGCGAATACGCTACTATGGGATTTTCTGTCATTGATACAACCCTTCCCGCTGAGTGGGCATCGAAACTTCGACTTCTCAAGTCTCCTCCCACAAGCATGATTATTCCACTTCTTCATGAAACCCCACCCAAGAATGTGTCTGCTGCCCGTAGTTGGTTCCAGCTGCTAGCCGGTCGTTTATCAGGTATGTCAGAGAATGGGTTTATGGCTAAAACTGACCTTATCCCTTCGAGATTTTACTTCATCGGAATTGTCACGCCTGGAAAGCGTATCGTTCATTCCTGTCATCGCATCCTCACCTCTAAAGGACTCACTTGCATCGATACGTATGCGAACGCCAAGGAACTGCTACATAAGTCGAGAGACAAATACAGGTTTTCATTCACAGCTCTTCACATTCATCGACTTTGGGTCTAGGGCAAATGGCTTTCTATTTGCTTGTGGAGTCCGGAGTGAACCAACTGTGGATGAATTTGCCCAAATATTGGTTGCCGACCCCAAGAATTTTTATAAATTAGCGGGAGGTTACGACAGGTCAGGTTATAACTTCTGCTGCTATATATAACCTACTGAAGATACTACGTTAGATTTTTAATCGAACTACGTAATATTGCTATCAACTTTCGCGGGGTCTCTACATCTACACAAAACCAGATGAAAAAGACACCGTGTCTTGTAGCCTCGCGACGCGTGGCGCGAACGTCCACAGAAAAGCGTAAACCAAAACCAAATGACGATAGTGAGGATGAGGAAGAGGGGCGTTGGGAACATGATCTTTTGCTCCCAAACAAGGTACGCAGTGACCCCATACCCTCATACATTTTTCCCCTAAGCAAATAATGTGTAGATTGCTATCATTGATGATACTGTGACGTATGCTCTATTTGATTCGATCTTCTCTGCTCCCCAAGAGGACTACGTTCGTGTCACCCTTCATCTGTTTCTTGAGTTTATCCACTCTTACCACTCTCTCCCTGTAGATTGAGCAGCTTTACTCAACGCTAGGCTCCCCGCAACTCAGTAACTTGGTCCGTGAAGAATATAAGCCATCTGTCGAAATTAAGGGCTCTATGCGAGCATCGGAAACGCGCCGCTTGGTGCTTGAGCGGTTACCCCTTTTTCTGCATGAGCGGACACACGCTAAAGTCGCTATTCCTTATTCATGGCTAAATAAGCCAGAAAATTTTCTGGTCACTGAGGTTGGGAAATTGACGTTGACGCGGACCTTACAATTTGGACAGATTAAGATGGTCAAAACGCAAGAGGCTTCTGCCACAGCGGAGCAAAAGGAGAAAGGTCCTGTTCAATTGTGGATTGGTGGTAACAGCCAGGTGGATCTTTATGAGTATGGTTTTCAGTCTGTTTTTCCACGTGTGCTCATTTGTATCGAGTGCAGGGTGTCAAACTCCTTGTGCAGAGTCATTTTGAAAATGCACAAACCTAACGAAAGCCTCCTGTATGTCACAATTGATATGCATTTTTCAAGCCATTAATCGTGAATGTTACAGTTTTATGACTATTTTATCCACAGATCTGCGGGCTTTGAGACGTCGAGGATTTAACGGTAAGCTAGGTTCACCGGTCAACGTCCTTAATATTCACCGCCCAATGACAGTTGATCGTGTTCTACGACAACAAAAAGCGGAACGTGAGGAACAAGCTGCTCGCGAGCAACGGCTTCTCAGCGAGGTGAATCATATTGCTGATGACGATTTTAAACCGCATCCACCGCAAGCCACAACTAGCTTGATAAACATGGAGCATCCCGATTCTTCTCCCAACAAGATGGGTAGCCTCTTCTCGAACTTGCGACATAAATTCCAAAGGCCATCCTCCCCGCCAACAAAGTCTTCACTGATCTCTGACACACCACCATCACCCACTACTACAACGTTACCCCCAACACTCCCACCGAGGACTTTTAATGGTACAACCGGAACTCCTGATCCCATGAAACCTTACTCTCAGGGGGCCCCTCAAAACACCGCTCAAGGAGTCACACCACATGCCAATATTGAACGCAATGTTCGCGCAGCAATCGAGGTATATATCTCATAAGTACCTACGATCTACCCCATGTTTTCTTAATCGATGCATGGTGTTTAGGGCTGTAGGGCAGAAAACCATTCCCTGGTCCAAAGTCAAGCTCAGATGACCAGAGTTAAGGAAGCGATGGATGAAGGCTATTGTGATACTATGGGTGCCACAGTAGGATTATCCTCATCGTCAAAAAATTAGATAAATGATATAACCATCACAGAACCTTGAATTCATCGGGGTAGTGAGCAAATTCAAGGTTTTTGTGTCCCCGCAAGGTGACGTTTATTTATGTTGTCCGATTTATTGTCATACTCAACTTGATGTATATTCAGGTCGTCAAGATGCAAAAGCGGCTGTTGAGAAAATGCGCCCAGCCATTGCACGCTTTGGGGATTTGGTGCTGCAGCCGCTAGTCAGGCTGTACAATATTCCATCGACCAGTGTGCATATATTCCAGGACTGGGAAGGACCTCTGATAGCGTTTAATCGCAATGGCAGCCTTTTCTTAAACTTGCGATACTATGTGGCATGGCATGACTTTGTACTAATATTCTCCGTCATTTACAATTCGACCGCTGACCCGAGACATCAACCAGGACGTACAAAAAGGAGATCTGGCACAGGCGTACACTTCTTGGTAAGCAATACATCTGTGGATCTACTAGTACTACTTACCAATGTGGCGAAAAGGTACTTTTCGTTGGCCCATGAGATTGCCCATAACCTTGTGCATCCTCATAATTCCGAACATGAGTTCTATTTTTCTACGATTTGCGAGCAGTACATGATGGGATTGGCTACTCTATTGAATTCGAAACAGGGTTGACTTTCCGAGCCTGGAGATCATTGGCCTAAGTGCCCGATTGGGTTGCGATTGGGATTGATTGTCATTAGTTGCCTTGTAAAATATCCCGTCGTACCACGCATCTCTATGTACCTGTGGTCTCTGCCGGAGGTAGATGATGACTCTGGGACTGCGCGTTCAGGCTGCCGTATCACTGCGGCACGTATGCGCGTTTGGCATGTCCGTCTCCGACAACCATAAATATTCCCTTGCACATAACACGCTCACCAATGTTCGTCTACTCTCCGTTGTCTCTTTTTGACTCCTGGAAATCTATCTTACTTGGAACAACCATATTAGCCATTGTCTATGGCGTCTGGAAAGTGCTCTATCTGTTTATTATAAGACCCTATCTCTCCCCGCTTCGTAACCTCCCTGGCCCTAAGAGCTCCAGCATTCTGTTTGGAAATTTCTCCGAGATATTCAAGGCTGGACCAGGAGAACTGCATGCCAAATGGGTGGACGAATATGGAATCACGTTGGTATGTGCTAGTATACTGGTATTTCCTTCTCAGGAGCTCAGCATATCTTAGACGTATAAAGGCATGTTTGGCGTGCGTAGTGATTTTCGGCACACATATGATAAACCTCCATTTAATGACATGCCTACAGAGTAACCGGCTCATGACTTATGACTCCAAAGCCCTGTCATATATTTTGAATCACTCGTACGACTTTCAGAAACCTGAAGAAGTTAGAACTAATCTGGCTATGCTCCTTGGAGAAGGTTTGTATATCCTTACACAGGACTTTTCTTGACTAACCCTTCCAGACAGGTGTCCTATTCGCGGAAGGTCCCCCCTATATTTTTCATCATCAGATCCATCATGCTAATGTTGTATCATATCAGGTGACTCTCACAAGCGGCAGGTATGTCTTTGACCATTCTCGTTGGACAATGTTAGTGACGAAAGATTGACCCTTCAGAGGCGTGTTATGGTGTGTATTTGGACGTCTTCTCGTAGCTGTACGCTGAACTTATCCTCAGAATCCCTCTTTCGCACTATCACATATACGTAACCTTACTGGAATCTTTCACGAAAAATCCCAGCAAGTAAGCTCATGATTATTCGGCCCATTACTATATTGATTGTCTGGGGCAGCTTCGTGATCTTTTGCTCGTCCAAGCAGCCGATAAAGCCTATATCACCGACGTTCTCCCTTGGCTTGGTAAAGCCACTCTGGACATCATCGGATTGGCAGGTGCTTAGGAGAGGTTATACACGATGCCTTTTCAAATGACATTTCGCTTTACAGGTTTTGACTATGAATTCAACGCTCTTAATCCCGATGGCAAAGAAACCGAACTCAATAGTGCCTTCATGACCATTTTTAAACAAGGCACACGCATCACATTCCTTGGCATTCTACAGTCATTGATCCCCCTGTTTCGTATAATCGTGCGTGGTCATGTTCATTTAATACTTACCTGTACTGATATTTAACTCCTCATCACAGCCGACCCCGCGTAGTCGGAGTATTGCCAAGGCCACTAAAGTAATGAACCGCATCGGTCAGAGTCTCGTCGACAATAAGAGACAAGCCATATTAGCTACGGCAGCTGAGAAGGACGGTATCTCCGGGGATGCTCAGATTGAGAAGAGCAGTATCACAACACGCGATCTCCTCAGTCGCTTGATGGCCGCAAATATGGCCACTGATCTATCTGAAAATCAGAGGCTTTCAGACGCGGAGGTCTTCGGCCGTAAGTTGTCACGCATAATCCGCGCATCGATTTTCATCTTTTCTGGAATCAGAGATACCGACTTTTCTTGTGGCTGGCAATGAAACCACCTCTACAGCTACGGTTTGGTGCCTCTACGCCCTTTCACGGAATACAGCTGTGCAAAATAAGCTGCGAGAGGAACTTCTGAGTGTCAAGACCGACACCCCTTCTATGGAAGAACTCAACGCGCTGCCGTACTTAGACAGTGTCATTCGCGAAACCTTGAGGTTGTATTCGCCAGTATCCAGCACCATCCGGATGGCAACTAAGGATGATATCATCCCATTGGGAACGCCATTTACGGATAAGAGAGGCCAATTAAGGCATGAAATTCTGTCAGTGTTCACATCTTTTTAAGCCAAAAATAAGAATTGACTAAGGCACATTTTTTTAGTATTAAAAAAGGAGGTAATATCTACTGCGCATTGATATGCTGAATATTTTAAGTTGACATGATTATCTTAGACATCATTTTTATTCCTATTCTTCCTTTGAACACCTACAAAGGGATATGGGGAGAAGATGCTGCGGAATTCAGGTTCGTTTACCTACTACTCTATGCGGACCAGCCATAAAAATCATAACAGACCTGAGCGCTGGCAAAGCTTACCCGCTAAGGCTAGCGAAATCCCTGGTGTTGCTAGTGGGATGTTGACATTCATAGCGGGTCCCAGGTCAGCTTCACAAATGCACTTCACAACTACTTTCCCTGATTCGACGGTGGATATGTAGATCCTGCATTGGGTATCGGTTTGCAATCGTCGAGTTTAAATGCCTCGTCTTTTCGTTAATCCGTGCGCTCAATTTTGGGGTGGCAGATCCTACTCATGAGATAATAAAAAGATCAAATATTGTGACACGTCCAGCTATCAAGTCAGAGGCCGACAAAGGCGCACAATTGCCTCTGCGGATCACGCCTTGGAGGGCGGCGTAATATGAAAGCGCCCTTAATTATTCGTTCTCGATGTCTCCGTTTCGTGGTATATAGTGGGTATGTATCTATGTGTGTGGAGTTGGACAACGATTAAATAATCGATCGGTAAAAACAAATACGTAGCAACCTTAGCCGTATATTTGTATGTGGCTCGTATAGGTTGAAAAAGCAAGATAGTGAAAAGCAAAAATGGAAATGCGAATGATTGCGTGAATGTGGTGCATATGAATTGAATGACTAGGGGAAAGGTTGCAATATGATATCGGTTTGTGACTTGAAAGACTTCCTCGACACCTCCATCATTACTGGTCGCGGGGACCTCCCAAAAAAACACCCAGCCACCCAAAGAGTGCGAACATAAAGTGCGTTACCCAGTTATCGTAAGTCCATCCTACAAGAGCAAGCCTCATACTCTTGTCACGGTTAGAGTTCCGCTCGCATACCATGGGAGCGGAGGGTTCAGTAGCGTTCTCAGACAATGGCATTACATCCGGGTCCTCGACAGGATCGTCCAAGGGCTTTATGGCGTCCAAAGCGAGCGATGAAGATCCTGCATCAGGCACCGTACGCGCAGCAACGCCACCGACTTGCTGTTCAGCGTTTGAACCATCCTCCAGCAACTTAGTCTCATTTCGCTGAGTTATTCTTTCCGTCTCTTTCTCTGACCAGCTCAAGTCACCACTCTCTTTCTTTTCCGGGTCCCCAGCCCTACCACCCACAATGTTTCTCCATACGTTTTCTCGTAGCACAGTCTGACGCATGATCTGTGTCACGTATACAACTGCAACGGTGAGTCCAAGTAGCACGAGAGCTGCTAAACTCGAGAAAACGAGGATAACGACAAGAGGACTGTAGTCCGGAGCTTCCGGAGCAACATGGGGTTGCTCCGTTTTGTGCGGCCGTTGCGTGAGTGAAGAGGGTATGGGTATGTCAGGCGTTAGCGCAGGAAGACCGAGCTCTTGTTCGATACCAGAGAGGTGGTGTTGGGGCCCTATATAAGGGCTAGACAGGCCTGGATCTGGATCCGCTAGGTCGTTTATGTTGCTAAATCTAGGGGATCCACTGCCGTTGAGCTTATCGCTAGGGGATGCGTCGGCGTGGTCGTGAAGGTCATGAAGTTGGAAAGAGTTTAACGATTCCAAGGCCCTGGGGTTCGTATTCAACAGTCTGCTTGTGTGTGGCATGGCAGAGACTCACGAGGGAATTCGTCCCAAGAAAGCCTGGCGGTTGTCGCTGGTTGGGCTATGCACACTATGGATTTTGGTTTGGTTATGCAGAGTATTCTATTACATGGAAAGAAAGACAATGTACTTACAGCTCACGCAAATCGTCACCCCGGTGGTCATTCTCGATTGGCCTGGCGGCCACACCAGCGAGAAGGGCAACGGATGTCAATAATAGAGGTGTATTCATGGACACGAGGGAGGTGGAAGGACGTGACGTGCAAGCGCGTAGCTGCTGAGGTTGAATAGTCTTTCCGGCCTCGGCGTTGACGATGAGCCCCGCCTGGGGTGTGACATGTCACGGTATCACACTCCATTCTACCTCAGGCAGGCATAACTAAGTAAGTGAAGTGATTGTAACATTGCCGTATTCTGAACCAATTAATGATACAAATATAATAGGTAGTATATTCATCGTTGGTATTTGTTACAAATATACAGGAGAGTCGAAGGGCTGATGCCTCGATCGACACCACCGCCACAAAGAGGTACATTCTATCCATCAAACGACGCGTCTACCTACCGCGACCTTCTCCTTTTCGAAGAGCGTCTGAAGACCAATGCAGCCAGTCTGAAACGACGCAAGTCCAGATACCAACGTAAGTTACATTCAAGTTTAAACTGCTCTGCACTGAATCTGTCTTCAGTCTTCTTGGCTCAGCTGTTACTCGTCATTGTTATCCTCCTTTCGGACGTGCTATTTAACACATCGTTCCTTGTGCTTCCCCTAAACTTCCTCCTCAGCCGTGTATGGCCCGACCGCCCTCCCATCCTACCTCATCCATATGTCACCTGGGGCCTGCTGTTCATCGCAGTTACGACGCTGGTGCTCTTCTATGCTAGCGGTCTCTATGCCGAGAAAGTTGGTTATGCGAATAGGTATTGTATACTCCCTTGAACGTCACGTACTGTAGTCACATCGCTGCCAGGTACGTCCCACATGCGAATCGCGCACTACGGTCGTTCAATGTATACCTCAACGTCCGCTCTCCACCATTGCGCACATCGCTCAACCCATTCTCTTACTTTTTTCCGCGTACGCCTGTTTCCCCACCTCCCCAGCCATCACAGTTGAGTACCGTGCAACGTGCATCCAGCCCCCGCCGACCCCCAGCCATCCCACCGATCCCACCGACATCAAACCCGCGGGGCGAGCTTATATTTTCGTCGCGTGTTGACCCCACATTTCGGGAGTCATATGAGCGATACCGCGCTGCATTTGAACGGAAACGTGAGGAGCAGAAGCGAGTTATGAAAGGGACTTGGTTCAGCTTTCTGCAGCTGCCGTGGCGGAAGACGAAGCAGCAGCCTCCCCAAATACAGTTACAAGGCCCACACGGTGGCATAGCTAGCTTACGAGAACGCACGCCTTCGACGACTCCATCGTCGTCCAGAAGATCGAGCCCGGCTCCTGGGATGACACCGAAGGGTTCATTTAGGAAAGGAAAACCCAGTCGAAGTGGGACGCCCGTCTTAGAGAGTGCGTTTCCGAAAGAGAAGGAATCGCCTCGGACGGAGAGTTTTAGCCTTTTGTTACCTGGCCAGGAACCACCGAGTAATCCTTGATATATAATGAATATATTTGGTTTGTGGTGAAAGCAGAGCAATCTGCAACAGTCACGTGTCCGACCTTTGGCGCGCCAGCGTCGCCACCGGCAATGCCAAGCTATGCCCATTGCCCTGAGCCGCCGTTGGCCATCACTGGCCACTGGCCAGCCAAATTGAGTGTTAGCCATACTTTAGATTTCCAGATTTCCTGCTTGGATTTCCTGTTTATTCCAACATCGCTATTCTAACGTTGAACGTTGAACACTAATGGCTCAGATATCGAATCACTATCCCTTATATGGATGATTTAACTATCACCCAAACCCCCTATGTATCCACAAGACGATGCGCCCCGGCGTTCCAACCGCCAGTAGGAAAAGCTTAGGATATCATGAAACTGTTACCTTTACGTGCACTGCCAAGGACGCTGTCGGTAGATTAACTGATGATGCTGCGCCACTCACGATATTCAAGTGCAGAGAGCACTCTCCCAAAATTAAATTTCAACGTCCCCGTATTCCTACTGGAAGTTCAAAAAACCGCACAAACCACATAGTCGTGGGCTGCCAGGTAACACCCTAAGTATGTCGGGGAACTGAGTCAACTGACCAGCGTGTAAAGATTTTGTCAAACATAAAACAATCCGAGGTTGGGGCTGTGCGTTTCAATTGAGATGCCATTCCTTAGGCACTCACATGAGTCGCAACGGGCTTAACGAAAAGTCACTTCCGAGCCACATCGCTCAAGCATAAAATCAACTTGAACTGTGCCTTTCCCACTTGAAGATAGCCCTTTATCTTTACGGTTGGACCTGGGTGATATGCTCACTAGCCGCCTGAGCCTCGACGGTTCTGATTATGGGCTATTTCCGTCAAGCGCCATTGCACCAACGGAACTCGACACATTGTTTCTAATCTACCACATAACCGGAACACTATGGAGTAAGCAGGCGTAGTGTCTCAATTCCAGATACTCCGCTAATTTATTAGTACAGTTCTGCCACTCTGTCTGCTCTTTTATGACATTCGTGCGTCAATCAGTCTATCTTAGTAGCGTTAGCAATCATTCAATTTCTCTGACACTCAGTTCTAACACTTGACAAGGAGGTACCCAGTAGCCCGTATCATTTATTTCATAAGTTTACACCACGCAGGTCAAACATTTCTGGAACATTCGCACTAACTTTATACACTGGTTATTTTTCGTGGTGTGTAGTGTTGCTGTGAATAATTATAACAAACAATAGCTAACACCTCTTTAGAATAGATATTGGCCGTGAGTCCTCATCCCCAATTCGCGTTGAGCAGCTCAGTATACCATTTCACGATAGTGCGATGAATTTGGTGTGAGCTACTCCTCAGATTCGGAGGCTTGACTGATTTACAAACATGTTTTGACCGGTATAGCTTCCACAACATCAGTATGAAGTTATTCAGTTTTGTCTGCAGCTATCGCCCTGACTCTCCCGCCGTTGGCTTTGCCAGTTTTATCTTGGGTCTCTCCAACACCATCCGTATGCTCGTCCCCTCTTTCAATCTCATTATCGATCTAACTTCACAGCTTGTAGCTGTATGCCGATTATGTATCCGAAACACCTGATCTGACCTTTCTACAGGTGTACTTTTTGGTTTCAATATACTGGATACTCTACAAGCATAGAGCATTTATCTGTTAGCGGTCTGCTATATTCTTCCATTTTGTTAAGAATGATCATTGACTACGACTCCTTCAACACTAGCTATCCTTATTTTGCGAGTTTATGCTATGTTCAACTGTAACAAAAGGTTGCTCATACCATTGCTCACACTGTACGTATCTTTATCTCTCTTCGTGATCATTCCTAATTGGTAACCGCCCAGTGGTGCATTGACCATGGCAGCAGAGGTAGTACTAATCGGAACTATGACGCATTCGTTTCATGGTAAGAAATCCCGTGGACTGGTATGTATACCTGATGTTAAACTTCAGATCTATTCTAGCGATCAAAGTGCCTGGCCTGTGGTATGGGCTTCCAGGCTGCGCACCAACAAATATACCGTCATGGAGTTGGGTTTACTGGGTTCCGTCAGTCGTGTTCGATTCTACCCTCCTACTTCTTGCTCTCTGGAAAACCGTAGTGGTAATCCACAATCCTATTCTGCGGCCTTCACAGCTAATGACCGTGCTCCTTGGGGACTCTGTCCTATACTTTGGAGGAGCGATGCTGTGGTCATTGGCCAATTTTCTAGCTTGGTATATTCAACCGGTATGCCTCTTAAAATTATTAAGGAGATTGTTTGGGCCAACATGCACACAGTTACCCTTTTATGGGATGTTTATTGGGTATGTCTAGATTGCTGCATAGTTTCAACTTGAACATTACCCATGTTATATGAAGGTGTCACATTTGTTTTCAGTCCATTCTTGGTTGTCGGCTTCTGGTATGATATATAAGCACATCGTCCCTGAAGGCTACTACCCATTTCCTCATCTTTAGTTGAACATCAGAGAGACCGCAGACACATGTCGCAACAATGGAATTATGGAGACCTCGGAGGCTGACCGTGACTGTAGCGGGACTATACTCACAACCAACTTTAGTGGATGGTCCGTCTAGTAGACTAATTAGTGGGATACTATGATAGCTTAGCCATTGATGTATCGTCTTTCCAACGTCCCTATCCAGTTTTCGTAGCTTGTTTTTGTATTCATTTCTCCCACCTATACGATTAACTTATACTACCCTCCTGTCACGTCACCGTGCTATGAGTGTATTCTAGACTAGACATGCCTAGGATACCCTGCATACTATACTTGGTGCTTTCCTATCATACCGCATGATAGTGTCCTATACGAGCGGTCTATATCGCATGTCGCCGGATACTCGGATAAGTAACAATAGGTTACGTGATGCCTTTATCATGTTGCCACTGGGTCTGAGGATTGTCGCTCGGACGTACCTTGCATTCCGGAAGTTCTCCACCACCGATGCAAAATACGGCCACTACGAAACATTAGGCGTTTCCAAGGCAGCCTCCAAAGTGGCCATCAAAGCGAACTTCTACAAGGTTGGGACAAGGCCTCGTTTTCGCTGCGTCCAAAGAAGCTTGATCAAGTTTTGGTGGTTTTGATTTTGCTTCAGCTCAGCAAGAAATACCACCCTGACGTCAATGTCAATGACAAGAGTGCAAAGGAAAAGTTTCAGGCCGTCAATGAGGCATATTCTATCTTAGGAGACGAAAGGCGAAGGTGGGAGAACTTCGTAACGACAAGCTGATTAAAGTCTTGACACGGAAACAGACGAGCATATGACCGTGAGCTGGTGGATTCCGCGTCTGACCGGTCGACATCTTCACGTCCGGACGCCCCCTTTCATTATCCTTACCATGATCCGTCTTTGATGTACGAGTCTCGTCGCCGAGGCGCCAGCCACGCTTGGGAAAATACGCGTCATTCTCGTTCTCGCACATCTCGCAACCCTCCTCCACCTTTTACACAGCACCCGTATAGCGGGGCCCGTCGATCTGGGACTGAGCATTCTCAACGTGAAACAGAACAGCATATGGGTCGAGATCCTTTCTCTTCCCCCTACGTTCGTAGAGCCACAGGCCATCGAAGCCCTTTTGAAACCCGCGAAGATCGCCTTAAGAAGGAACCAGCGTCAGTGAGATTTGCACAAGTCCTAGGACTCGTTTTCTTTATAGTGGCGCTCAGCGGAGGCTTTCGATAAGGTGTCCTTTATGTGCTGGATTATTACCTTATTTGATAACACTTTCTGACCAATCGGGTGGTCGTAACAGTCACCATCTCTTGACAATTTCCCCTTGGCCTTATGTAGGAAGGGTGACGAGATGTAATTTCTGGAATTTTAGAGATAAAGTGGAAATTTTGAGTTACATACTAGCTCAGCATCTTTGTGTTTGAGGGTCAGTCTTTCTTGTAAGCCCCGCCAACAAAGTTTGATAACTGTGCCTTCGGCACCGCTGCTGCAAAGGCACGTCTCTCCAATCGTGTATGCGTTGCTTGTTCATAAGCATAGGCCAGGCCGATCAGCTCAAACTCGCTAAATGCTGTGCTGAAAAACGAGAGGCCAAAAGGGACGCCAGGAGCAGGGTATAAAGTCTCTGGTCCGGCGCTCCTAATGGTAACATTATCTGGGTAAAATCCAAGAGGGACAGTCACGACCGGATAGCCCGCGATGGCTGAAAAATATTCATGTTCATTTAACTGCCAGACAGATGCGAAGAATTGGCATACCAGCAGGTTCGACCGTCAAACCAGGGGCTGGCAACACAAGTGCGTTCAGGTTATACCGTTTTAACGCTGCATCGATACCATGGATACGCCCTATGCCATGGTCTGCTGCTAGCGCAGTATAGTAAGTGCTATTAAAACCGGTGGTAGCCTCAGCATCGATGAGACTGATGCAATATGATCCAGCCAAATAATTACACATACAATACACAACTTACGCTGTCTGATCCTCGTACCCATGAGGCTCTTCTTGATCTGGGTGGGCATTATTAAATGCGATCACGTCCTGCATAGGCGGTGACTTGCTCAATCCAAAGCGAAGACCTGAATTCATTTATGTAATGGCACATACGGCAAGTGAACGGACGCCGGTCGGGACATGCTCAAGTGCTGCAAGATACTTGTTGAGTTGAACCTGATATGTATGCTCATTAGTAGATTTTCATCACCAGATAGTCACGAGTGAACCTTGAAGTCTACATCATGGACGATTGTCTCATTCTTGCTCAAAAGAAGTGCGTCTGCACTAGGTAGGTCTGCTGGATCCACAACAGTTGCCCCGAGCGATCTCATCACATTCAGCGCCTTCTCAAATTCCATATTGACGCTTGGATCGTTGCCACTGATAGTGTCGTTCAAAAACACCTGTCTTGGTACGCCGATCCTTTTGCCCTAAACTTGCCCTATTGAATATCTGAAAACGACATTGTAGAAGACATACGTTAAGCGCGTCGTTTAAGAGTGCCCTAGTGTAATCGGATACAGTTAAAGGCTGCGCAAGCGTAAAGTTGTCCGTAGGGTCGCGACCAGCAATGATATTCAATACAGTTGCAGCGTCCGAAACAGAGCGAGCGATTGGACCGACGCTGTCTTGGTGAGCAGAAACGGGAATGACTTGTTTTTGGAATGGGGAGTTAATTATACCTTGGAGATTAAACTGATTCCAGATCCTTACCTCCACTCCTTGAGGTAAGTCCTACTGTGGGCTTAATTCCAACAACATTATTGTTGCTAGAAGGACACGTAATGCTGCCATCCGTGTCTGTTCCCAGGGACACTGCAGCAAGTCCAATAGCGGTAGAGATCCCCGAGCCCGAGCTACTCCCACAGGGGTCTGCATTTGGGTAATACGGGTTCTTACTTTGTCCCCCTCGGCCGGACCACCCTGAAGCAAGCTTGCCCCTATAGTGAGCCCACTCGGAAAGGTTTGTTTTTCCTAGTCGTTTAGTGGGGAGGTAAGGACACAAGACCAAAAAGAAATTGACACCGATTTGTACCAAGAATGATGGCCCCTGCCTTTCGTAATTTCTCAACCACCGTGGCATCTCCTGGAACGATGGATCCCAAAAGCGAGAATGAGCCCGCGGTAGTGTTGAGTCCTGCAGTTGGTATCAGTCTGATTGCAAGATAGGAAACAGTCATACTGCACCATCAGAAGCAGTGGTCGCAATGTTATCTTTCAGAAGGATTGGGATCCCATGCAATGGCCCTCTTGTCCCCGTTTTCAGACGCTCGCGGTCTAGGGCTGCTGCTTGTGCCAATGCAGACGAGCTTTTTTCTAGAACAGCTCGAAGGGTAGGTCCCTGGAGGTTGACTTCATCGATACGAGTGAAATATGCCTGCATCTCAGGTCAGTCCTTGTTTATTTTTAGTAAACTGATGCTTATGACTTTAACTAGATCAACGCTTGTAAATTGACGGTTTTGAAGACCTTGCTGAAGCTCTGCGACCGAGACCTCATACAAGTTCGGCAATTGTGCTGTTGACTTCTCAGTGACTCGGAGCTGGGGCTCTACACCCAGAACAGAGCCCCATGCCGCTAGAGATACCTGTGAGGCATATGATAGGAGCACTGCAGAAAATAAAGAGCTAAGCATAGTGCCCAGCCTGAGGGGTGTGTATCCCTCAAGCTTGCCCAGGACCAGCTTAAGTACCAGCCATCAGTACTGCGTCAGTGACGAAGCCAAGCTCTTAAACGAGTTCCATGGTCTATGGTCCATGTGCCACTGGTAATAGCATTAAGAACACTATTGAAGTGGGGCAGTTATGTATGTATAGTGGAGATGAAGTAACACCGTTTTTTCTTATGGTCGGGACCGTGACACGTAAAAACCGAAAATGCAACTCCCTGATGCTCCACCTCAATCTATTGCTTAGAAGCTATTATATGTACATGTTGAACTAGGCGCACCAAGTATTAAAGGACATTGCGTCACGTTATAAAGTGGCCACAGAAGCGCTTCCACTACTACTGTGTTGTGATTTAATGAACTTACTCCAAGAATAAGCTCACAAGGTAAACCAACTCCGTCCCCTTCTGCAGGATGGGTCACCCTAGGTGTCCTCGATTTCTTGGGGGGGGAAGGAAGGCGCGAGCGTGACGACTCGGATACGTGCGGCTCAGTAAGCCATAAACTGATACAACGGGGAGGGAGAATATTAGCAGCAACATGACCGCGTCATTATTTGAGATTTGGGGGTTGTAATGGTGGGTTGTCTCATAGCTGGCCTGAGCATAGCGGGATATAGTCCGCACAAGGAGTCTCTGCGAGCCTGAGTGTGCATCGCGTAGAAGCTCTCTGATACGAGTCCATTCTCTGCCTCATAAACAGGGGTTGAAATCGCTACACAGCGTTGCATTCCCGTGTGAATCAGAACAGTGGGATGAAATTTATGACCACGTTGGACTGCCTGTGATGGTGAGAACTTCAAGTTGGGCCAGCGTCAGCCCCACGGATGCATGCGTACGTCTCCGATTGGTTGCTGACATCTTCGCTTCATACTTGGTCTCGAGGTAGCTTACATCCGTGTAACGTGTGACTGAACTCATCCCACTGGTCTGGACAGTGTCCACTTGTCCGTTTGTCCGTAGAGCTCCCTAAAGGCCTGACGCGGACGAGTTGAACACTTGACCTCAGTGACAGACTCTTGGGTGACGCAGGTCGTGTGACGCGTGACTGAACAACCACTTCTCAGCTCCCAGAGCACGGAAGTTAGGCTTCTACTTTCTAGCGATTTCCCATGATACATCCATTCTCAGGCCTATATAGCATATACCCAGGCTAGAATGCACAAATTCGTTTGCGACACCTTCGTCAATGATGTCTCTTCCAACGTCGTTGCTTTGGATAAACGGCTCGCAACGTGCCTCTAGCACTGGGCAAACTTATGATGTGCACAACGCTGCCTCGCAAGTTGTTGTAGGCCACGCGGCCGCAGCATCATCGCAAGACGCCGTCGAAGCCATCCTTGCAGCGGACAAAGTGCAGCCCGCATGGGAGGCTATCCCTTTGCGTGCAAAACGCGACATCTTCTTGAAAGCCGCTGAGCTGATTAAATCCTCAAAGTATGCAGAAAGTATAGTAGAATCTGTGCAACAGGAAACATCAGCCTTAGAATCATGGGGCCATTCAGAAGTGGTAGCTGCTGCGTCCGTTTTCCTTGAAGCCGCAACGACTGTGACGCACCTGCGAGGGGAGACGCAGCCAAGTGGGCGCAATCCGGATGGGACGGTTCTCATAGAGAGACGGGCGCTGGGTACAGTATTTGCGATTTCACCTTCAAATTCGCCAGTGAATCTCGCAGTGCGTGCTGTTGCGGTTCCGTTGGCGTGTGGGAACGCCGTGATACTCAAATCGTCGGAGATTAGCCCCAGGTGTGCAGGAATCGTTGTTGAAGCGTTACATGAGGTGCGCTTTGAACCCAAACTATGCATGGTTGCTGTTGAACGATTGTGCATAGGCCGGCTTGCCAAAGGGCGTGCTAAATCTTTTGCATATCGCTAAAGAGGATGTTCCAAAGATCGTTTCAGAGATTATTGGACATAAACTCATCCGCCACATTAATGTGAGCATTCCTCGTACTCACAATTCTGGCACTGCACCTTACTTCATGATAGTTCACAGGGAGTGATTACGTTGGAAAAATTATCGCCGCAGAAGCTGCCAAGTATCTGAAACCATGCGTATTCGAACTCGGTGGTAAATCTGCAGCAATTGTACGTCATCTCCCATATTACTGCTGCATGTGTCTCAACGCTGTGTAGGTCTTGAACGATGCCGATGTCGAAGAAGCCGCGCGCAGTATTATCTACGGTTCCATGTTCCATAGTGGCCAGGTAAGCACCACTTTTATCTCTGGGCGAATTCATGCCCTTACTGTATGTGCTAGATCTGCATGTCCAACGAACGCGTGATTGTACAGCGTGACATGTCCTCTCCCCTCATCGACGCGCTCACCAACCTCGCACGCAAAATCCAAGCAAGCACCTCTCCCAGAGCGCATCTTTCCCCCCTCTTTTCCACCACCTCTGCAGAGAAGGTGCTCTCGCTTGTGACCGACGCCCACACGCGTGGCGGTCAAGTTCTTGTCGGTGACCTCGTGCGCGATGGTGCCGTGATTCAGCCACACATTATCCTAGGCGTCGAGCCTGGCTGGCCGCTCTGGGAAAAAGAGTCGTTTGGCCCCGTTTTTGCGATGAAAGTCGTGGATACGGAAGAAGAGGCCGTTGAGATGGCTAATAGAACGGATTACTCACTCATGGGTGCCGTATGGACACAAGATTTGCAGAAAGGGTTGCGGGTTGCAAGAAGGATACGGGCAGGTGAGTGCGTTTTTACAATATATCGCGATGCTCAATCCATCGCAGGCCAAGTGCTCATCAACGGGCCGACATTCGCGCCAGAACCAGGCACCGGAGTCCATGGGCTTGGGTATGTCTCATTTGACTCAAACAGTATCGCGATGGCAGCGCTGATGATTCACGTCGGGTTTAGAGGAGCCACGGGATACGGAGAGTTCGATATAGAGAACTTTACGCAACGTAGGACAATTGTCATCACGCCACCAGGCCTGAAGCTTCCACTCGTCAGTGATCTTTGAGACATTCTCTTGGACTGTGGCGGCAACGCACGGGTTTGCCGTAACCTGCGAACCTTAGAACATTTGTGACAAAGTAGGTGTACTTCTTATGTAAGAATTATCTCGCCGCGAAGGGGCCCGGATTCGTAAGTCGATGGTGAATGAAAAGGCGTTGAGAGTGAGGGTGTGCACATATTTAAAATAAGGAATTGAAACTTGACAAGTACATTCTGCAAATACTTTCATAGAATGTCACGGATGTCACACGCTACTATGTCTACGACGGCGGGTCCTTTCAATCCTACTCCTACTCTAATCTTCTGCTTGAAGAATCCAACACTTTCAAACAAGTTTGCTCCAAGACTTGGCCAGCTAAATATCACACGGCCGGCTTATTATGCACAGGAGACGACCAGTATCGAGCTTCTGACGCCTGGATTAATTTGCTCTACTACTCGAGGAATTGTACAACATCTAAGCCGCGATAATGTTAAACGAACAACATGTGTTAAATGGGTGCATGTACCTTTCGAGTCATTGTGCGTAGACCACAGATGAAATCTCGTTCAGCTATGCCGAGTGTCCTCGATCGCATTCTATAGTTTGCAAACGGATCCTCCCATACCAACCCGGCAGGAAGGCATTTATCCTCTACATACATTCCTTGGATTCTCACCTTCCCAACATATTGTGTCGTTGTCTCTTCGGGATCCGGCAGATGGACGTGAGATGCCCCCCAACGGGAAACAGTTTCTTGTGGCACAGTCGTCGCGAGGCACTCGAAAGGTAAGAGTATCATGATGTGCCTTTTAAACTGCCTCTCATATCGTATCCCGCAACAGGTGACCGATCTTGCCTACCGCTCGTATATTACGGCCATTTGGCCAGACGTAGTTTTTCCAATGTCCGACGTGCCATTCACCCTCCCCCCCCACTCACAAAAACGCACGAGTAAAAGCATTGAACGTTCGACCCACTGGCTGAGCTCAATCCTTGCTCCAGTGACTTTTAGATCCACGATGGCTACTCAGAATCCTTCTGCAGTTCATATATCATCAACCTCCCCGATGTCAAAAGCACGACTCAATGTTTTCCTTCATATGGTCGGTGGCATCAAACCTGCGGCTCGTGCGGCGTTTGCTTCGGCACTTTTAGAACCTCTTGAGCCAAATAAAAAGGCACTGGTAGATCTCGAGATGCTGGATCACGGGATATCTGGCTATGTTTTCGATCTCGTCCCGTTACGCACAGCCCTACTTGCAGAACAGTCCATTACCACTGCGACCCTGCCTGCGTCGTCTGCCGAACAATACAGTCCTGCACGATCCTTCGCACCACTAATAAGAGCTTCTCTCAACAATCTTCCTGCAATCAAGCCTCGCTTGGTCAATACAGCACTTTCGCCCCATGAGATTCTTGTTCTTGTTCGGGATGCTGGCATCGACCTGTTCGATACCTTTTGGGCCCAACAAGCTGCGACCTGGGGTGTTGCATTGGATTTCCAGTTCCCTGTTCGGTCGACTCAACATACACAAGGATGCGATAGTCCAGGAACTAGAAATGTTGTAAAATGTGAAATTGGTCACAACCTGTATGAAAGCCGATTCGCGCATGATTTTACAAGATTGGCCGATTGTTTTTTGGACGGATTGGAGCAGTCCAAGCAACAAGACGGTTCAGTGAGTATTTCAGAAGAGCGAGTATGCTGTGGATGTGCGGCGTGTTCACCGATATGGAACAACGGCACCCTCGTTCACAGCGCAGTGGATAAACAAGGAACGGCATCAGAAGTGAAAGAATTAGCACCGCCGTATACACGCGCGTATCTACATCATCTGCTTCATACGCACGAAATGTCGGCCCACTCACTATTGGTTATGCATAACCTCACGGTCATGGATTCGTTCATGCGCGGGGTCAGGGATGTACTCCAGTTGCAAAACCAGGATACAGCCTCTCGGTCAGGTGAGGATAGACCATCCCTGTTCGAGCTGGAGATCGCACGTTTTGGGGAGCTCTATGATGCTCGTCTTGGGGTACTGGATAGGGCAAGGGCATGTTGGGGAGAGGTGGATCGTGCCCGAGGTAAAGGCCGCTTGGGGCGAGAAAGAGAAAGACAAAAGGCGAAGACATCTGGACATTAGGCGATATCATTTGTCGTTGGAACTACAGATGTCGACGATGAATTAACGAAAACGACCGATTATAGTCGGAGTTGAAATTCAATTTTTTCTTCATCCAATCTACTTTCATCTTGAAATAATGGCGTCTGTGGTGGAGTTGCCTGCGGTTTCAACGTCGTTGTCTGCAGATTGGAAACCTCGCGAAGCTGGCGCTTTTACTCCTTCAGGTATGTACTCAGTAGCACTCTCTGCGCTAGCCAATTCATTCGTGAACCTGCGCAATATAGCCCCCATCATGCGAAAACTCTTACCAACGGGTCTAGCATACCAAGCACACGTCCGGCGCACGTTGCATAAGCGAACAATCGATGAGGACGAAGTAGAAGAAGCGAAGGCGGCTCGCCAGCGAGCTCTAGAGAATTCTAATGGCGATGATAAGAACGGCACAGATGACCTTGGTGTGGGAGATGAAGAGGAAACAGTTGATTTATTGCTGCTGGATCCGAAGGAGTGGAAGGTTTGTACGACTTCTGGTATGATTGAAGAGAGAGGTGAGGCTGATGGCAACAGAAACAAGATCATTACAAAGTGCTCGGACTCTCGCATCTGAGGTACAAAGCAACACAAGACCAGATCAAGATTGCGCGTATGTGCTGACTTGCCTATGTCAGTTTTTTCTCCCTTACGTTGTATACAGATCGAAAGAAAGTGCTGAAGCATCATCCCGACAAAAAGGCTGGTGCAGGTGACGCAAACGACGATGCTTTCTTCAAATGTATACAAAAAGGTATAAAAAAATCCCTTGGTGTGTTTCTTCTCTAGTTTACATCTACGTCCTTGCAGCGATGGAAGTACTTTCGCATGCCGAAAAGCGACGCCAATTTGACAGCGTGGACCCTTATTATTTGGACCTTGAGGAATCGGTGCCTATACCCGAAAAGAATGATGACCCAGATGTGTTCTTCGCTGATCTAGCACCGGTGTTCGAGCGCGAGGCGAGATTCTCGCGGATACAGCCTGTGCCGATGCTAGGTGGGATAGATGATCCCAAGGCGGCGGTGGAAGGTTTCTACGATTTCTGGTACAACTTTGATTCGTGGCGAAGCTTTGAATATTTGGACAAAGAGGTCAATGAAGGAAGCGACAGGTACGAAAGTTTCATGATCTCGTATACAACTTTGGGCTAAGTTTACGTATAGCCGTGATGACAAACGATATACTGAGAAAAAGAACAAGTCAGAACGTGCTCGACGGAAGAAGGAGGATACTGCGCGGCTCCGTGGCCTGGTGGACGTGACGCTGCAGAACGATCCCAGGATCAAGCGGATCAAGCAGGAAGAGAAAGACGCACGAGAAGCGAAGAAGCGTGCCAAAAGTAACACAGGATCAGGCGCAAGTACACCATCGCAGAATGCACAGGAGGAGGCAAAGCGAAAGGCAGAGGAAGCCAAGGCGAAGGAGGAAGCGGAGAAGGTAGGCAACACTCATCACTTCACAAAGGCATTGTTAACAATGATGCTCAGATGGCTAAGGCTGATGCAAAGAAAGCGAAGGCTGCAGCAGCAAATGCGGCAAAAAAGGCTCGAAGAGCTCAGCGGGCGGCTGAGGATGGTGCTTAGTCATAAATTAGTTAGATGTCATGCCGCCTCTTTACCTTATAGTCACGTTTCTAGACCTTCAGCATGGCCAGACCTTGGAAGCTAAGTATCGAAGACTATGATAAGTGTAACAGGGTACTCGTGCAGTTTCTTTTCTTTTACACCCAGTTTTGAGGCATGCATCTAGCGGGCTCGCAGAGACGGCATTTTTGCAGGAGTGACTGGAGGGCTATTTGCAGGTAATGTTTGAGACTGCCGTGGTGTCCATGTCTTTTCATATTCATTTAGTGCTATATGGTCAACGTGCTCTTAAATTTGATCGCAACAAAGCTTTATCTGCCGGCCTATGTGAGTGTAACATATTTTAACGCGATATTAATGCCGAAGATGTGATGTTAACCTGTACCCTACAGTGGCGGGATCTCTATCAGGATATTTCTTTTCTCAAGCTTTTCTATCAACTTATTTAAGCCAAAGCCAACATGAGACCGCTCAGAGGGCACTCGCAAGCCAGAACTTAAATGACACACTCCCTGATTCAACTGTGACGGAGCCCCGTAATCAATCTTCCGACAACCGTTCAAGTTTAGTATAGCATCGTGTACATCCTGGTCATGAAGATAATTCTAGGTGCTGTCTTGACAAGTTCTTTCCATCATTATATTCCTCTGACACCTTATGAAGCTCTCTCCCAGCTCTCCGTGTTAAAACATATCTTGAGAGCTGCAAAAAAAAGTATCATGAAAAGTTTTTATACCAACGCCGCCCCTCCCGCGATTGAAAATGCCATGATGGAGTGAAGTGGTCGTCGGCGGCAACTAGAGGGATTCTCCCGATCTTCTACGCTCAAAAGGGCTTGCTAGTAAGAGATGTGACGTTTTCTTCGCTAATTTTCCATTCGGGAGGCCCGATTCGTCTCACTCGCAAAGTGCTACTTTTTACCAGAGCCGGGGGCCAAATAGCATGAAATAGAATGTACAATCGTCTGGCTGCATTGCTTCAGATTTCGATTCCAAGTCTAAATATATCCAGGTGCCTGTGGATATTTTTTGCTGAAAGTAACGATGAGTTTATACCCGGCTGACAATATCAAGATCTCGCCTTTCTCTTCCTGTGGCCCGATGGAATAAAAATATCCTTCACAAAGTAGTATGCTCAACATCTAGGATATATTGTGTGTAATTATTCCACATCGGTAACCAGAGGACGACCCATTGACTATTCCGTTGGCTTCAAGGCTATACAATATCGATTTCATTTCATTGATGGAATTAGAGCGTCATAGTCGAAGTCGTACGCAACTCTCGCATTTGCAATGTTTCCGGGATGAGAGGTCACCTAACGCGAAAGGGAGATATTTCGGTTGAGCGTTGCACAGACTCGGATGTGATGTATTTTCTGTATTGACGGGGAAGAAACAGATCTTTTGAAGTGCGAATTACGACTCGCATCATGAAGTGTGAACCTCTATTCCACGAGTAGGAACTCCATGCCTCACGATTGCAGATCTTCAGTCATAGTTTACCTCGAGTTGCGCTGGTCTGGGTCACGGCCGCGAAGATAGCTGACGCTAGCCTTTTTGGCGCCACTTGCACAATCTGTAGAAAGTTTGCAACTCAGGTCGTCTGATTTATCTCGAACTGCCGACCGCACTCACCAAATGGCCGGCACCGCGAACTCGCGACACGGACGCCATCTTGCGTCCGGATGCAGCATCAGTCACTCGCCTCTTAATCTCAGTCACTCTGATTTCGAAAGGTTCAGAAATAACCACTTTGGAATGACTGCATTGACTTACAGGGCGTCGTCTATTTCTCCCCATATCACATGCACTGGTAGCCTGCTGCATAAGGCTGGCAGAAACTCGAAAGCTCGTCTCGAACTCATGGAATCACGGTAGCAGGCCTGGATTGAGAGAAAATAATGACACTGAAAGCATTGTTGTTAGGAATAACGCACAACTTCTTGAACCTTTGTGCATTTAAGTGTGACACCCTCTTTACCTGGGTAAGTGGCGGTAGGAAGGTCCCTCAAGCCCTCGTTCTGAGCGTCGACAGGTGAAACCTTAGAATATGAAGCAAGAACACTTGGGGACCCACTACAAAAATCCTCAGCACCTCCTCATCCCAAACTGCGAATGTTTTTCTTGTTTTGAGCTTCTCGAATGCATCTTCCCGATCGGGCCATGTGTCCCTCCGGGCCTCTGTGGCAGATATTAAGATGTTTGATATATTGAGCATAGGGTCTCCACTGGGTATCTCGCTTGGGGCCATCATCGGTTCACAAAGAATCAGTTGTTCAAACGTAGTACAATGCGGGTATGTCTGCGTCAGGCATCTGGGGGTCGAACAGCGTATGAGCTAGATCGAACTCTGGAGAGGAGAAACCATGTACAAACAGGCACACTGCTCCCATGGAATGTGCGATGCCAATAAGCTTGCGGTCAGCGAAATGGACCTTTCCATTATGGTTGAGGAACAGGTATAAAGCATAAACATATTCTGTCCAGGGGACTAGCCAAGCTTCAGCGTTATTCGAATGGGGCAAAGTTTACTTACAGACTAATTCGAAACCTCCCCGCAGCAAAGCCTTTTCGTTGATCACGGCTGCCTCGCCGTGATTTGGACAGTCAACGGACCATGCCTCGCGAATGGGGAAATCACGGGAATCCTTTGACTGCGAGATTAGGTGATTCAATGTTGGCTCCCACTGCTCTCCGTGAAAGCCAGTTCCGTGCGTCAATATACAAGTATAACCGTCTTCCCTCGCAGAAGTGGGATCCCAGTATCGTTTGGCTGTGACGACCAGAGGGAAGTTTGGTCGCCAATCAAAAGTGTGGCTTTCAAAACAAAGACCCATACAAACAACCTAGGACAGGCGTTGACGAGGTTAGTCTATTTACTGATAGTATACTATAGGAGTTTGAAATTGTCCACCAAAATCTCTTTAGGACTTTCAAGTGCCCTCAAAGGATGCTGAAAAATAGACAGAATATTAGCTAGTTTGTGAAACGTTAATACTATAGATCTCGCCGATTTTTTAATGTTCGCCTGTTGAAGTAGGAGACAAAACACCGCAGAAGTGCTAGTATCTAAGCATCCTCTCCTAAACTAGCCATGGAATAGCGAGATAAATATAGGCATGTTGAAGAAAGTCATTGAAAATTAGAGAATTAGGTCAGGTGCATACACATGTCGAAATGGTATCAGGCTTGCCCTTCCACCGTGATAGCAGGCGGCTGGGACTTGATTGATTCCCCATAGGAGACTTACATGATGAATGTGGTTAGAAAAATTGATATACCTTTTAAGGGTATGAACGTATTAAACTCAAGAAAAAACCTGTTTACACGCACGGGGAGTCGAACCCCGGCCGCTTGCTATCACAATGGAAGGCAAGCATGATACCGTTTCACCATACGTGTACATAAATTTTTCTCCGTAAAATATTTAGTTCATTCAATCCATATACTTACCCCTTTGTTTCGCAATCAGAAAACTTTTTGTGATGCATATGTACCACCTTATTGCACTCAAGTCATGGCTGTAAAATGTCCCTGAGCCATACCTAGATCGTTCGCCCTCGTCGCCTATTATCTACCCTTAGCAAAGCCGCGGTGGACCGAGGTCACGGTCACCGCCAGTGATGGTCACTTGCTGAAAGGGATAATGGCTTGCATTTGTATATTTTAGTACAACCGTATGAATTATGCGCCATGTGCCTCCAATAAATCACCGTCCTTAACTACGCAGATTATTGGGACAAATACTCTCATTATCAAGTCACCCTCCCAAGCTCACGGTGACATGGCGATTGGGTCTATCATGATGTTAATATTGGCCTCGTGCAGGTTGCGTATAGACATGCGTTCGACTAAGTTTTTCGCGCACGAGGATCCGGGATCCTCTGTACATGTTGTGTTTGACGCTAAACCAATCTTGATTCTTGATATGGACGCATTGGTTTGTAGAGTTAGTAACCGTGAGCTGTCGTCAATACTGAATTTCGAATTCAGCACATTCGTAGAGTTTTCCCCGAGTTCTGTATGCCAATGTTACAGGGGCTGTAATCTGCTGACCTTATACTTCATCTAAGCCATCCAACTGGAAAAGACACAACTCGACGAGGGCCTACCAGATCCATGTGAGAGTTCCGACGACATCGCCGCCTTCCTGGACAAGGGACATTATTGATCCTGCCAAGGGGAAGGTTTCATTCAAAATTGACGTGTAGACCGAAGCGAGCCGAAAGAGGGAAGGTCGCACAGAAGCAAAGACTTCGGTAGACTTCGTGCTGTTCTTTGGCGATCATAGGATAGGCACTTCGGGCATACGATTGAGCTCGGGGTCTCAACATACTTCTGGAATATTATTGGATTTCCATACGATAAAGCGACGTCTGGTCAGCGTGTAATCGGAACTTTTACTAATCTTACACCCGATACCATGGGGAATATTCCAATAAAACAAATATGTGGCGAGAAAGCATCCGAAGTAAAAAGGCACTAATCTTGGCCAAAGAGACTACGCATGTGGCAGCGTCTGTGCCGGTCGAAAAATATGGGATCAATAAATCCAATTTACGTCTTCGTCGTTAGTCGTGGGCGGTATTCAGGTGCGGGTCGACGGATTGCACGTCCCTGCTTATTTTTATAGAAAACAACATCCCCTGAAGAAAATTGGAATCCAGCGATGAGCGGCAGGTGAGGCGATATGCCACTCGAGCACTGACCTTCGTCTTCAACAAATTGGCAGAAATTATAGTTGTCCCACAGTGTTTTGAACACGGGTGCATCCGAATACGCGTAATGCTCTCCAATCAAACTTCGCAGGTATCCTGTTGCCTCGGCCCCATGGTCTATGCGCGTAGAGGTCAACCACTGTATAACAAGGGGAACGAGTCAGGCACTCACAAAATGGCATTTGGGGGAAGAAGTGATGGATGACGTGGTAATGTGCAACGTCATGCAAAAAGAAGCGACCTTGCCAGCCGAGGAAGTCGCGGTCTACAGTACATGCGGCACCGCGCTGGAAAGACCACTCGCCCTTGCGGAAATGGGGGAGTTGAGGGTCCGTGTGATGAAGATAAGTAATCATGATGAACTACAACAAATTCAGTGCTTAGGAGATTCAATGGCGGAATAAACGCACCCAATGAGTGACTGCAAGCCAGGGTATCCCGTAATATTTTACAACATTCGTTGTACCAAATACAGAGCTGGAATAGGTGACCAGCCACGCCATTAAAGATATACCAAGGTTAGAGAGAATGACTGCGTTGCGCTGGCTTGGGTTAAATATGACGGAATTGGCTGACAGAGACTGTGAGCTGTAGCACGCGCAAGAACCGAAGGGGCCATACGATCGAAGTGATTCGTCCATTGAGGGTAGGACTTTTGTCCTGAAACATTGAAGAGCAAATACGCAGGAAAGGCGAGGAGTTGCTGTCGGACGAGCATGAACATCGTGTAAATCGGCGTGTCGCCAAAGTATTCTTCATAGTCAATTGGATGTTTCTCCTCCAGTGGGAGGCCCAAATCTGAACGTGTTTTTGGGACATACCTGAAAGGAAAGTCAGAAAGACACGAAAGAAGAATGGTGCCGGGGTCAATCACACTTCATCTTTCTCCATTGAGGCATGATTGCTATGATGCCGATGGTGCGAAATGCGCCAGGAAAAATATGGGGTCCAGAGAGCGGTGTGGAGAATGTAACCAAGCACATCACAGACTCTTCTTGATGACGAAAAGGCTCCATGACCACACTGACATCTATTTTTGGCAACAGATTTAAAATAAACAGCAAATAAATACGCACCTCATGACCAATAACCCAAAGACCAGTAAAAGTCAAACCCTGAAACCACCAGCTATAACACATAAATTTAGTAGTACACAAAATGATCGAGACCAAAGGCTTACTAAACCCCCCATACAACCCAGCGCATAACATTCGCACCTGCAGGCGTGAGAATGGAACGGGCTGGAAAGCCATTGAAGGCCGGATCGATGTAGGTTGCGCCGTACCACAGGGCACCAGCGACTGCGAGATCACGAGCAGTGTACGCTAGACCAAGAGATGTGTTGCGAACGAAGAGACGGGCAGGAATTACACTGCGAATTTCCTTCAGGGACCTAGAAAGTCCTAAGTATTGTTATAGCAGCTGCCGGTGAGATAAACGACGTACCAATGCATGGGAGAATACTCTGGAAGATCATCCTCAGAGTATACACTGGTGTCCTTCGCCGGCGACATGGTACAAGATGGGAGGGGGAGAGAGTATACAGAAAAAGACAGAAGAGGGGGGAAGATTGTACGAAATCATATGTTGGTCAGTCTCTTTTAAGCAGAGTAAGGCTGGACATTGATTTTACATAATTTTTGGACGCTTGGTGGAAGGATAGTCGTGAGAGTCCAACCCAAATTCTCCGCCGAGTATCCAGATTTGATCCGCCCTGAAGCGATATGTACTTTTGTACGTCATTCTAGCTCTTATGGCAGCCTATGGCTACGGTTAACGGTTTTCCACCTTGCCTCCTTTGTTCAAGTGCTACCTCCCCTACGGAAATCCTCAATGTTGCGCGCAGCCTATCGCCCCTTTGAAAGGTAAGACCACCAGGAAAGAGATGACATTCTGAAATTGCTGCAAGGAGCATATGATAGATTCACTGATATCTGAATCATTGTCCAATGGCATAAGGCCAGATAGATATCTTCTGCTGGTGAACGCTATGCATCAGCAAACACCTGGAATTGTGGTAGATCAGATGGAAGGCGTTCCTACATCACAGCTGTCACGCTAGTCACTTTTTAATGTCTGCAACTTCTCTAGATTCTTCCTCAACGTTCGCCCCGTCACACGCGTTTCAGACGTGAACGTGGTGAACGTGGGGTCCTGCTGTGTGCGCCGTTGCCGGTTGCCCTCTTCTCCGCGGAACCTTACCAGCGTCTTCAATGGTTGCAGGGTAGGCCCCGCAGGTACCGTTCCTCCAATTGAATTTATCAGTCGAACAGCTCCGATCGGCAACGCTTTTAAGCTTGAAGCTTATAGCACGTCATGTAGGTGTGTAACAAGCCAAGCCTCTCCCTATAACTGCAAGTACTACATTTCCTAATTTCCCTTTCATCAAATCACTTACACGTTTATCTGCTTTCAGGGACTTTTTTTCTTAGCTTCTTTCCAACTTCTTTCCAAATCCAAATGGTAAGTAAAGGCTAAAACACTCCACCTCAGTCCACCTGTGACGCCACTCGAGTTGCACTCCCGATGATTCTTTTCCAACGTCCTAGCAGGGCACCCCTTCGGAGTGGTCATAACGTTGTATAACCCGCCATGGCGATAGCTGTTCTTTAACTGTGCAGGAGTAGGTGAATGCCACTGACCAGTGGTGATCACAGCCGGTTGCAGGGATAGGATTGGCGATAGATTAATAGGCTCCCCAAGATATCTCAGGTCTTTTGGAAGACCACATTGTTCCCGGTGCATGGCTTTATCTCGAGAGATTGACACTGCTCTCACCATAGCCCCGACCAAAATAATGTGCAGTCTGAAAAATTAGACTCTCATGATAAAAGGTGATATATGGGAGGTTTGCTCAGCCAATGATTGGAGAATGTAGGAACATGTTGATGGTTCCTTCCTGATTTGGCTTAGCATCAAATAAAAAACCGGACTAAACCAAAGAAGAAGAAATATTGAGGGGGGGCCTGGGGGGGGGCGGGGGATCAAGCACGGATGGAAGCAATCTGTAGTCCTGTCAGGATTTGCACGATTGGCATGGTCATTGTCAATGGTTCAGCTTTAGAATCAAGATCATCACCTCGAGGTAAGCAGAAGTCCCATAAAATATCAGGTTTGATGTTCATATGTGGGCATAGGTAACCCGTCGTGGTTTCGACCTTCGATGGAGATATCGCCCCTCTTAGATTTCAATATCTTTCCTTTCCGCGCCAGAATGCGTGACGTGTCTAAATTCTCCTCAGATAATCCAAATCACGAGTCTCTCGATTTGTGCTTTCAGGACTGGTCCACACGAACCGATCGTATATAGTCGAATCTTGAGGTATAAGCTTTAAGTTTAGCTCGTTCATTAAAGCTTAAAGGAGGACTCTAGCAACATCAAACTGCAAAGGACTCACCAATAGACGCAGGTTGGGATTCCTCTTTCGTGGATCAGTCAAACATTCATCCTCATTCTCGAGCATTTACTAGACACATTTGTTCATATTTTCTCCGGTCGAATATCGGTATTAGTACTTGTAGGCACAATAATCAGGACGATGTAATGTCTTTCCATGATTTTAACACGAATGGTTGTGGATTCGTGGAAGCCAACAAAACAGTACTGGGTAAGCAACCTAAGAGATTCTGCCCAAGAATGTTCTGATACATTGAGATACAGTCCAAGTTCCATGATGAACCCCGACCAGCCGCAAATATTATCCGAGAACTATGTAGTAATTTTCCGTGTAACTATCCCGCTCCTGGACAGTGCAACGCGTGGACGTCATGCCAAATACTGGGCACATGCCTGCAGGAAGCTTTACGATATACGTTAGTAGTGCTCGTTACTATATTGTATTCTCCTTCTGATGAGGAAGCGGCAGAGATTTAGAGTTAGGATTTTTATATGACGGAGCATGTCTACCTTCGCTCCGGCACGGAAGCTTCTAAACTTAGATGCAACGAAAAGACGTGGTTGTGGAAGCAGGATCAGCAGCTCGAGAAGGAAAGAGTGTGCGTTTTGATCTAACCGATCTACTTATAGCGCGCGAGATGATCAGTTGATGTTCGTCGGTGTGAGTACGCGGAGGTATCGAGCTGGCCCTGTATGTTCACGCTACGTTTTCTGATCCACGAAACGATAACAAGCTGTGTAGAAAGTGCGTGCATCAATATTTATCAATAGGGGCTGACAGTCTAGTCTAGTCCCTCACCTATTTTTCCTACGCCAATCTCAGGCATAAGATAATTTTAATAGAAACTGGTTTGAACGGGGTTTCGAGACTTCCGACCGGTTGGATACATAGGCTTGAAGTCCAGGTTGTGTCCTACGTGAAGCCACCGCTTTGTTCCGAGCTGCCACAGATCCTCATAGATCTCTGACGGCGTCAAACCACAACTAAGGAACAAGCGCCACAAGTGAGCGAACGGAATTCGGGATCCAGATATACAGGGGTGTTGTCGCGATGCACAGGAGTTGTATCACTGAGGGCCCTAGGGACTTGCAATAAGTGATCTTTATTAGATGACGTGGTGATTTCCTCTGAAGGCATAGAGCGCGTGCAGACTTATTAGCCAATGGTGTAGTGGTTAGAGTCAGGCTGTGGTAGAAGATCGAGGGTCGTATAGTTCTGAACAAGCGAAATATGGTTGTCGATATCTACACGCCATCCAGCGCATTCGCACGGTCGGACAAACGATCAGTTGAGAGGCGGTAGAAGCGCATGCACAGACCACTGGGGTTCATACCTGCAGAGCCAATGTTGGCCGTTGAAGCGCATCATCAGAATTGCTGGAAGGAGAGCCATGTACAATTGGGGATGGAGATCTGCAGTGTTCCCGATTGATGCACTTCGTAAATTGAACCTAATAGTGTGTACGCGCGGCGGAAAGAACAAGCTTATAAGGCGACCTTATTCGCTTCTGTGCGCCGTTCGGGGAAAAGGTTGTGAGGACACACAGCCGCACATGAGAAGAACTTCGTCCATAACTGACGGCCGAGCGGAAGAAGCCTCATGGGCGCCGGTGAACACACGTCACGGTAACCAATATAGTCACGTGACTTTAAAGTCACGTTTTACAAATCCAATACGGAATGCCGATGCTTCCAGTGGTGCGACGTCTGTTTCACGCCAGACGCTTCAGCTCCTTGCGATCTACCACGATGACTCTCTCTCTCGCGGATCTCAATCCTGCCCTCCTTAACGTGGAGTACGCCGTGCGTGGCGAGCTCGCGATCAAGGCTGAAGAATATCGTGAACGTCTCAAGCAACCTAACCACGGCCTTCCTTTCGACAAGATCATCACGGCCAACATTGGGAATCCCCAGGCAAAGGGCCTAGACCAGAAACCCATCACATTCTCTCGGCAGGTTCGCGTGCATTAGTTTTTTCCCCCTCAGGCGCGCAGTTGACGTGTGTTGTGTGCAGGTTGCGGCCTTGACTGAGTATCCACCGTTGATCGAGTTGGCCAGGGGGTTCTTCCCAGCGGATGTCATCGCTCGTGCGAAGGAACTTAATGCGGAGATTGGGTCAGTAGGGGCATACTCACACAGTCAAGGTGTCCCATTCATACGCAAGAATGTTGCGAAGTTCATTGAAGGTGTGTTGACATCGCTACTAACTGGAAAAATGTTCCTGTTCGTTAATGAGAAACCTAGAGCGCGATGGATACCCGACCGACCCCTCCAATATCTTCCTTACCGCCGGCGCTTCCGAGGGTGTGTCGCTTCTAATCAATATGCTCATAGCCTCCCGTCAAGATGGGATTCTCATTCCAATTCCCCAATACCCTCTATATACCGCAACGCTTGCGCAACACTCTGGGGTACCAATCCCCTACTATCTTGACGAAACTTCTGGATGGTCTACTAATCCGAACGACGTTGAGCGTGCAGTGGAGAAGGCCCTCGCAGACGGCGTAAAGCCAAAAGGTCTCGTTGTCATCAACCCCGGCAATCCTACTGGTTCCGTTTTGACCGAACCGACCATGCAGCGCCTAGTCGAGCTTGCGGAAAAACATTCACTTATTCTTCTCGCTGATGAAGTCTACCAGAACAACCTGCATCATCGCGCTGAGCAACCATTCACTTCCTTCAAAAAGGTCGTTGTCGCCTCCAAGTCGCGTATCCCTCTAATCTCGTTTCATTCTATATCCAAAGGCGTCACTGGCGAGTGCGGACGCCGCGGTGGGTACTTTGAGACAACAAATGTGCCCTCGTCAATCAACGCCCTTCTCTACAAAATGCGCAGCGTGACGCTCTGTCCACCACTCTCCGGGCAGATTGGCGTAGATTGCCTCGTGCGCCCACCAAAAGAGGGTGATGCGTCGTATCCGGGATGGAAGGAAGAGACTGATGCTATTCACGCCGCGCTCGCGTCGCGCACACAAATAATGGCCGAGAGGCTCAATAAGCTCGAGGGTGTGTCATGCGTTGATTCGCCGGGTGCGTTGTACCTTTTCCCCCGCATCCGACTTCCTGCAAAGGCGTGCGAAGCAGCACGCAAAGCAGGCAAGGAGCCCGATGCGTTCTACGCGCTGGCACTACTGGACGAGACGGGAATCTGCACTGTTCCCGGCTCTGGGTTCGGTCAGAAGGAGGGCGAGCTACACTATCGTCTAACGTGTCTCTGCGCTGGCGTTGAAGAGTACGTGAGTGCGCTAGAGAGGTTCCACCGTGGATTTTTGGCTAAGTATCGCGATTAAGTGCGCGCTAGGTTAGTCACGCTCAGTTTTCTTTAGTAGATCCGCATTCCCCCTGTTTTTTCGTTGCTTCCGTAGTTTGGTTTACACTTTTTAGACTCGCATTCCACATAGATGATACGGCATACACACCACTCTTAAAGTTACGTTACGCAAATTGAATATAAATCCTGCAGGTCTATCGATACATGTATTCCATAAGTCTCTATCATCAGAAAACCAAGGTCTCAATCGCTACTACAATGGGCATCTAGCACATGTTGACAGATAAGTATAATCAATGCGAAGGTGCGCGCATCCTCGAGACTCGCCACTGGTTCTTATGTCCATTCATTCGAAGGAAGTCTTTCCTCGCTTCCGTGGTTAAGAAGGCTACTATTTCCGGGTGCAGAAGGAAAATAAACCTTGTAAGATGAATCAGGGTTCTGAGCGCTAGATGCCGTCATGTTCGAGTGGGGAAGAGGCACTGTCGGTGATTCTTCGATGGGCTGCAGCGGGTATAAATGTACTTCACTGTCCTCGTGTACGTGATTTTTCTCCACTTTTTGTCTCTTCTTTCGAGTAGCGGTTCCGTCTTGATCTTTGTTCTCGCTGCAGCAACTGCCTCGTTCACCGCTTACAGCGAAGCGAAGTCGTTCTCGCACATCCTCCTCAGGATCCGCACCCGTACTTTGTGAGTCGTCCGAGCATGAACAGCCAAAGCAGCAACCACAGCACTCAGCGGCACATTGGCAGGGGATTGCCTGCGCTGTGCATTGACAAGAACCTCCGCAACAGTCGTCAGATGGTGAAGCTAAGGAAAGTGCGCTGGTAATGAAGCGTGGAGGCGCTGGGATGGTGGAGGACGTAGATGTGGAAGCAAGAGGCGGCGAAACGGGGTGCGTGGCGGACCACACATCGAGAACTTGAGTCTCGCTACCGCCATCAAGGTTCCATGAAGGGTCCTCCTGAATTGGTTTTTGAGGTGCGAAGCCAAACCCATTACAGTCGATGCACGTTGAACAAGCGTATGGGCAACTTTCAGAAGACGTGAACGCTGTTGAAGGATCAGAGTGCTCATAGCATCCTGCGCGAGGGTGTGTAAAGCTGTGGCTCAGTTTGTAAAAGATGAACGCACCTGGGCATGCGCATGTGACGCCACAGCTGCAAGTACCCATGCCGACGCCGGGCGGCCAGGAGAACAACGAGTCAATATATGAATCGCTTGCGTGGTAGGGCGCGGTGGCCTGGTTCTGTGTCGCCAGACGGACTAATGAGGCTGGCGGTGAGCTCTCGGCGTGAATATTGGGCTGTACATGCGGCTTGGGATCATAATTAGGCCTGCTTTTGCCGCTGCAGCACGATGATACAGAAGGGAGAGACGGTAGAGTGGCAGGGACGGACGGGGCATCTGACGAGGCCGCGCGGATCCTAGAGCGGTTAGTCTTCTGAATGACAGGAGTCGCACAACCGCAATGCCCCGCTGACTTGCAACTGCAACCACCTGATCCTAAAGAAGAGCCCATGTCAAATTCAGAGCGCTCGAGAAGAATCTGCTGCTCACGTTTGGATTTAAGTTGAGGTGCTGGAGAAGGACTTAAGCTTTGGCCAGTAAGTCCATCCGGGAAAGCAGCCTGGGTCGGGATCTTGCGTTTGGCTGACACTTGGATATGAGAGTTCGGCAAAGGCGTAGAATCGAGATCTACTGTACCTTTGCCACGGGACTCCTTCGGCTCATTATCATCCCCTCCTTCGCAACTGCACTTAACATGAACTTGCTTAGTCTTTCGGAGCTGCCTGCAATGCTCGCATTGTGTGACAGGCCTGCCCTTCTTTTTAATCTCAAAGAGGGCGCGGTCCGTGTGAGCACAGGAAGACGAGCGGTGGCCCTTTATGCATGCTTGACTATTCAATGCAATCAGCGCTATAGAAACTATATGCCAAAATACGGCACACCAGGCATATTTAAGGCCGTTGAGGAAGACCATTATGGGTTCGGAGGCAGCGTGAGGTGTTTCTGCGGTGAGTCACGTGCCCTGTCACACACAGCGCGTTGTTTTTGCAGTGCCATGTGCCGTGTGACAATGAAAGAGCCTCTTGCTGCTGTTCAACGCCACTTATCTAGGGCTTCCTCACCCCAAATAATGTCCTCGCCTCTAGTTCAATCCCCACTTTTGACCAACTTCGAACAAGAATTCGCCAGAATGACCTTTGAGGCTAATTCATCGAGCAACACGATGAGGATGGCTTCGAATCCTTTAAATGCTGCTCATGTGGCCATTTCAAACTCTACTCACGCTTTCAAATCTACCACACCCAAACTCACCAGATCTCAGGCAGACAACGGATCTAACCTCCCTTTGTATTCCTATAAATTACATTCCCCAGCTCCGGTTAGGTTGTATATTCGGGACGCGACGCAGGCGGATGAGCAAGTGTTGAAGTTGACAGGGTACGGGTCCGCCATTCTTCAGTGTTACATGTGACTTACTGCTGCCTAGTCCATTAGGATTCGACTTGGAATGGCGTGTCATATTTCGAAAAGGAGCAACTGAACGCAAGACGGCCGTTCTTCAATTGTCTGATGAGCACACAATTCTCATTATTCAACTTAGTGCCATGAAAGGTGTGTGATAGACCATCAAATATATTTACCATTATATCTCTTTTGTCCCAGGAGTTCCTCCCAAGGTTAAGGTAATAAATAAAAAACCATGGGTACAGGTCATTTCCAATTTAATAACCTGACAGACTATTCTTGAGGCAAAGGAGGTTATCAAGATGGGTGTGAACATATTGAGTGCGTCGCGTACGATTGTCTGAGTAGAGCACGTGTAACGCATATCATGTCAGATGACGGCCGTAAGCTTCACCGTGATTTTTGTCTCGCGCCGGCTGGTTTGCTGGAGCTCTCGCCTTTGGCTTGTCTTGTTGACCGAACAAGAGTGCCCACCAAGCGAATGATATCTCTGCAGAGGATTGTAGAAATGTATACTGGGTATACACTCTCCAAAGGGCCTGTCAGGACCTCCAACTGGGAAGCTTTTCTTAACGAGGAACAGCTAGAATGTGGGATTCACTTAGACCTTAAGAACCGGCGTGTCTGACTTATGTGTAGATGCGGCCAACGACGCGCACTCTGCTTTAAAAGTGTACTCTAAGCTCATGCAAATGGCCAAAGATCAAGGTCTGAATATCAAGCCAATTTCCACCCAGGGTGCCATGGGCATCACCTATGTCTCTGATTCGCCTTTAGGCGAGCCTGAACGGGCTATTCCGCGCTTCGTTGCTGTGACCGTTACTTCACAGTCGACTACGGCACAATTGAAACGTCCCGCTCGTCACCAGCACATCCGTGCATATAAACTATGGCATGAGGAGCAGAAGTCGCTCTCTGACATCTGCAGCGAACTTCGCTCTCCAGAGAATCCGTTAGCGAAAAGCACGGTCATGTAAACGAGATAATACTTCTTTTCGCCCCACAACAAGCTGAATGTTTATTACAGAACCTATGTTGTGGAGGCCCTCAAGGCTGATGAAACACTTTTATTTTCACGACAGCAATTAAAAGAGTTCGTTCAGCTCGATTATTACTCTTGGAAACGGCATGGCTGGTGGATCGACAAGACTACTCGTGGAATGACGAGTTAATTAAAAATTATTGGAACAAGTGTACTGCTGTGATGTTGTTGTATCCCCCAAATCTGAAAGACATGGACGTCTATTTGCGAAAAACGATTACGTCCTTTGCACATGTCCTAAGTAGTCATACCTAATACTTTCCTTGCCTGAAGGAGGGTGGGGGCTCCGTCCGATAAAAGCACCGCGTACCAAGCAACTTGCTAAGGGAGGTAAATAACGAAAAAATCAGGCCCTATGCAGCAGAAGGTGACATGGAAGGGATTCGAATCGGACGGTATGCATACTGACATTAAATTGGACTTGAGGGCGGCCAATATTAAATGTAAATCCTGCGGAAAGTGATAAAGAGGAGGATGTGCATACGCGAAGCTCCAGCGCTCCGGCGGAGGAGAGGCTGAGAGTGACAAGGATTTATTTAGATAGCGTGAAAATTCATGGCACTTAATTATAACACGACTCGGCCGTGGATGCTACTCTTTGCAGGCAACGGGGAATTCCATACAGCAGAGATTAACAAGAAAATTATATCCGCGAGACTGATGTGCCGATTATCAGGTTTGTTGGATGCCCCTAATCAATAATCAATAATTCATTGGCACCGCAACTTGTCCCTATGCCAAGGAGATGGACCGATGATGAGATCGATGAGAATTAGATGAAAGGCGGTCGCATCCCAAATTCCACAGCCAAGCTTGCAAGAAAGTGATGATGTAATCAAGATTAAATAATGTCTGCCCTGCTTCCAGGTGTAGCTCCAATAAAGGCAGAGTAAATCTCCCGTATTAATTCATACTACGGATATTGGAGGCTTAGCTCGGATTTAGATTTATAATCTCGGCTCACCCTACCGCAGTACCGGACGACGATGCAGCAGAAGGTGAACAGGGCCGGACGACCAAACGTGACGTGGGGGAAGATGAAGAGGATGGCGGACCGCCGACGAAGAAACAGAAAGTTTCAGGTGCTCAGAGGAAGAAATTAGCGAAGGAGGAAAAGAAGAAGAATAAGGGAGCGAACAAGGGTCGGAAGTTTGGCAAGGTAACGGATGATGTGGAGTTATGCTATAAGGTTGCTTCTGGACTAGAATGTGAGTTTGGAGAAAAGTGAGTGGGAGAGCTTCAGGCTGGGTAGATGTATTGGGATTGGCTTTGAGTGCTGATTACGAGGAGCAGATGCAGGTTCACGCATGACCTCAAGCACTATCTATCCATTAAACCGCGCGATATCAAGTTTCCCTCATTGCAGGATCTCAAGACAGAGCCGCCCTTCGTCACACCCCCAGAAGAGGGAGAGATCGATCCCACGTTTGCTTCTGTGGACTATTCGACGACATGTCCCATCTTTGGAGAAAGCGGGACCTGCCGATACGGACTGAAGTGTCGGTTTCTTGGGGGACATGTCCGCAGGACTGAGGATGGTACCAGCGTCGAGATTGTCACTGATCCAACGCGCGAGGAAGAGCTACGGAACAGCACAACGGAACTGAACTATTTAGAACCTGGGACGCTCAAGGAACTACGCACTAAAAAGGTGCCGTACATGTTTTCTACATTCACGCATGAAATTTCCAATACTTATGCTGCGATAGTATCCGACGCCAGTAGCAGACGAATACTTAAAAGTACTTCAAGATCGAAAACCACGCGCGGAAGACACGTCTGAAATCTATGACGAAGACGGGAACAGGATCTTCGTCGTTCCCGAATTCAACGAGGCGCAGGACGATACGCCCGACGTGCCTCTACGTCCCATCGAAAAGAAACGCCTCCACTGGGCGGGTAAAACATGTACGCGACTATGCACTCATTACTCACTCGGCATCCTGATGTCCTGTCCACACCTCAGACCTTGCTCCCTTGACCACAGTCGGAAACCTCGTAACAATCCCTTCAGCTCCGCTATCACCCTGACCCTGATCTCGTCTCCACAGCCCTTTCGTCGCCTCTGCATGACCTACGGCGCCGACATCACCTGCGGCGAAATGGGGCTCGCGACGTCCTTTCTCTCCGCCTCAAAGGAGGAATGGTCCCTCGTACGGCGGCACCCCTCCGAGCGCACGTTCGGCGTGCAGCTCGCAGGAAACAAGCCTGCTACCCTCGTGCCTGCTGCGGAGGTGATGGCGCGCTCGTTTGCAGGGAGTTTGGATTTTGTGGATTTGAACTGCGGGTGCCCGATTGATTTGGTGTTTAAGAATGGGGCAGGGTCTGCGTGTGCGTAACCTTCTTCTCCGTCCCCCCCCTTTTTCCATTCTCCTTGCTTTTTTGAGGGTGATCGACTGATGTGCCCTTCAGTACTCGACCAGCCTGGAAAACTAGGCAAGATTCTTGTGGGGATGAATAGAGCCCTCGGCGATATCCCACTCACGATCAAGGTCCGTACGGGGGTTAAAGACGGGCGGAACACGGCGCATAGGCTCATGCCACGCCTCGCGAAGTGGGGCGTTGGCGCTGTGACGGTGCGTACCTGTCCTACCTATGACCTGTACCCCATAACTTATAATGGTGTAGATCCACGGACGCACGCGTCAGCAGCGGTACACGAAACTTGCAGACTGGGAGTATATCAAGCAGTGTGTGGAGGCACTTCGCGGGCCTGCGCAGGATGATGATCGTGAGTGTATTACCTAGTAGTCTCCTGCCACACACCCCTCTCCCATTCCACTTTTTACCCATCACTCTCCACCCTATTCACGCTCTGCTCCTTAGTTCCCACTATTCCTATCTTCGGGGGCGGTGATTGCTATTCCTCCGCCTCTTACTGGGACGCCGTCGACTCGACGGGCGTGGACGGCGTGATGGTTGCGCGCGGCGCACTGATCAAACCGTGGATATTTACGGAGATTAAGGAGCGAAGGGAGTGGGATATCAGTGCGCGGGAGAGGTTGGAAGGGATAAGGAAGGTGGGTGGAGGATCCCTGTGGAATTCCGCCTCGTCTCCTTCTTTCCTTCTTTCTTTATCACCATCCGAGTCCTCTCAGTTCGTTTTACGTGCTTCGATTTACTACTGACCTACGCACCATAGTACGCAGAATTCGGCCTAAAGTACGTCCCCCTTCCCCACCTCCCATCCCATCGCTCACCGCATCCCCCTTCCCTAGCCACTTTGGCTCAGACACAGCAGGCATTAACACAACACGCCGCTACCTCTGTGAAGCGCTCTCCTTCCAGCACCGTTACATCCCCATCGGCCTCCTCGAGCGCCTGCCGGGACGGCTGAATGAGCGCGCGCCGCGGTGGAGGGGGCGGGATGAGTTGGGTGAGTTGTGCGCTTAAATTGAGTTGTGTGTGTGGTGTTGACGGTTGATGATCGATGGTTTTTCTCGTACTCTTTGATTCCTTTCCTTTTCCTCCTTCGCATTCCTTGACTTCTTCCCTCCTGCTCCCCTCCTCCGCAACCCCGCGTCCTATCTCCTGCGCCTCCTCCAGAAACACTCCTCGCGAGCCCCGACAGCTCCACGTGGGTGAAAATATCCGAGATGTTCCTCGGGCGCGCGCCGGAGCGGTTCATGTTCACGCCGAAGCATCGGAGTAATGCGGTTGAAGGGGAAGGGTGAGAGGTGAGGGAGAAGGGGTGTGAGATGGAGGGGGTGTGCGCGTGCGTATGCGGTTCTGTTTGCAGAGCGGATGGGAAGATGAAGCCCCTGGAGGAAGGAGGATAGAGGTTGTATTGAGGTGCTTATGGTTTGGACGTGTAAATATGGATAATGTCTATGTTGTTCTGTTATGTCTGCTTCTGTGCTGGTTCGCCTGAGTGTTCATTGTAAATCCATGATATGAATCATGACTGCTACGAGTTTCAAATTTCAATTTCGAGGACGGGAATGCAATAAGTATGCTAACTTGAAGCTTAACATGTGACTGGCATACTGGCGTTGGCAGAATCCGGCTGCGAATAATGGGTGGTTACTTTTTAGGAGCTGGTGAAACAGCGCTGACGAACATCCTATAATTATTTCTCTAGCCCCTTAGGGGCTGTTATATCTAGCTTCTTCCCTTCCTACAGCGCACAGTTCTGACTAAATCCCAGTCGAAGATGGCACGATCGAATAAGAGGAAGCGCACAACATCCTCCGTGGCGAGGACGAAGGATATCGACCTGCCACGGCAGGAATACCCAAAAAGCGACACGGTTTACTTGAATGACGATAACATAATCCTGATAGTCGAGCAGACCGCTTTTCGCGTGCACAAAGGCCTTCTCTCATATAATTCAGATAGGGTACGGTGAGAAATACCCCTCGATGGTTATAAACCGTATGTAACCAGAGGGCCCGTGAGGGCCATTATTAACTCAGGTTTATAACTGTTTTTAACCGGGGGTCCGGGGGCGGAGCCCCCGGGCGCTCCGCAATTTTTCCGGTTTAAAACATCGTTTAAAACACATTTTTAACAGGTTATAAACACTTGATGAGAATTATACCTATTTACCAGTCGTAGTTGGGCTCCCCATCATCATCTGGTAACACCTCTATCTGGGATTCCATTTCCCCTCGGAACACATCCAGGTTGCTCCCCCTTGCACTGCCTTCTGCAAGAAGCTCCAAGAGGATCTTGGCTTCAAGATTGAGCTCTTCGCTCACTTCGATAGCCAGCAGACAGGGGACCTTGCCCTTTCCTTTTGAAGATATCTGTTTAATAGGAACTTCTTCATTGTTAGTGTCACTCATTTTGTCTTCACCATCTGATTTGCCCTCTCGGTGACATTGTCACTGTCCTCCCCAATCATGTCTGCTTCTTTTTCTAAAACTTCGAGTCGCTGTGCATGCCTTTCTTTGACCTCTTCCCACTGAATGACTGATCCCTTGAATTCTTTGAGTTTGCCTTCCTTGTGTTCTTCCTACCATTTGTGATTTAGCTATAAATGATATAATTGTGACACATTTTCCTACCTCTCATATAACACTGCCAAATGTGAACCATATTCACAATATTCTTGACAAGTTGACGATTCCTGACAGCAGAGTTTAGCCATGTGAATGTCGAAGCTGTCCGTTCATCAGCCATTGAGTTCGGACAGATAGAGTACAATTTGATGGCTAGAAACTGGTATATATTAGCATGTCAGATGCAATATTCAGGTTTTCTTGATACTCACTGATAGAACATCTGCTTCTGGATTTTCAGACAATGTTCGCCACCATCCCACAATGTTGCTACTTTGGAGCTCAGCATTAAATGGCCATTCCCTCCGAGAGTAAGCCATAAGCTGTGCACAGAATTTCTCTACGGCTTTCTTGACCCCCAATTGCTTGAGAAATGGTCGGTAGCCTGCTCTAAGTTCTTCCTGCATGACTTTTTTCAAATACTCTTTGACCTGTTTGTAAGTGTTCAGGAAGGGAGTAAACTGACTATCATCCTGTCCATCTGCAGTTAGGCCACTGGGAGTAAACCCTGAGGCCTGAGGATTCCTTTGTTTGATAATATCACTTTTAAGGTAGTCTACATTTTTAGGGTTATTAAGATTCTATGAAACCATGCAAGGGACTTATGTGGATCTAGGAAAAAGGCAGAGAAATACATATCTGTAGGGGATTCATCCATGAAAGCCTCATATCATGTATTGATTATCTTGACCACCTTGTTGGCAAACCCATGTGGGATACCGGTTGTGTCAGGAGGCTTCTCAAAAAGTTCTTTTGCCATTGCCAAAATGACAAGCCACAACATAAACACATCAGCTGGAGTTGTATGTGTAGATTCCAATGTTTTGATGGCTTTAGCAAGTGGTGTGATTATAGAACTATAGTGAGAGAGAAATAATTGGAACTCCAGGCTGATGCGAGGGTGTGTGAAATACTAATTGAATTTCTGGGTGGGCATTGATATTAGCAGTGACAGTCAGTCTGAATAGGAATATCATACTTGCATACCTTTGTATTTATGCACTTGTCCTGTATCAGCTTTTGAATCAACGGGTAGCAGTCAATCAGTGAGTTTACTGCTTGTGCTACCATCCCAAACCGGGTATTTCCTATTTTCTCTAATCCATGTGCCACCCCTTCTTCTTTCTGGATCTCTTTCAATGCTGCATTAGCATGGTATGATTTGCTGAAATATGTGATTATCTCACTCAACCGGGACACACCCTATTTAAATCAAAATTAGACCTGAAACAATAGATCAACCACATCAGAACAATTACCTCCTTGAAGAACGGCAATTTGGTAATATCACCAATTGTGAGATTGATGTGGTGACAAACATCAGCAAAATTTGAAATGGTAGGAAATATCTCCACTAGGTCTTGATGAGCGTTGTGTGTATTCCCTGTGTTGTCTGACCCTGTGGCTGCAAAATTTTTGGGACCAATGGCTCTCACAATCTATAAGTATACAATTTGATTCAAACAACCACTGCCGAGGCTGTAAAACTCACTGGTTCAAGAACATCTTTTATATATTTAGCTGTATGACTCAGATTCGTACCTTCATCTCCATCCACAAAATAAACTACTCGGTCAGGTGTTGTGATATGAACCATATATACCGATTGTTGTCCCCATGTGGAGCCACCGTCAAATGTCAAGGTAAGATTCTCACATGTTGACAACTCTTCAACTTGCTGCCTGCAGACTCTAGCAGCCTCCATGGGGATCTTCTTTTCACAGAAAAATGTTGATGAGGGGGGTTTGTATTGTGGATTGAGATTAGCCATGAAATTCTTCCATAACAGGCAGTCAACAAGTGCAGGGACCAGCCCACCGACACATATTAGCAGCATAATATCTGTATCTATTCTGCTCTGGAGCTCCTCTTGCCCAGCCTGAGTGGCATTTTGAAACCATTGATGACTTGAAGTCGCAGCTTGGACTGTGGATGTTGATATGGTTGCCATTGATGGACTATCATTGCATGAGAGTTGTCCTAATGCCTTCAAAGATGTGCTTTTGGAACCCTTTTTCGCATCCAATGCTATTAGTGCATCTGTGGCACCATTCTTCTTCTCAGCAATAATTTTTCGACACTCAGTTGCACAATGCGCCAATACCCGGAGATTACTGACATTCCCAGCACCCGTTTTCTTACATCCTTCAGCAGCGCAACGCCAATAACCCTTCCCAGTAGTTGGATCTTTGCATGGAATTGCTACTTCATTAAGTAGGGAACCCTTCTTGCATCCTGTGTTCTGCTTGAGCAATTTTGCTGGGGGGCGTGAAGGTTTGTCGACCAGCCTCTCAAAGAACCCTGGGACCTGGAATTCTGGAGCATGAGGAACATCTAAAAAGTTAAATTAAGTTAATATAACCTTTAATTGTTCCTCATGTACACTTTCACCGTCATCTGATCTAATGATTGACAGCGACAGCAAACGGGCTCGTTTATGTACTGACACCTCCGGTTCATGGGCCTTGAGTTTGACCACAATTAGTGGCCTAGCTACTGTGGGAGTATTGTCTTTTGAAGCCTTGGTGGCGGCACTGATTAAGTCTTCTATCCACTTCAGAAGAATGGTGTCTTGGGGGAATTTCTTCACAGCTGAACCCAGGACATTGGCGACTGCGCATATCGAAGGACCACATTTGAGAATCAGTATGATTCCATCTCCTGTGCTCCTAGATTTGAACCCAAAGATCACCTCGAAGGCCTGGTTTAAGGCCCCAACTTCTCCCTTATCATCAATCTCTTCTGCAGACAGACAGAAATGTAAGAAGGGATACCGAGTGGTTTCTGGTTGAGGTAAAGTTTCAGGTAGACTTACCAACAATTCTCGAAGCTGTGCAAGGTGAGTAGTCACAGAGGATGTGTCTCCCATGGGCAGTAACGTATAAGGACATCTGAAAAATTCATATGTATAGTTATATACCTAGACATACTTTAATAGGGAACCTTGTTACTAGTTTTCCTGGGTCGACAATCTGTGGTGACGATCCTCGACCCAGAAAGGGAATCTTGTTGAAGTGGTGGTTAGGCCTACCAGCATGCCCTATCTGGGGGGCTTTCAGCCTAAAAGACAGTAAGAAACATCCCTTACCTTCTGCTATTTTATACCATTTTTAACCTCTGAAATTTCGGTTTCGGAAGCAGGCATGTTAGAAATGGTTTAAAACCTGTTACTAATGGTGTTAAAATGTGGGTGTTTAAAACAAGGCACTTTTTCACTGTACCCTAAATTCAGAGGTGTTCAGGAACATGTTTGCTACTGTTCAGCAACCTCCTGTTTCTGAAACCTTCAATGGCCTCCCAATTGTAAAACTTTGTGGGGATAGCAGTGAGGATGTGAAAGATTTTCTGGAAGCAATATACTTGTCTCCATAAGAGAGATGGTTTCAATCAACATGCCAACATAATTTATCTATTTTCCCAGAAATACATATGAGGATTTTAGCCCAGACTCCTACCCATACACCCTTCAGCGTTATGGTGAGGACTTATGTGAGGTAGAATCACAGCTATATATGTTGTATGGGTAGTTGTGTACGATTATCTAAAATATTTGAACCTCTGAAACTCTAACTCACTCATAACGCTTACAGACAACTGGCAAACAATGTTAGTGCCGCATGCTCTGTTTGCCACCCTGGACGTGTCGAGCCGGCACGTCAACACCAAATGCGTGAAGATAAGCTTGATCTGGTGCTCAACTTGTTACAGACTCTATCTTGTACACCCACAGATTTGATTTTGTCTCTCCTGACCTCATGCACGCCGAACCACAAAGCTGCTAAACAAAATCTCACTGGTAGTACATCACTGATATTTGATGCATTCTCGTGTGTGCCTGCTGCCAGTGCTGCAACACGCCAATGGGCTCATGAGGGCTCAAAAACACTTTATATGGAACAGGTTTGAAACCTTACCCCCAAACAGCATGGTTTTCATTTCAATTGGTATTTCCCTGCTTTGATATCTTACAGTGACTGAAGTCAGTAAACAGAAACCCATGGACAAATTTTGTCAAGAGCATACCTGGAATGTCTTAGAATGAGCATTGGCCTGGGTCACATTAATGGATGGAATTCTGGCGTTTTGGAGAGTGTCAGCGGTCTGCTGACCCAACACATTGAGGGCAGTGACCAAGATGGTGATACTCTCTTTTTCATATATCAGAGGCATCCAGAAGGTTACAGTAACATTTTACCTGAACCTGTCCTGGAGATGTACACAACATCTGTTTTTTTTTCAAGTTGGACCACTGTGGCCTTAATCTGACCAATGCATGGCCTGACCTTGAAAATTCATTCGGTATCAGTTCGAATTTGTCTTCTCGTGTTGATGTGCCGGCTCGACACATCCAGGGTGGCAAACAGAGCATGCGGCGCTAGCATTGTTTGCCAGTCATCTGTAAGCATTATGAGTGAGTTAGAGTTTCGGAGGCTCAAATATTTTAGATAATCGTACACAACCACCCATACAACATATATAGCTGTGATTCTACCTCACATAAGTCCTCACCATAACGCTGAAGGGTGTATGAGTAGGAGTCTGATTTTAGCCGAGCTCCTTTGGTTTGGAATTTATTGAGTTGCAGCAAAATATCTTTGCAAATGGCTCTGTCTTCTTTGCTATAACATGATCTCACCCTTCTTTCCAACTACCCTTGAAAAGTATGATCTACATCCAAAAGAGGAGGCCCATCGCCAAAGTTTATGATTCTCCTGGCTCGAGAAATAGGCGAGATGAGGTTTCTTCCAGCTGCATATTATTTGCTATATTTGCTGTCTTTACCCCACGAAAAAGACAAAGAACCCTACAAGAACTTGAAACCAATGTCTGACCACAATAAAGCCATATACTTTGAAGGGAAACAGCAATTAGCAACCATTTGGCCTGAATTTGTTCAAAAAGAATGGGCAGAGCCGGTGGGATTTTGCACTGATCTAGGGTGTTGTAAAGATTGGAAAGACATGTCAGATGAACTTCAATGGAGGACTCTTCACCCATCCAATATTTTGGTGCCAGATCCACTTACGAGACTAAAGCATTATGAAGAGACGTTGGACGATTGCACTACTGCCATATGCATAGAGCATAGAACAGTTGCCAAGAAAGGAGCACAAGAGAAGCGCACAAAGGTGTGGGATTCTCTTCCTGGGATTTTCTAACTGGGCACATGGGATGCACAAAGAGAACATGGCTTAAAGTTATGGTGGTCAAACTGCACAAAAAATAAACACCCTAAATATCTAGAAATTTCAGTGATTTTAAATCAAAATTTCCCCACGAAATTAAGAAATGGCCCCTGCAAAATTTTAAAGTGAAATCACTTTTTTTAAAAATAGATTGCAGTCTCCTGAAAGTTAAGAACAGGGAATCCCATTCCTTCAGAGACTAAAAGACTTAAATAACTTGCTTTAAATTTAAGTTTTTCACACATGGTGGCTTGCGTCCCCCAGGTTGAGTATCATGACATAATACTTTTTTGGGTGCTAATAACCACCAACCACTTCCGATGGCCGAAGGACCATTTATTCGAGGAACCCCGTATTTTGAGGATGGTTCAGTTACATTCCTTGTAAGAATTATCTGTCATTCTCCAGTAAAATCATCCTAAACCATTGGTAGGTTGACAGCACTTTGTTCAAGGTTCACAAGACCCTCATCACTGGCTCGGAAACATTCGCAGGGATGTTCACGTGCATGCTGGGTGAAAAACCTCCCCAAGGACTCACAGATGAGGATCCCATCATCCTCAAAGATCCAGTTACAGCAACAAAGTTTCAGCATGTCCTCGGTTATTTCTACCAAACATATGTATGTCTTTTTCAACTGATTCCGGAGCATTCACATGTGTTCTACACTAGGGGCTTGAAACTCACAGATCTCTCAACCACAGAGCTCATTGACTTCTGGGAAATGTCAGCATTTTTCAAGATGGATGCTGCTCAGCAGTCGGTGGTATCTGAGCTAGACTGTCGACTATTGCCAGCTTCTGAGAGGCTTCTGCTTGCCCAGAAGTACAATCACAAGCCTTGGATCTCCAATGCATTTCGTGAGCTGCTGTGGAAACACTACGTCCTGCCCAAACTCAAAGATTATGTGTCCCTCGGAATGGCGAACATCTTTTATATCCATGAAACAAAGATTAAAATACATAACCACCATCAATTAGTTGCGTTCTCAGCACCAAGAGTGAATCATTCTATCATTGATTGCACAGGAATTGTCGAATGTGAAGAAGTGTGGAAGATGGCATGGTGGTTGGGGTTCAGGCATCATTACATGCATCCAGACTTCCCTGAAACTCCTGAAGAAGCATTCTCTCTCCTTGATGATGCAGAAATACCTCACATGGCTCCTATGTGCAAGAAAAGAACCGTGGAGGATATCAGGAAGTCGAAGGTACTTGAAGAGGCACTGGGGGCATGAGCATATTTTTAGTGTAAAAAATGTGATAAAAATGCTTTTTCCTTACAGATTATTCATTCACTGTTCTGGTTG
>MU134429.1:151372-163811 GCA_015039355.1 Ramaria rubella | reverse complement strand
ACGAGACCTTAGTCAACTTTTTCTGTATGTATACAAACCATCTTTATTGGCTCCTGTACGACTTTGAAACAACGACATTGACCTAGAAACTCCTACTGCCCTAGGAGTAGACACTCAGGAACCCCTTCAAAAAGTGGACCGTACGTGTACTTGTAGGGACGCTTACAAAGGCTCGGTCACTACTCCCAGAACTCTTGGAACTTGTTTCACGACAGTTGGATGGTTACCAAATCCTACTAAAATGACCTCTTACTGTCTATTAAGAATGTTCCTTACATTGACTTGGTAGGAGTTTTATGCCCCAAGGAGCTTATTTACCAGGAACCCGGTAGCCTTCACCAACCACCAATATTCGTGGGTTTTTTCATAATACAGTACTATGAGTTGGACCCCCTGCGTTCGGTGGTACACACTTTTTGAAAATAAATTTCGTTCAATAAATTCAGAAAATCAGAGACTTCCTTACCCTAAGGGACAAGAATTGAAAGTCCTCTGACGTTAGATAAAAATTTTTTTCACTAAAGTGAAATTTTAAAGCGTCCCCGGTAAAGAATTAAAGCACCCCTTTAAAACTAAATTTTAGTGACTTTAAAGATCTATAAATCCCACAAATAAAAAACACGTCAAACTGGTGGTATTGAAATTCGGTACAAGAGAAACACGTAGGGTACACGGGTCAACCTTTTAGGGTCCTTCTCTTAGGGTGTGGAAACACGCGAAGAGAACACGAGTAAAGAACCGTTGACAAGATACGAGATACGTATACCGTCATCACGCTAGCAGGTTGTAGAGAAGTATTACAAAATCAGAGTATTCACCTAGACCGTGGTTTTATAACCTACCCACTTCTCAGGAGGTAACTTGAAGTAGACTGTACAGAAAGGTTAGAAATGTTGTGGGATCTAGTCACGTTTTAGGGTGACCGAGACGGGTAAGAAAAACTTGTTTAAGTCCGGTTTACCAACGATTAACGACAAAGGGAAGTTTCATATACCGAAATAACACCAGTCTGTAACCAAAGTTCAAGAACATCCCAAGAAACAGAAAAAGCACCCCATTTCTGTCGTTTATATCGTTTATTATACGTCGACCTTCTTTGGAGTAGAGCGGATAAAGAGCTCGGTCCTCTTAGTATTTGAAACCGCTACCCGGAGGAGAAAACCTACATCTAGCATGAAAAGTTCCCATCAACCTTTCTTCCCACTCTAGTACAATATCGTTTCTTCTGTCTCGGTAAACGTTTCTATAAAACGACGTTGAGTTATTTAAGGTTTGGTTTCCTCGAGTCGATTTTAGTCTGAGGATGAGTATGTGGGAAGTCGCAATACCACTCCTGAATACACTCCATCTTAGTGTCGATATATACAACATACCCACCAACACATGCTAATAGATTTTATAAACTCGGAGGCTTTGAGATTGAGTGAGTATTACGAATGTCTACTGACCGTTTGTTACGATCGCGGCGTACGAGACAAACGGTGGGACCTACACAGCTCGGCCGTGTAGTTGTGCTCTTCTGTTTAAGCTTGACTATGGCTTACTTAAAAGTTCCAGTCCGGTACGTAACCAGTCTAATTCCGGTGTCACCAGGTTGAACTTTTTTTTTGTCTACAACACATGTAGAGGTCCTGTCCAAGTCCATTTTACAATGACATTGGAAGACCTACGGAGACTATATACTTTTTCTCTCATAGTGGTAGAACCAGTGACGGGAGTTACACAACCCAGTCGTCTGGCGACTGTGAGAGGTTTTGCGGTCTTAAGGTAGGTAATTACACTGGGTCCGGTTACGAGTAAGATTCTGTAAGGTCCATACGAGAACTGTTTTAAACAGGTACCCAAAGACAAATGACTGAAGTCAGTGACATTCTATAGTTTCGTCCCTTTATGGTTAACTTTACTTTTGGTACGACAAACCCCCATTCCAAAGTTTTGGACAAGGTATATTTCACAAAAACTCGGGAGTTCACACGTGTTCTACACTAGGGGCTTGAAACTCACAGATCTCTCAACCACAGAGCTCATTGACTTCTGGGAAATGTCAGCATTTTTCCAGATGGATGCCGCTCAGCAGTCGGTGGTATCTGAGCTAGACTGTCGACTATTACCAGCTTCTGAGAGGCTTCTGCTTGCCCAGAAGTACAATCACAAGCCTTGGATCTCCAATGCATTTCGTGAGCTGCTGTGGAAACACTACATCCTGCCCACACTCAAAGATTATGTGTCCCTTGGAATGGCAAACATCTTTTATATCCATGAAACAAAGATTAAAATACATAACCACCATCAATTAGTTGTGTTCTCAGCACCAAGAGTGAATCATTCTATCATTGATTGCACAGGAATTGTCAAATGTGAAGAAGTGTGGAAGATGGCATGGTGGTCGGGGTTTGGGCATCATTACATGCATCCAGACTTCCCTGCAACTCCTGAAGAAGCATACTCTCTCCTCGATGATGCAGAAATACCTCACATGGCTCCTAGGTGCAAGAAAAGAACCGTGGAGGATATCAGGAAGTCGAAGGTACTTGAAGAGGAGTACCGGATCATTGAGCGCACAATCAAAATAATTTGATTTCAAATGCTGTACATGTATAGGAGGCACTATAGTCTTTACAGGCAAGAAATCAAATTAATATTTATAAATAACAATAATATCTAAGGGCCATCTTGAGAATATATAAAATCCTTCATGAGAAATAAGGCTTTAGCCCATGCAATGGCACAAGGAAGCCAAATCTCCTGTGGTAGCTCCACTACGAGCTCTTTGCCTTTCTGGCCACACTTCAAAACCTTGTACGTTGGGTATACTCCAAAATCCCACTCTTCTTCTCGTGCATAAAGATATTGAGGTACGGCATCATCATTGAGTGCCACATCCAGGGCCCTGCGGAATGATGCCTTGAGTTCACGGTCATGAGCGAATGGATTTTTGGCAGGGCATCTTGACTGCCTTGTGTTTGATATTCCCTTGCAGATCATGTGTGAGTGCAGCTTGAACATGAGAGTATTCAGTATCCTCGGGGTCTCTGCCAATGCTTCCATCGGCAGATGTCTCTAGACTGTCCAAGTCGCTGTTCGCCTCATCACCCTCGGATTCACTATACATAGTGTCTTCATCCAGTCCACTGGCAGCATTTTCATTAGTCTCACTTCCTTTGTCACTGCTAGCTCCATTGGAATCTGTGTCAGCTTCTTCTGGGGGGTTTCCTGCACCTGTCTCTCCATATTTCTGTATGCACTCCTTCCTGTGAGTACTACAGTACTGATTTAGGATGTCTGGGTGAATTCCTGTGAACTCATCAACCAGCTTTCCAATGATTGTCTCCCCGAAAAAACACAAGTCCTATAAAATTGTTAGGTCATAATATATAAAGATGCCATGCTTACTGCTGGGCTCATGTTGTTGGTTTCTGAACCTGAAATCGGGTGACAATTCCATGCTTCTCGGAAATATTCACAATCCTCATTTATCAGGTCAAGGAAAAGAATGTTGAGCAGCCACAGGTGGGAAGGGTCTTGCCAATCCAATGAATGGAGGTGCTCTAAACGAACAAAAAAAACCCTCCATCTGCATGCAAACTGAGTTCCTACCTCCACCCATAGCTGCTCAATTTGCATGTTTCTAGTAGAGCTGTACAGAATATAAGTAAGGTTCTGATATTAAAATGAATTACACTCACGATCCCCACATAAAAGAGCCGTGCTTGGGGCCAAGCTGCATTATCATCCATGTAGCAATGGCGAGGTTTTCGCCTCCTCGATCTCCTCGTCCATGTGAAGGCTGTCTGTATTTCTCCACAGCCTCTATAAACAGCTGTAATACAGTGGCTGCGTGGTTATTGGAATGTGCGTGTAATCCAGTGATCTGTGAGATCAGAAATATTCATCATCAGAACATCATTGAGAAGACAAAAAGAGGACAAACAGTATGGCAATAGCCATCAATAATGCCATGGATGACTATTCCATACATGATAAGTTTGTGGTGCCCATCCAAATGCCACACTAGGTTTGGTCTGGTTAAAGTATAGACACGATGTTCATGCATACCATCACACTGGAGAGTCTGTTCAACAGGGTCAATGTTGGCCCACTTTAACCATATGCGTTCCTTCTGAACACGGAGGCCATTTGTTCGCAACCATCCTATTACATAGCATAGTCCAGACTCTGGGCAGCACTTTTTGAAATCTTTAAGGAGCTGCACCAGAGTCGTGTCATCCATGGTAGAGAACCTAACCTGAAGCCCAGCCTCTTTCAACTTGTACTGAAGGTATTCCTGTGAATTCCTAATACATCTGCTAGAAATTGAAACTTCATGCAACGTTTGTTTGAACAGGCTTCGGTAAGCCAGTTGACATTGATTACTTTCTTAGGCCGTCCTCGGCGGCCTGTTTCATGCATCGTAATTAATGAGGACTTTGCAAATTGAGCTTGGTCACTGAATCACATGAACAAATAGTCAGAAACGTAAAAAATTAAAGTGAAATACATACTCTGCCTCTGCACCAACAGCAGCTTCTTCTAACTCCACTGTTAGCCTTCCAAATGCGTGAGTGCAGCTGACTATCCATGGAAGTGGAACCGTGCTTGTGGCCATAGCCTCCAGAATAGGGATGAAATGCATTAGGATACATCCCTTATGGTGGCGAAGGTGCAATGCCTCCCCATCATCACACCTCAGAGTCTCCAAGGCCTCCAGGTAGCCAGTTGACAAGATGAAGAAACCTTTGTTGATGCTCCTCGTCCATTCGTTGTTGCCTAAATCTGGTAGGTCATCAAGCGAGTCGTGAAGATTCATGTGACATCCGTCAACACTGATCAACCTGGCATGGAGTGAGCGAACTTCAGCTAAGCGAATGAACAACTAGCAGGCATGAATGTTAAATCTACTCCCGTGGGAATTGAGAATGGGTGACTAACATTTTGAAAAATTCACCGCCATCCCCCTCCTCTTCTTTACCATAATGCCTCAAGTATCTTGCAGATTTGTCAACTGTACTTGCCCTAAATTTGAGGGCCAGCTGAATCAGAGAGAAGATGAACCACTACAGTGTCGTGATTGTTTGCATGTCCTTAACTGGCACGTCACAACTTGACAATGTTCAGACTCAGATTCAAGTCTTCCAAAGTCCAAAGTTCACAAGATCATGACTTTGTATCAACAACCCAGCAAAGCTGCAGCATCGATAAACAATGAGTTGTAGGACACAAAGAAAGAAGCACTTGAGGGATTTCACACCAAATCACAGAGAGCTAAGGTCAGTTTTCAGTCTCATTGACAATTTTCAAACTTACATTGAGGTGCCATAGTCAAGGAAGCATTCCAAATTGGGACTCAAAGAGAAGGATGCCAAGGCATGTGATTCTTCATTGCTGTGCCTGTCCTAACTATTTCTCAAGTTGATCAAGAACGCAGCTGAAGATGGAAAATCGGTCCGACATGTGATTATGATGCCTTGTGGGCTCAATGTGTGTTTTTCCCTGCTGAAATATGTCAAAGTGCAGTAAAAATGTGTTAATAGAGTCAAGATGACAGTCTCAATGATACAAGTGCTCCTACACTGCAGTCTATTGGGAGACTCTAAAATCAGGGACTTGCCATTTCTACATCTGAGAAGGGTTCTCTAGTCTTCCAGAAGAACTGGAATATGATGCAAATTGATCAGTGGCTTCAGAAGCTACTCCCAAAGCTGTTCAAATACCTTGACACCAAATGGGGAGTCACTGAAGATGAATTTCATTGGGTTCTTGTCAAAGTCTACAGGAAAAAGTCACTGGAAAAACAAGGCGAAAATCCAAATGGATATGACCTACTTGAAGCTATTGGAGACAGTGGAATGGCCTGGAATAAACAAAAGGTGGTGGTAGGTCAGTGATCAAGTTGCTAGAAGGAACGAACCATTATTCACTGTGTTTCCAGTGTCACATTATGTCACTCCAAAGAAAATAACAGTGAGCTTTGAAGGCAAAGAGCACGCAGGTACATTCAGCGTGTCGCTCCTTTGTCGAGTCCAACACTTGATATCCTGCACAGAGGAAAGTGAGGACAGTAGTGAGGATGGCAACGGAAAAGTTGACAAATGTACATGTGTGGCATGGCAGATTCAAGTTGAGCCAGAACTGAACATGCAATTAGTGGCAAGTGGGTCAGTCTTTGGATCCAAGGACATGGATCAAGAAGCCGGCCCACCTGTTGCAGGACCGTCCACCATCACCACCAGGGCCACAATGGCCACCAGAGAAATCACACCTGAGGAGGAAGACTGGATAGCATGTTTTGACAAAGAGTCGCGAGCTCGCAACCATGGCTTCAAGAGTCCAAGCCAAGCTGTGAACAATCCATGGGATTATACTCCAGAAACTAGATCGAAGCCACTCAGTATAAGGAGCGACAATGGAGATGCAAGCTCTTGATACCTAATGCAAGAATACATGTTTGCGAACCAGACTTTCAACTTAACCTCACACTCTCTTCTCCATTCATACTAAAAACACTTCTTTAATCCCATTCCTGCTCGTCTCTATCTACTTCTTTCTCATAATTTCATTCCCGTCATCTCTATCTCTTGGCCCTACACGGGACTCAGTCCTGCCCTACGACTATCGCTCTTAAAATCACAGATAACCCACCCTCCTTATTGCTCTTATAATCACATGCATAACCCACCATCTGTATCGCTCTTAGAATCACATAGATAAATGGTTGAACTAGATATTATAGAAGACGCATCTTTGAAATTGCGCGACTTCTCAAAATATGGCCTGAACCTCTCAAAACATTTATGCTCTTCAAATGCAAAATGTATTTTCTGTGTCTACAATTTTCAATCTCAAAACAAGTAATTTCACTTTAGAATTTCGCAGGGGCCGTTTCTTAATTTCGTCGGGAAATTTTGATTTAAAATCACTGAAATTTCTAGATATTTAGGGTGTTTATTTTTTGTGCAGTTTGACCACCATATAAAGTGGGTGTTATTGGCGCATTTGATGACTCGGATGCCGACCCCCAACCCTGACCAAAGATGCTATAGCGTCTGTTGGGGTATCGCCCTATGTCAGACGAGAAATAATACATGCATCTGCTTGCTGTAAGAGTGCGTCTGGTTTCTTTATCTATCTCTGCAACGGCTGGGGTGATGCCGCTAGCTGGGGGAGGCCTGGAATGGGCGAGAAGGCTAGAGGAGGGGCTGCCGGCAAGTTCAACTACTGAGGTTTCCGTCCAATCTGTTGGTGCCTGCGACGAATTGAAGTTAGATGGGGCATGAGTTTGGGGTTCGACAGAACGTTCCTAATAATAAGTGTTTTGGCTCCTCTGACTGCCTTATTTGCGTTCGAGTTCCTGATGTGCCACGGTTGTATGTGCAGGGCAAATCATCGACTTGAAGTACATAATGGTGTTGAACGGTATCGTCTTTTGTTTGGGCATTTATTGTGCACACTTGGGAGTGACAGGTTTTCCCACTTGGTGTAGATATTTGTTGAGGGCCCCGGATGTGTCCAGTAACTGTACGAGTAGCCTAGGTGGCCCTGAGCTTCACCGTGTCTTTTATGTAAGAACTTGGAGGAGGGAAAGGACGGGTCAATCTCGTTCATCTTAAACCAATACCGTCACGTAGCGTATTCCAGTACATGCTTTGCGAAGCAGTGATCATTCATTATACATACACACAACACAGCGAAGGTTTTCTTTGGTCGTGGCACTGCATTCAAGTTCAATGACGCGTATGTATTGATAGGTATTGCTTCACGAATCACTGACTCGATCGATTGAGACTGATGATTGGAAGTTGATGAATCGCGAGGGTCAAAAATCTGAGCGTCCAAGTCAGGAGTTGAAAATGGTGTCAATGGGCCTGGAGAAGTTTTATGGGTAAGGCTCTACGGTATGCTTCAGTTAATGCCCAGGTAGGTACTCTTGTCTTATACTTGATACGTCCTTGGAAGGGGTTAACGTTGAACGTTGAACATTTTGAGTTAAGTTAATTACTTGGCTTGGGTGTGTGGTTGGGGTTGGGGTTGGACTTGGACTTGGGCTTCTAAGAGGTGTGTGTGAGTCTCGGCCTCAGGTCTCAGTCTCGGAATTATTTATGTATATGTATGTTGTGAGGGTGCGAGGTGCGATGGTGGGTGGGGTTTGGTTTCAGAGTGATTCAAGGTTGGATGGGTGAGTTGGAAGTAAATGGATCATTGGGTAGTGCTCAGGCTGTCACGGTGTTAATACTAGTGGGGACGGTTTGGTTTGGGATTGGGAGGGTACTTGTATCGGTGAGCACTTGACCGAGACATGCACGCAGAAGACCCGGCGGCCGTATCGTGGTTCGAGCCGCTGCTGTATATGTATATGCATGCATTCAGTGATTCACTCTGCTGTGACTTGAATTGCACATCAGCTTGGCTTGAAATTGCATGTACTTATGATCGTGCCCGCATGAGTGTGGAGTCGGGCGACTCGGAGGTAGGGAGCGGGTATGTTTATTTTATTTTGTGTAGAATTGGGATGGGAGAAGGGAGGGATGAGAAGGGAAGAGGGAAGTTGAGAAGAGAAGGGAAGGGAAGGAGGAGGGGTCTACGATGATAAGAATGAGCTAGATACGTAGATCTTAGCTTAAATCTTAGCGCCGCACATCAATTACACTTCGCCGCACCTCACACCTCGCATTCATATCTCACAACTCCGATACATACCAAGAGACGGAGACAGAGACATCTATTCCACGACATGGGGTTGATCGACCGGTACCGTAAGCAAGGCTTCAATACGACCAGACGATAGAGTTCAAACTTCAAGCTTCAAGTCCGGGTCTGGGTCCGAGCTCGAGTCCTTTCATGGCATTTTGTCTCGGTCTGGTTGGGTTGGGTTCGGCTGGTTCTCGTCATACGTGCGCAAGTTAATCTTGAAGTGCTGGTTGGGTTGTTGAATGTTGGAGTTGAGTGAAGCATGCCAGCCCGGCGTAGTGTAGGATGTCAGCGCCAGGACTAGAATCGGAACCAGGACTAGAACCAGCGATAGGAAGTACCAGCATAGCAGCAGGAAGTACAAGAGCCAGGAAGTACTAGCGCAGCAGCAGGAAGCACAAGAACCAACACCAGCACAGCACCAGGAAGTCCCACAAGGACCAGCACCAGCAGCCTCAGATCGAACGACGTATGTACGTAGGGATCCACGATGCCCGTTGCGTCGCGGGATGTATGTGTGTGTGTACCGATTCTGAACTTGGACGCGGTGGATTATTGGGAGAGAGAGAGAGGGTGTAGTGCGGCGTGGTGTGGCGGAGATAGTCGATGTAGGACTGGCGGGCGGGTGGCTTGGGTGCGTACAATGGCTAGGAAATTACGGTGAGACCAGGTGCCCGAGCGCGAGCACAAGCCTGAGTAGAAATCCGAACCCGAATCTGAATCCAAACCCAAACACGACACGAACCCCATGGCATCCCAGACGCCCCAGACACCAGACGCCCCAGATGTCTCAGACGTCCTAGACACGATGATCGCGTACCCTACGTCTAGGACCTCGTATTGCACAAAGGCCGATCGTCGAGGTTTGTCTAGGTTTGTCTTGTTGCGAGGTTTGTTTGGGATTTGAGGTTGGGGTTGGGCTTGAGGATGGGGTTGGGTTGGTCCTGGACTTGAGTTGGTCTTGGACTTGAGCTCGGTCTTGAGGTGTTGGTGTTGGTGTTGAGCTTGCACCCGAATTTGAGCTTGAATTCGACTTCCCTCAACCTCTCCCCACCCACAAACCAACATCGGCACACCGCCAATGGCAAAACCCCAACCAAGGACTCCTTCCTCTTTCCTTCCCCAACGCACACCACCAACACGCCCCCCTCCACCCCGTCGCGCAATACAAATGCAATGCAATGCAACCAGTCTGAGCCAGAGTCTGAGAACCAGAACCAGAACCAGAACCAGAACCAGAACGAGAGCCACAGATTCGAAAATACGAAATACGAAAAATTCGATATTGGACTTGAATGATAGACTCCACACCCATCCCAGGAAGCCACCCAGTCACTCGATTCCGATTCTTGGTCACGGTATTCGATCTCATGTCCGGATTCAAATCGATCCCAAGTTCCAAATCCGGATTCAAATCGATCCCAAGTTCCAAATCTGCATTCGATCGATCCCAAGTTCCAAATCCGCATTCGACTTCGATCCCGCCAAGCCCCCCACCCCACCCAGCGCCCGCCAGTGACGTCACTTCGACTCGGCGGGGTGTAAGAGGGGTGTGTATGTGTATGTGTGTGTGTGTGATGTATAGGGGTGTGAGGTGTGATACGAGGTGTGAGGTGTGAGGGGGGGTTGGTATAAGGAAAGGGGGGTTGGGTATAAGAGCGGCGGTTCCTTTCCTTGCGTGTTTTGTTGCGTCGTACGTGGAGCGTGGATACGGATACCGGCGAGCGCAGACCAGAACGGATACCGACGTGGGCGCAGATACCGGACGTACGCAACACCATCGAGCTCGAGCTGCATACCTTACCCCCACGAACACCGCACACCGCCGCACCAGTACGCCACACGCCGCACCTGCACGCCACACACGCGGAACCCACGTGTGCGCCACACCACCGCGCGAGGCGTATATACCACTCCGATCGCTGTCCCTGCCTCCCTGCATTCCTGTATTCCTGCATTGATCTTGCGTGCGTGCTCTTGCCCTGTCCTGCCCTGCCCTGTCCTGCGCGATCTACACACCGCCCTGTCCTATCCCGCCCTGCCTTGTCCTGCCCTGTCCTGTTTTGTTTTGTTGTCCACCCCCCCCGTCCAGGAATACCACCCATCACCCCATCTTACAGCTCCCGTCCGTTGGGTGTCCTGTACCGCTGCCGTTATCGATACCGGTACCATTCTGCACCGCATACCACGACGTTCAACACCCACGCACACTCCAACACCCCACTCAACACCCACGCACACCGGCCACCCCACTCAACACCCGCACACCGCACACACCACACCGCACACCCCACCGCACACCCCAAACACACCCCACCCCACCAAACACCAACACCAACACACACAATGCCCGACACACTCATCCTCTCACCCCCCGCGCCCGTCCCCGCCCCGACAGTCACAACCTTCAAGAGTTATTACCCCAGTCCGAGTCCGAGTCCGAAGCCGAAGCCGAAGTTGAGGGAGGGGGAGGGGGAGAGGGTTGGAGGGTTGGAGGGGGAGGGGGATGGGGAGGGATATAGGCTCGGACACGGAAACGGAAACGGACCCAGAACCGGAGATAGATATACCCCCGCGTCCGCGCGCGTGCCTGTGCCTGCTGAGGGGACGGGATCAGCACCCGCACCCGCGCTGGTAGCTTTATCCATTCCCGGAGTCACACCCGCACCCGCACCCGCCGCAGCACCCACCTCCATCCCCACACCCACTTCACCCGCCCCAACACCCGCCTTATCCGCCCCCACTCCATCCCTACCCCTATCCCTCTCCCTACCCCCCCAACCCCACCGCTCAACCACACCATCCACGTACTCCACCGCGCTCTCCACACCGCTCTACTCGACTGCTGCGTCGAGTGCGGCGCTTCCTGCTGATGTGGAGGGAGGTGGTGGTGTGGGTGGTGGTGAAAGTGGAGGGGGAGGGGGAGGGGGAGGGGCAGGTGGAGTGGAGAGGGTGTTTGCTGGGGTGGATGGGGATATGACTTTTGCGGCGGGTGTGGATGCAGACGGGGATATGGAGATGACGTTTGCTCCGGATGTCGATGTGGAGGGGACGATTGTCGCGCGTGCGAGTGGAGACGGGAATATATGCACAACTGCAGACGGAACCGCACATGGAACCACATCCACAACCGCAGACGGGAACACATTCACAACCGCAGCCGCAGCCACAGCCACATCCACAGCCTCGTCCGCAGACCCGCGAACGCGCACAGTCTTCTCGCGCCAGCCCTCGACGTCTCGCTCGCGGACGGCGTCGGCGTCGGCATCGCCGTCGCTGACGGCGACGCTGCTCTCGCGCGTGTCGGAGGCGCTGGAGGGTGTTGAGGGCGGGGATGTGCGTGGGGGAGGGGGGTATTGGGGGAGGTTTGGAGAGGGGGTTGGGGAGGGGATCGGGGAAGGGTATGGGGATGGATATGGGGAGAGGTTTGGATATGGACGTGGCGGACGTGGGCACGGGGTGATGCGTGTGGCTAGCCATGGGGGCTATGCGCGGTCGCAGGGACATACGATGCATGTTCGGGCTGGGTCTCGCTTCGACGAAGGGCACGGGCAGGTACATGCGCAACCTCGGATGCCTGCGGATGATGGGCTTACGCACGGGCATGTGCACGCGCCTCCGAACACCTCTGCGGACCTTGCGCAGAACTGGCTGACGGCGACGGCGGCGGCGGCTACGGTGGCGCCGACGCCTGTGTTTACGCGGAAGGGCGTGGCGGGGGTTGTTATGCCTGTGAGGGCGGGGGAGGGCGTGG
>MU134429.1:108920-144161 GCA_015039355.1 Ramaria rubella | reverse complement strand
TCACCCCTTCCCCCACCCAATCAGAACCCCCAACGCCCACACCCCCCCGCACCCGCCCCTCCACCTCCCCAGACCCAGCCCACAACTGGCTCACAGCCACCCCACCGCCGCCCCCCTTCTCGCGCACGAGGACTGGGGGCGTCGTCATGCCTGTGAGGGCGGGGGGGAAGGCGGTAGGCGTGAAAGACGGTATGGGGGCGGGGGGGAAGACGGCGGGCGCGAGGGACGGCATAGGGGGGACGGGGACGGGGACGGGGGCGGGGGCAGGTAAAGGGAAGACGATAGGCGCAACGGGGAAAATGAGAAGACCGAGGACGGCCCCTGCTATCCTGGAAGGCGACGGCGAGGGCGTGCTGGGGAGCTTGCGGAGGCGGCTTTCGTTCTCGCGTGCTGGCGGCAGTGGTGCTGGGGGTGGTAGTGGTGGTGGGGCTGCTGTTGGTGCTGTTGGTTTTGCGTCGGGTTTGGATTCTTCTGGTGGGGATGGGGACGACGGCAGTGCTAGGTCTACTAGTAGTGGTAAAGTGGGGACCGAGGAACGGGGGTGGGGAAATGGACGTGGACACCGACACAACGACGCACACGAGCCCGAACCCAAACACGTGCACGAGCCTGAACACGAACCCAAACGCCATCGCACGCACACGCACCAGTCCGCAGCTCAAGCGCTCTCTACCAACCCCCCCTCCTACCAGGGGATCGGGACTGCAGAGGGGGCACAAGCAGGACAAGCAGGACAAGCAGGACAACTCGAAGCAGGACAACTCGAAGCAGGACGAGCTCCTAGCACGAAGGGCATGAAGGCACCATCACCCCACGACCAGCCTGCGAGCGTGACACTCGAACATCACAACCTCCAAGGCTCCGATACCCTCACCGACCGCAGAATCCCCGCCGAACCCCAATCTCAACCCCAACCCCAATCCCACCTCCAACCACGACCCCAAAGCCGACCCCACCTCCAACTCCACGACTGGCCCTGGACACCCGAGCGCAGACTCGGAACACCCACCGAGGACAACGGCAGCAACGGCGGGGGGGTGGCGCGCAAGACGACGCTACAGCGGCGGAGGAAGAGTCTTATGGCGTTGTCGTCAAGGCCGAGGTTGGGGGAGGTGAGGGAGGAGGGGGAGGGGGAGGGGGGGGGTGAGGGGATGGACTTGGGGATGGGGGGGTATGCGGGAGTTGGGGAGGGGATGGACCTGGGGATCGGGGGGTACGTGGGTGTAGAGCGTGAATATGCCTGGGGGGGAGAGGGGGCAGGGGCGGGATGCGGACGTGAAGGGGGACCTGTGCGGGATGTGGGGTGTTCGTTGTGGGGATGCTCGGATGATGGGGGGGTGTGGAAGCTGGAGTCTGGAGGTGCACGGGAGCCGAAGCTGAAGCAGGAACGAAGACCTGAGCTTGTGCGAGAGCCGGTGATGGTGCTGGGTCTTGGGCTGGAGCAGGCGCGGGATCTTCACCTGGCGCTGAATGCAGACGCGGACGCAAACGCAAATGCAATCCCAAACACCGACGCGAACACAGCTGCAGACACGAACGCCGACGCGAACACAAACACGACCACAAACCCAACCACAGACCCAGACACCAAATCCCCCCCCACGCTCGACGCACCCCATTTCGTCGAGGACGCGCTCGTCTTCTCCGTCGCGGCCCTCGCAGGGAAACACACACGCGGCAAAAAGGGGGTGGGTGTGCGGGGGAAGGACTGGGACAAGGACAAGGACAAAGACAGGAACACGGACAGTGACACGGAAAGGGACAAGGACACGGACATGGACATGGACAGGGACAACAAGGAGGCGAATGCGGATGCGGCTGGAGAGATGGTGATGGGACCTAGAGCACGTGCGTGGAGGGCGATTTTGCGTGTGATTTTGGGGAGGTGGAGGGGGGGGGGGGGGGGGGGGGGGGGGGTTTGTTTTTTTTTGGGGGGAGGGGGGGGTTTGGGGGCTGGGGGTTGGGATGTAATTTTTCGGGATTTTTTTTTTCTTTTTTTTTTGCGGGGGGGTGGGGGTCGTGTTTATTTATTTATGCTTTGTGGGATAGAGTAATAGAGTAGAGTAGATGGGATGGATTGGGATTGGGATTGGAATTAAGGGTTACTTATGTAGTGTATTAGTGTGCGTATTGTGTTTATTTTTCGAGGTGCAATGAATGGGATGTGTCGTGCTGTATGTGGGATCGATTCGAGTTGTTTTTTTTTTTTTTGATTTATTTTATATTTTATTTTATTGGGGTGTAGGTATGTACAGGATGTGCGAAGTCTTGGGTGTATTTATTGTATTTATCGTATTTATCGTGGCGAGTGCTATATAGCTTTTCACAGGTATGGGTTAACGCACCTGGACCGCCTGCACGTCCCAGAGCGCGTTATAATGCACACAGCGAGAGCCGCCCGAGGGATTGAACCGCCCTAGGCATGAAAATCATGAAAATCGCCTGAACCGCCTGAACCACGAAAACCGGCTAAACCACGAAAACCACCCAAACCACGAAAACCACCCAAACCACGAAAATCACCCAAACCACGAAAATCACCCAAACCACGAAAATCACCCAAACCACACTGCACCACACCGCCCCACACCGTACGGCACCCCATCGCATCGCACCGCACCACACCGCGCTAAACCACTGCACCACACCACACCGCACCGCAGCCCCACAGCTGTCACGACGGGACGTCCGGCCCCACACTGCAACGAACAGCATGATGAGAGGATGGGTGGGAAGAATGGGGAGATAATGAAGGGAGGGGAAGAAAAAGAAAAAGAGGAAATAGAAGGGAACATGAACATGAAGGGAAGAGGGAAAGGGGATAGGAACGTCACGATGGAGGGAAGGAAGAAAAGGTGAAGACGAAGAGCACGAGTCAAAAATGGGCGCGTTGTCAACAGCCGCGAACGCACACAAGGAGGCACGCGTGCGTGCACCCTGCACCCGCTGTCTGGCATGGAAGGTATGTCTGACTCGCTTGGTGTGTCTCGTGTTGTCGTGTCGTGGTCTGGGGGATTTTGGGTTGGGGGTGGTGCTGTGGGGTGCGTAGAGCGCTGTGTGTGGTGGGGGGAGGACTGGTGGGGAGTAAGAGGAGTGAGAGAGATGTGGCCCGTGGGTGGGTGCCGTACTCGCGAGTTGGGGGTACGGGTTGGAGGATACAGACGCGTTTTGCTTGGGTTTTGGTGCGTGCGTGGCTGTTTATTGACGTGTCGGCGTTGGGGTGTGTGGGTTTGTGAGGTTGGGGATGGGGTTGGGGGTGGGTTTGAGGTTGGGTTTGAGATGGAATGTGAGGACGGGAGTTGGGGTTTGTGTTGGGATTGGGGGTGTTGCTGGTGCCGACTGACGCGTGCGTGGTTGGGTTAAGTGCGGGAGTTGTTTCGTGGTTGAGGGTTGGCGCGCAATGGTTGTGAGAGGAATGGGACCACTGTGTACACAGTGGGGATACTGGCATCGGTAAAATTTCAGAGAACCTGAACGGGTTTGGTTACCGACGCTGCTCCTAGTAAAATCGGACGGAACAGCGGATATATCTGGGGGTGGGGGTGCATGTATCATGTATGGCGTTGGGGTGTGTGGTTTTGTAAGGTTGGGATTGGGGTTGGGGATGGGTTTGAGTCTGAGTCTGAAGACTTCGGACGGGGATGCATGCGTTGGGATTGGGGGCGTTGCTGGTGCCGACCGACGTGCGTTGCGGGGTTAAGCGCGGGAGTTGTTTCGTGGTTGAGGGTTGGCGCGCAATGGTTGTGAGAAGAATGGGACCACTGTGTACACAGTGGGGATACTGGCATCGGTAAAATTTCAGAGAACCTTGACGGGTTTGGTTACCGACGCTGCTCCTAGTAAAATCGGACGGAACAGCGGATATATCTGGGGGTGGGGGTGCATGTATCATGTATGGCGTTGGGTGTGTGGTTTTGTGAGGTTGGGGTTTGAGGTTGGGGATGGGTTTGAGTCTGGGTCTGAGGACTTCGGACGGGGATGCATGCGTTGGTATTGGGGGTGTTGGTGGTGCCGACCGACGTGCGTTGCGGGATTAAGCGCGGGAGTTGTTTCGCGGGTGAGGGTTGGCGCGCAATAATTGTGAGAAGAATGGGACCACTGTGTACAAAGTAGGGATACTGGCATCGGTAAAATTTCAGAGAACCTGAACGGGTTTGGTTACCGACGCTGCTCCTAGTAAAATCGGACGGAACAGCGGGTATATCTGGGGGTGGGGGTGTATGTATGTCTCGCCCTGCATGTCCAATATGCTGGAGGACGGAGAACAAACGGATGGGTCTTGACAGGGTCGGAAGCCCCGTCATCGACAGGGTCAGAAGCGCCGTGCCCTCCTCATACTTGTAGGCCGATCCAAGCGCGCGGTTGTCCCTGAGCGTGGGACGATAGCAACGGACGAGGGGAGACGGGGTCCGGGATTGCTTCCGACGCGATGTAGACTCTGGCTTCGACGTCGGGTCTGTGAGGTCGAGGGGGGATTGCTCCCGTTGAATCACGAGCTCTGTGGGCCGTTTTCAATTTGGCGCGGTTTAGAGGGGTGGGGACGTCAGGGTGGCAGCTAACTAAGACCACGGCGACGAGTCTATTTGTGGTAGATCTTCGGAAAGGAAAGGAATTGAATGTGTGGGTTTGGTAGTGGGATCGAGAGGGGCATGAGGGGTATCTTTGTTGGTAAGGGTTGAGCCGGTTGGTATTGTTTCCTTAGAACTGGAGTGTCGTTTGTGGCGAAGCGAATTAGCCCAAATAAGAAGGAAGTGGGAAGCGCGGTTTTTTCTTCTTCTGGCAAATGTGCGTCCGTACGCAGGATCCCGTCTCGCAGTGCCTACACGCGTCCGTCCGTGTCTCGGCACTGGAGGGTTTTAGGAAATTAGAGATGAAATTGCTTCCTGCAGGGTCATGACTCATGGTCGAGGATAGTTGGGATTTTGGCGCGGGGCTGAGGAACCGGCTCGTGAATTAGGTACGAAGGGAGAGCATGGTCACGGTCAAGGTTATAGGTGCCAGCTTTGGGCGCGTGGGAGGACTTCTTCTGGAAGTAGGGACTCGGCAACCCGATAGAGGGAATTGGTGGTGAAGATATCGGAAGGGGGTTGCTATTTTTGAGCGTGAGAATGTGTCATATCGGCATCGTGACTTCGGAGAACGAGTTGGGTTCTTGAGGATGATATACCCGAGTGATTTGTATTAGAAGCGTGGCGTTGATTCCCTCCACCCACTTCTTCTCCTTAAACAAATACATCCAGGTTCGGTCACACGAGTTTCTGTCCGGTGCCAATACGCTCAATAGTAGAGGTCCTCGGAAAGTTCCTGCCGGGCCACGATTGCGAGGATAGGTGGCATTGACGCGTTGGTGTTGGTGAATGCTGTGTATAAGGAACCGAACCGGCAAGTGAGTTAGATACGAAGGGGAGATAAAGTCGAGATTACGGATACCAATCTTGAGAATTTTGGAGAGCGTCCTTCCCTGGAAGTGGTGACTTGGCGACGGAGGGTGTTGGTAGTGAATAGTGAATATGTTGGAAGAGGTGCGTGTGCTATTTTCAACCGTGAGGATATGTAGCATCGACGTTGTTACTTCGGGGAGATGAGTGTGGTTGATATACCCTAGTGATTCGCATCACCGGTAGAAGCGAGGTAGTCTTTCTCCTCGAACATGCACGTCCAGTCCCACGACCTTCTCCCTGGTGCCAATACGCGCCCGGGCCTTGACACCGGAGGCCACGGTCCTTGTAGAGTTCGAAGACCACTGCTTCCGACAAGTTGTGGTCACGAGCTTGAGAGCATTAAACATTTGGCGCGCGACTTGTATTGACGAGGGATGAAGGGTTGGGGTTGTGTATACGATGAATGGACGAATTTGCAACGACCTGGTTGCGCACACGAAGTCCAGTTTCAACTATCTTTTGACATTTCGCCTCCGACTACATTCCACTTCTGTGCCGTCTAGAAGGCCCACCATGCTGCTTGAGGCACCTGGTATTCTTAATCCTGAGGGTGTCACATCGGCGTTGTTAATTCAGAAAATATGAGGTGCGGCTCATCTAGGCCTGGTTATCGAGGCAAGGAAGCCTAGCTTGGGTGGAATTCGAAGGAAGCGCAGCACAGTGCTTTCTCCCCATGTAAGCAGGCCAGTGGGTCCAGTCGTATGCGAACACGAATTCAGTGAAGCGCAAGAGCCCGCCGTGGTTTCCCCTCCACGACACGAATATAGAGCCTAAAACAGTAACAGAGAATCAAAACTCAAGACTCAGCATTAGAGTTGGGAGTCGGACGAAGAAGGCCAGTCAACACGTGATTTGTACCCAACGGCCCGTGCTCGACGCGTACCGTGCTACCTACAAACATGGTCGGCCAAAGCTCTCTTTGGGTCAAGCCGAATAAGCCAATATCTGGAGAACCTCGAACATTGTGGAGCCCCTCATGCACACCCCACAGCTGACTCTGTGCCCGTCTTCCTCCCCTTTTAACATCTGAGTTGTGCATCGTCATGTGTTTCTAAAGCAACAACTGATGTTCAGCACTTACTATTATTCTGTACTCCTCGCCATTATAAACTTTACATGGTGACCTTCGATCTCTCCTTTGCATTTGAATTTGGCGGACATCATGATTTTTCCGGCTGCATGGTTACTTGTTCTCGCTGTCTCCACCGTTAACGTTGGAGCTGGGGTTACTTGGACTGCGGAACCGCTCAACCCGCCTGCGGTGCCTCTGGCGGTGCGCACACCATATCTCTCGGCGTGGCTTCAGCAGGGCAGCGGTCAGCCATTGAATGGCATCTGGCCCAGTTTCTGGACGGGAATGGTGAGCAGCCAGATGAATTTTTTTCATATTTTTTTGGCGCTGATGATTTACGGTGTGTTGCAGACTTTGGGATGGGCAGGATTTATCCGCGTGGACGGGACGGCATACAATTTTCTCGGCGATCCAACTCTCAATGCCGGGGTGCTGAAGGCTACCCAGACAAGTTTTAAAGTGAGTTTGTCTTCGGTATTGGCAGTGTTTGTTGTAGAGATAGTGTAACGTCTCCGTGGTAGAGATGGTGTTGGGAATGGTGTATTTGATCAGAGGTTCAATGCTAATATATTTATCATGATAGTATACCTCGACACAGAGCGCCTTCGTGCTCTCCGCTGGTCCTGTCGATATCACGGCCAACTTTTTGAGTCCTGTTGAGGTATTTTTTCATCCTCCCATTGACTTTCGGCGGTCCCACTTGACTTGACTCTTAGCCCACCGACTTGGTTAAGCAGTCGTTACCATTTTCATATCTCGCTCTGACGGTCCAGGCAACTGACGGCAAGTCGCATTCCGTACAAGTCTACACGGATATCAGGTAACGCCCTGATACGCCTGTTCTCCAGTACACCTCTAAAATGCCAACTTATCTAGTGCCGAATGGGTGTCGGGCGATAATTCACTTACTGCGGATTGGTCCACGACGACGACGGCGGGTATCATAACGCACCAGGTGCAACTCGAGAATCAGGAAGTGTTCGGTGAAGTGGGAGACCACACTCAGTGTAAGCTTAGTCTTACTCTTTACATTGCAAATGTAAATGATTATCAACTCCTCTCAGACGGCGCCGCGTACTATTCCATCGAAAGCGTAAGCGACTTGCCTTACTTTGGCCATATCTGTCTTCTAAGAACTCTTCCGCGCAGTCGTCCACCACCACTTTCCAAAGCGGCCAGGATATCGTAGTCCGAGGTACATTCACTTCCAATGGCAAGCTGCCCAACACGCAGGACACCGGCTTCCGTGCAATTAGCGACGATTGGCCCGTGTTTGGCCTGGCGCGCGATCTTGGCAACGTCACCTCTGCTGCTACAAGCCCCGTAGTATTCAGTGTTGGCCATGTCCGGGATCCTGCCATTGAATACATCATTGCCGGCGGTGCATTGCAAAACCGCTCGAGTTACTTCTTCACACAGCACGGAAGTGCAACGGCTGCTGTATGTCATACCGACGTGTCCAGCGGACAGATGCTTACTCGTTTGGATGGACAGATCGCAGCGTTCCTGCCGGATTATGCGAATGCTCTGGCTTCTGCGAACATGTTGGATGCGAAGATATCGAAAGATGCAAGCGCGATCTCGACGGATTACGAGGCTATTGTGGCGCTCTCCGTGAGGCAAGCGCTCGGTGCGTGCGAGTTGACGGTGGGCAGGGATGCAACGGGAAAGATCAACCCAGACGATATTATGTACTTCTTGAAAGGTACGCCGTTACGTTGATCGGTGCATATGATGCTCATTATGTACAGAGATCTCGTCGGACGGGAATGTAAATACTGTGTGAGGCCTGATCTTAACTTGGCGCGGCGCAGATTACTAACACGCGTTTACCAGCGATGTGATATTCCCCGCATGGCCTGTTTTCTTGTACCTCAACCCTGTGCTTGGCAAGTATCTTCTTGAGCCGCTATTCCAATACCAGGCAAGCGGCCAATATCCAAATCAGTGGAGCATACACGACATGGGTGAGAAACCGCGTCGTTTCGAGCCATTGCGTTGGTTTCTAATTGTAGTCTAGGTGCAAGCTACCCAAAAGCACTTGGTCACAATGATGGTGGAGATGAGGCAATGCCTGTTGAAGGTGATGAAAGTCATTTAATTCTCTCCGTGTCTTACTGATATGGTGCTTACCAGAGAGTGGCAATATGTTAATTATGACTTTGAGTTACACGCAGAAAACCAATGACACGAGTCTGTTAACAACATATGTGCGTCTGTCCTACATTTGTCACTCTTCGATCTCACGCCATATACGGTAACTGTTCAGTCGAGGCTCCTGAACCAGTGGACACAGTTCCTCATCAACGACTCATTGATTCCCGCCAACCAGTTTGTTTGACTTTAGAATTCTTCTGTCACCTATCCTGACCAATGCGTAGACTCTCCACAGATGACTTTGCCGGTACTTTGGCCAACCAGACCAATCTGGCCATCAAAGGCACCGTCGGGATCAAAGCCATGTCACTTATTGAGGGTATACTTGGCAATACCGCCACCGCCGCAAATTACAGTGTAAGTTACTTCGACGGCGAATGCGTAGTATTTTTAGCTCATGAAGATGCAATAGTCTATCGCCACTAGCTTCGCACCACAGATCGAGGGTTTCGCGACTGCAACGTCTGGGGGCCTCAAACACTTTGAACTGTCGTACGGGAATGCGTCTAGTTGGGGGCTGACTTACAATATGATGGCGGATAAGCTGCTGGGCACTGGTGTATTTGCACAGTCAGTGTTCGAACAACGTATGTGTGGATCTGCTGTTTTACTATATGACCAATGCCTATTTTTTCAGAGGACGCTTGGTATCAGACGGTGACTCGTAAGTTCTGATAATATATATACAATGGATGCTGACATACTTTCAGAGGAATTTGGTATTCCGTTGGATACGAGGCACACATATACGAAGTCTGGTACGAACCTCCTGTATTGTGTAATCAAGATCCTGACACTCTTTCTTAACTGCCTTCAGACTGGCAAATCTGGACGGCCGCCATTGCCACGGATACGACAACCCGTGACCTATTCGTTAGCCGCGTGAACAAATACATTGCTAGTGGGGTAAACAGCGTTCCCTTCAGTGACTGGTATGAGACTACAAACGCGGAAGTCCAAGGTTTCCAAGCGAGGTGAGATGTCTTCAATTATTTATATATTTATAGTGCTAACGAAGATGCTTAGACCTGTTGCTGGAGGACATTTGGCACTGCTCGTCGTCTGATCGTCTGACATTTCGTTTATAATTTTGTATCGTTGTGCAATTTACTTGCTCTCTATGTGCTAAATTATTATTGCCATGCATGTTCTGTGATACAAGTCGCCGCCTCAGTCGTTCAATCTTGCAAGTCGTCAGTGGTACGTTGCCACCGGCCACCTCACGACAAAGATCTTTCTGGCCAGGTGGTGCCGACGTTTTCGGACCCATCGGGATTGGAAGGGCTCAACGAAGGGAGCCCAAATATGCAATTATCCCGTTATTATGTAAGCTTATGTAAAAGGGTCAAATTTTGAGGAAAAATGCTTGATTATGGTAGATCAGACAGCATTCTTAAAAGATCAGAGTCCAAGTCTGTACTTATAACCTGATGTCAAAGTGCTCTTGAGCCTCTCCAGCTGCTACCTGTGCACACAAGCAGATGGATGAATAACATACCTTGATGCTCGGTGTCCAGCCTGGTTGCAATGACTGCTGCATGTCCCATGCTCTGGCATTACAGGCTGACTTTGCTGAGGAAAAATCAATGCTTCAAATGGTTATTGTATATTTCTACCAAAATTCCACTGTGAGCTTAACCCTATTGAGCCACTTATGGGGTTTTGTAAAGGGCGGTATGTCTCCTGCAGAATTCTCAGATGTTGCAGATGGAATAGGGCATCTCACGAGTACCACCATACCCGCAGATATACCTGTACTCTTGAAAAAATGGAGAGTACAGATATGAGATTTCGTCAAACATTTACATGCAAATACTCACAATTACAGGTAGAGTACAGGTATACCTGTGAAAAATCAGCAAATACCTGCAGATATCTGTGATACCTGTGAAAAATGGAGAGTACAGATATGGCTTTTGGTGACCAAAATACCCACAGATATCATACTCGCGAGTACAGGTATGTACTCATGAGATGCCCTAAGATGGAAAGCTTTGCAATGGCATGATGTGAGGTTCCTGCCTTGACAAATGCAAGACAACAGTTATCTGGCAGTTTTTTCACAAGTGTTATAGGTATATGGATGCTTACAGGCATGTATCTTTATTCTCTAATCATTTTATATGCTATACTACATACAGGAAAGGACACTGATCATGTGATGAAAAAATACAAGTCACATTGGAAAGTGGGCTGTGGAATTGTAACAGATATCAACATGATTGCATCATGATCATGTTATTTATAGGTGATGAAGTCAAAACATACAAGGTAAATACCTTTAAAATACAGTTTAAAGGCTTCTTGATCTTTTTTTGAATTTTTTTTTGGAATTTTTTCTTGGCTATTTTCAGAGGAGGGGGTCAAATTTTGGGGTCAAGGAAATTCAAACAGCTCAGAGCCCAACCAGAGGTTGGTTTTCTTATTGTTCACATCTATTAGAGTCTATATACACTGTTTTATGACATTATGATAATTTTTGGAGGAGGAGATGCAACTTGACATTGCTCTGCCATGGGAGTTGCTGAGTTTGTTGTGACATGACCAGTGGCACTATACTGAATAAGCATGACATATTGTGACAATGCACATGTTGGAGGAAAATAGCAATCAATGGTGTCATCATCAAAAATGGTTTGGCGGTTATCCAAAATGCAGTGGTTCGTTTGTTACTGTTAAAGACCATATTGCTTTTCACTGGAGTTGTGGAAAACATTGGAAATATTGGAATATCAGAATTGGACAGGCATTGGCTTCAACTTATGGGTTGCACCCTCTTGGATTCTTGTGCCCTTGTATTTCAGATTTCTTGACAAGTTGGAATTTGGAGAATGTCAGAATAGTTGGGGATCTATGGGAAGATCAATGACAAGACGGCTAGTCAAGACTTAACTAGTATTTTTGGAAAAACACGGAGAAATGTGGAGAAGAGTGGAATAGTGTTTGAAGAGGATTAAAGGTAAGGATTAGGCTTTGCAGAAAAATTGGAGTTTAGACCAGAGATAAGGGTTTCAGAATGTCAGAATGAAGATGATTGGAATATAATCAATATGCGAGACACATTGTATAAGTCAATATATGTGATAGGCAATATGACCAATGATAATGAACAATCAATATTCAAACTAGAGAAAGAGGTATACAACAAGTGTATTTAAGGAATAACTGAGGATGCCTGAATTGGAGACATAACAGGTAATGATATGAGATGTGGAATTCCAAGATGGGGTGAATACGGAAATGAATATGGAGTTGGAGATAGGACATATGGATATAAGATCAGGAGGTAGATCTCTGAAGGATGACTAAGGATGTTCAAATGGAGATTTCAGAGAAAGTCAGAAAAAGGCTTATTGGGAAAAGGCTTGTCAGAAAAGGAGTATTGGAAAAGGCTTATCGGAAAACAAAATCAGAGAATGGATATGGGTTCTAACAGTTACTAACATACTGTTAGATCCCAGATCTGATTCCTGTTATTCTGATGTTTCCGCATTCTGATAAGCCTTTTTCCACTTATTCTGATATACCTCCATTTTACCATTCTTAGTCACAATCTGTTTCAATCTGATCCCTGTATGTTTTATCTCAATCCCCGTATTCACTCTGATTTCCAGAACTCTGTATCACACACCCTTATCTCTTCTGTTTCCGATTTCAGAATCCCACATATTCCTTTAAATGCACTTTTCCTTGCTCAAGCTTTTCCTTAGCTTGTATATCAACTCAACTCAACCATATTGAATTTATACTAAGTACCCCTCTATATCTTAACTTGTATATTGTTCAAATGTATATGTCCTTATACAATTGATCATTATATCGATATCCCAAATATTCTGATCCTGAACATCTTATTCTGATTCCCTGAAATCTGCTCCTTTGATTATACTCGCCTTTCTGTAAAGCCAAACCTCACTTGATATTCATTTATCGTTACCTCTTGTTTGTTTGGGCATTGATTATTCCAAACTCCAAATATCTGCATTCTTCCAACATGCAGCGGAATAGTTGATAAAAACTACTTGGATCAGAAATTGGAAGAATTGATGTAATGGATTTTCCTATTGGAAAAGTGCCAAGGTTTCCATGTTGTTGTATTGCAAAGGTGAGGTTTCATTGAGTGTTGATGGTGGATGTTGTGGCAAGTTGGAGGTCATTGCAGTGAACAGGGATTTTGGGGGTTCAGAAAAATGCAAATTATTGCAGGTTACCAGGGAGACAATGTCATAGAATTGAATCTGAGAAATGCAGAACTAGGTACTATCCAATGCCCTGTCAATCAACAGATTGTAGTGGGTGGGTTAGTGGTGCTCCCAGCATGTCGGAACAATTAGAAACAAGTGGTGTTATACATATTGTAATAACAACCAGGATTTTTTGCTGGACAGATAATGGGATTGGCATTGTATAGCCTACTGGATGGTGTGACATAAGGATGTCATCGGAAAATAGAGTGGAGACCTGCAGGAAAGCGAGAATCCGGAAATGAATGTTTGGATGTAATGATTGGTTGAAACATTTGGGCAAGATGGTGTTCAGAGATGTTAGGGATCGTGAGGGTAAGGTTGGAGATATGATTGCATGAGGAGATTGGTGGTATTGTCAGAAAATTAGGACTGAGGGATGTTTTTGGAAAGTGTCTGTTGTAATCTCAGTAAAGGCATGAATAATGGGGAATTCGGAAGGGCCTTTAAAAGGTCCTCTAGGTCGCAATTACTTAGTGTGATGATTGCAGCTCGGAGTTTTGCTTTCCTATTGGAGGATGATGACTTTGGGCAAGTCTTCACTTTATGACCAGGTCTTCCATAGTAGAGACATAACTTCTGATCAATATGTCATTGTTTCTCCTGTGGTGTTAGTTTGCCATTCTGCCCAAGGATGTTGGAAGGTTTCGGTGTTGGAAAAATTGGGGTATGGTTGGAAGTCATTGCCAGAGATTGTGGGTCATTGGAAGGAAGGACTGAGGTCGCATTGTTGGTATTCTTTGGGATTTTCTCAGGCTTGAAATCTTTGTCTATGGGGCATTTGTTAATGTCATTGAAATGCTTCTGAGCACCTATGTTGTCAGAATCTCCAATGTCATTGTTGAGGATGGAATACAATTCCTCTCTTGATGGATTGGTGATATTGTTAGTGGATTGGTCAGTGTCATCTTGCGTGGATGTTCAGACTTGGATGTCAGAAGACATTGTAGAAATCAAGAGTGTTAGCTTGTATATACTGTTATGGACCAGATTGGACTCTGTCAGACTTGATCAGAATTCTCCTTGACTGGAGTTCAGATATGGCAATATTTGGAAATGCCTGGAATATCAGAAGACTTGGAAATCAGAGAACTGAGGTGGATCTACATGGACATTGGCTTCAACTTATGGATTGTGCCTTCTTGGATTTCTAGTGCCCTGGTATTTCAGATTTCTTGACCGGTTGAGATTATTGGGATACAATGGTCGGGTCTGTATAGAAGATTAGTAGCAGATGGATGAGCCAAGACTTATTAGATGAGCCCAATAAGATCACATCTTAACAGAGGGAGAGAATCTTACTATGGGAAATTTCATTTTCCTTACATCTAGTTAAGCCAGAATCACCTTGAGAAAACATTAACAAGGCTCTAGCTATAGAACTCCATCTGACTCATTTCCTGCACAGTACTCTGGTACTTCTGCAAGATTATTCCAGGATGATTTCTAAATCCCATACTTCAATCTCTTTCAAGGACCTATTTCAGTTTCCCAAGATTTCAGTTTTCCAACTTCCAACCCTCAGACTTCTTCCAAATCCAACCTTCAAAATACAACTTAACAAGTTAGTCCAAGTCTAGTCACCAATCTCTGATTTTGCATTATGGGACAATAACTGGCAAACCACCTTTGGAATCTGCAATGATTCCTTGAATGGTGCTGTTAAACCCCTCGTCTTCATGAATGCACCATCCATAGTCCATCCAATTCAAGTTTTCCAACAGATTCCGATTAAAGTCACCTCCTTGTGGACTGTAAGGGAATTATAATTCCCTTATACATATATATATTATCTATATAGTATCTATGTACAAACATAGTGTAGTATACACCATACACTGCTTGAATAAGAACTGTTTGGAATGGTTCCTTGACCTTGTGTGATAAACTCACTTAAGTGTAAAACCTTTTACACTTTTTTTGATCCCCAAGAACTAGCTATAAGCTAGATCTAAAAGAGGGCAAAAGCAAACTATTAGTTTGCTAGATAAAGGAGCAGAAAAAGCTCCTAAAAATGTTGTCAAAGCTCCAGGTTAGAACCAGGAGCCAGATGAGCCAGCCATCGAGCAAAGCTGACATGAATGAGATTGTGGGCAGCAATCTGAAGGATGCTTTGAAAGAAGCACCAATGACATCAATGTCCACCAGTGTGCCTGGGACATGACCAGGCAGCACCAATTGGAACCAGACAACTGGTTCTGATGAAATGGAGGTGGAGGGTTTTAAACCCTCCATGTTGTCACACACCAGTGTGCGACAAGCATGGGACCAAGGCCCCATGCAGAAGGGGTAAATACACCCAGACGTGCGAGTATGACACCCACATGAAATACTAGACAAAGAATGCCTGGATCACAATCCAGGCAACAGAGTGATGCAAGCCACTCTAGTAAAATGATAGAAAATTGGCACATAAGCCCCAAAAGACAAGCCTCAGAAGGAGGCTATTCAACAGAGGAAGAATTCATTGAAGATGAGCTTATTCAGGAAATCCTGTGAGAGACGGATGACACCCATCACACAATATCATTCACTCATGAAAGGAGTGAACAAGCAGCTAAAGCAGCAAAAGCAGCCAATATGGCTGCTGATATGATGATCAGATGTGACAAATGGCTGAGAAAGCTCGTAGAAGAGCTACATGCAAAACAACACACACAATTGAAAGGGAAAAAAGCCCAGCATGGAAACAATCCCAATAGGGATTGTAATTATGAGGAGGATGGTCAATGACCTCAAAGGGGAATGAACCCTCCTGAAGAATTACCCAGAGTTCAGAAACAAACTCAGGTCAAAGATGATTGTTCTGATTGAGAAGTGATGCGTAAAGCACCATGAAATAGAATGAAGGACAGACAGTCCCTCTTAGAAATTGTCACCAGATCAATTCAATCAGTGTTAGATCCCAGATCCGATTCTGCATTATTCCAACATCCCCATATTCTCCAATAAGCCCTTTCTGCTTATTCTGATACCCCTTCTGATTGATTCCGATAAACCCTTTTCCATTTATTCCAACATACCCCATTTGATCATTCTGAGTCATGATCTACTTCAATCCTACCGCCGTATACTTTATCTAGATCCCCGTACTCATTCTGATCTCGGCATTCCATATCATGCACCCTTATCCCTTCCGTTCCTGACTTTGGAATTCCCTTTTAAATACACTTTTCACTCAGGCTTTCTCCTCAGCTTATATATCTTTCGACAAAACGTACTGATTCTTATCTGTATCAAGGTCTATCTATATATATACATCATTACCCTCCTTATACCTTATTTCATATTGTTCAAGTGTATACATCCTTATACATTGATCATTATATTGAAACCCCGAATAATTCTGATTTCCCATATTCTTCTGATCTTCCGAAACATCCATTCCTTAACTCTACTCGCTTTTCCATAAAGCCAAATCCTCCTCGATATTGATTTATCGTTACTCCTCCACCTCTTCCACATTGACTTTCCAATCTCTGAAATCTCCGAACTCTTCCGCTCACCCGATAAGTCTCTCAATGCACTATTGTTACTGACCTCTCTGTGTAGACCCAACCATCGGTATTCCGATACTTCCATCTGGTCAAAAATCTGAAATACCAGGGCACTAGAAATCCAAGAGGGTGCAACCCATAAGTTGAAGCCAATGCCTGTGTAGCTCTGTTTCTGATTTTCTGATCTCTGAGTTCTGATACCTCTGAGTGCCTCTGAGGTATTCCAATACCTGAAACTCCAATTAATGAGAAGTCCGATCCAGTCAAGAATTTGGTACCTAACAGTATATATAAGCTAACACTCTTGATTTCTACAATGTCTGCCGACATCTGAATCTGAACTCTCTCGAATGACGACATCAATGAATCAACCAACGACATTGAAAATCCCAACAACACCAGTGTTCAAGGATACTCCAATAACATTAGAAAATGCCTCATAGACAAAGACTTCAAACCCAAGCACATCCCAATGAATACCGACAATGCGACCTCAATCCTTCTTTCCGATGACTTACAATCAATGGCAACAATTTCCAACCATATCCCAACTTTGCTGACACCAAAACTTTCTGACATCCTCGGACAGGATGGCAAATTAATACCACAGGAGGAACAACAATGTATTGATCAGAAACTATGCCTCTACTGTGGAAGACCTGGTCATAAAGTAAAGAATTGCCTGAGGTCATCATCCTTTGCCAGGAAAGCAAAACTTTGAGCTGAAGTCATTACATCAAGCAATCTTGACAATGAGGGCCTTTTAGAGGTTTTTCCAAACCCCTGAAATTAACAGCTCAAGCAATCCTCGAGCACAATTCACATTCATATCATTATTTGTGCCTTACCGAGATTACGACAGACACTTTCCGACAACACCTCTCAACCTAATTACCAACAATACCACTAATCCCTTCCATGATCTCTGAGCTTATCTTCAAATCCCAACATCTCCAAAAATCAATGCCAAATGTTTCAACTGACCATCACATCTGAAACTTTCATTTCCAGATTCCTGCTTTCTGCAGGTCTCTGCTCTGTTTTCTGATGACATCTTATGTGGCACCATCCCCATCCAGTAGGCTTATTCATGCCAATCATTTTCTCTGTCCAGCGAAAATCCTGGGCGTTATTACAATACGTATAACACTGCTTGTTTCTAATTGTTCCAACATGCTGGGGACGCCACTAACCTGCCCACTACAATCCGTTGATTGACAGGGCATTGGGTAGTACTTAGTTCTGCACTCCTTAACAAGAAGATTCAATTCTATGGCATGTCTCTGCAAACCTGCAATGATTTGCGTTTTTCCAAATCTCCAAAAATCCTCGTTCTGCTGCAACATTCTCCGCCTTGCCAACAATCCACCATCAAACACTTGATTCACCTTGCGATACAACAATATGGACACCCTGGCATTTTTCCAACATGGAAAAACTCCGATACATCGATTCTTCTGAATTCCAACCCAAGCGGCACTATCAATATTCCACTATGCACTCCAACAAGATCATCTCAATGGAGGGAGAGACTCTCCTTATGGGAAAACTCATTTTCCTTACATCTAGTTAAGCCAGAATCACCTCAAGAACACTTTGACAAGGCTCTAGCTATAGGATTTCATCTGACACTTTCCGCACAGTATTCCGGTACTTCCTCGAGAATACTTCAAGACGATTTCCAAATCCCAGCTCACAAATCTCCTTCATGGACCTATCTTCAATTCCCTGAGATTTCAGTCTTCTGATCCGACTCTCCAACTTTTCTGAATTTGAACATCAAGATGCAACTTAATAAGTTATTCCGGTTCAAAGTCTAGTCATCATTTCCAATTTCCACATTATGGGACAATAACGGGCAAACTGCCTTCGGAATCCACAAGAGTTTTCCTCAAATGGCATTGTTAAACCCCTTGTCTTCACAAATGCACCATCCTCAACCCGTTCAACCCACGTCTTTTCAAAAACTTCACCTTTCAATCACCTTTTTGAGACAAATCTTACCTTTTTTCAACGGTATTCCAAGATGAATACCAAAATTTTACCGACATTTTCATTTTTCCAACCAATGTTCTATTTCTCTCAATTTCTGATTTCAAGATTTTTCCTACATCTTTTGTCCCTACCCTGACATTTTCCTTCCTTATCTATTTCTAACACTATTTTCAGGTGTTGAAACCTTCAAAACTCGTTTCTTCTATTAAAACCTACTTCTGAACTTTCTGAACTTCCTATCATCGGTTCCTTACAACTCCTTCAACATTTTCAACATTCCAATTCATCTGACTTCTCCGGTAATCTCTGATTACAGCATTTTTCAACTGGACAGACATCAAGACCATTTTATCAAGAACATTCCATGAAACTCCATTCAAATTTCTGAAATTTCCAACAAGCCCCCACCAAGGAATCTTTCAAATCACGATCCTCCATCTCTTTGTATTTTTCTTCTGATGTTTAAGGTTCACGATGGGACGTCCACCTTAAAGGGGGAGTAGCCACTACATCAACAACAAGTCCTACTCCGATTTTCCAGCCATATGCCAATTTTTCCAACACAATTCCTCAAAACCTTTCAATCACTCTTGTCTTTTCACCGATTTTCCGACAACACTTCTTTGATCCATCCTTCACATTCAATTCTGTTTCTACAACTCCCTGCTTACTTCTGAAAACCCGAAAACCTTCCGACATTCTGATTCTTCAATCCATCTTTGCAACCATTTTCACCAAGTCCAACCCCAATTCTATGTTCCATGTTTCTAGATTCACTCTGATTCTGACTTATCCTGATTTTTCCGAAGAACCTTGTATGCACTTAAGTGCCTACCCTTACCTTGATTTTCCGATTGTTCTTATTTCCAACTATTGCCGATTTCTTTCCGATTTTCAAACCATTTCATTTTCTAACTATATTACTTTTGATTTGCCTGATTTTTCCGAATGGTCTATGCTACTTTCCCCTTCCGATTGTTTTCCTCCGATTTCTATCTACTCCATTGTTTCATCTTCAGGTGCTTTGGCCTCCAGTACAGACCCTTCTGCCTTCTCCTTTCCCTTTCCGACTTCCTTCCCCAAATCCGCACTTTCCGGATTCTCCATCTCCTTGACGGTCTCCTTTTCTGGTTCCTTGGCATTTTCCACCTTCTCTGGAATCCTGTTTCCCATTACCTCCAGAACGACATCCACGTCCATTCCATCAGTCCCTTTCTCCTTTCCTTTCCCCTTCTCTGATACTTCCTCCGACACCTCCTCTGTTCCCCTGTCTGTGGGTTTGTCTCCCGCCACATCTTCTGCCTCAGCTTCCGACTCAACCTTCGGCGCAAATGTCCCATTGTACATTTCCCACCACTTTTTCCGGAACTTGCAGTTGATCTCCGTGATCTGATGTGACATTGTCAATGAGTCATTGAGACCTGCCATGCCCTCCATGTTGTACTTCAACCATTTTGCAAGGTTGTGTATTGTCTTGCGGAGTCTCCAGATTTCCACTGTGAGTTCTGCCTCCTCTGACCCTTCTTCTGCCCGATTGATGTCCGACATGTGTTCCTTCCCCTTCTCTTTTTCCACTGACGCTCCGATATCCAAATCAGCAAACCTTCCCAATGATGCCCCGGCTTCCCCGACGACCTGCTCCAACCTTTGTCTCTTTGTTGCAGGTCCCAGTCCAGCCTCCATGTTTTCTGGCTGTGCCTGATACTGCACCGGTAGCGATGTTTTTCCCTCCATCTCCATTGCAAACATGAGATCTCCAGGCTTCATGCACTTTTTGCGGTCTGCACCACACCGCTTGCACGCCCTTTTGCGAGATTTTCTACTTTTACAATCCTCTTCCACACACTTGTACCCCTGCATCTGACAACCGACACACCGGTCATCAAAAGACTCCGGATCCGACCATTCCAGGTCGACCATCCATCGCTTCCGCCCAATTCTGGAACCCAATGAGGGCCCAGGCTGCCCCGCGGTGTTCCGAACCCGATCACTTTTTCCAGCTATATCCGGTCTTTCTGTCAGAAAACTGATTTCCCAACACAATCTGACCCACTTACCGACGATCTCCTCATTTTGGCTTCCTCCCATCTCAATTCCTCCTGGATGCTCCGCATGGATTCATTTTTCTGATGCTCTGTGTCTTCCTGCCGCTTCTTCTGATTGGCCCCTTCCCGTCTTCTCCAATCCTTAGCCTCCTTTTCTTTCCTTTTCTGATCCTCCACTTCCCTCTGCTTCCGCACCTCTTCCCACCTTTCCGCTGCCTCTTTCTCCCGCCTTTCCTGCTTTGCTTTGGCTTTTTTCTGAAGCTTTTCCTCTAGGGCTTGCTTTTGCCAGTCCAAATCCTCCATTTCCACAGTGATTTCTTCATCAGAGCTGATCTCGATGATCGATCGATTGTTGTGGGACGACGTACATGAGGCCATTTCAATGTGGTGGTGGTGGTTTAGGAAAGAAAGTGTTTTGCACTCCATCAAACCCATCTTCCCCTATTTATATTCAATTGGCGATCTCAGCCTTTACAGATAACTGACACCCAGACTTCCCACGACATTCAATGACATAATCAGCCTCAAGGGCTTGGCCGTAAAAGGGAGATACTGTTAGATCCCAGATCTGATTCTGCATTATTCCAACATCCCTGTATTCTCTGATAAGCCCTTTCTGCTTATTCCAATACCCCTTCTGATTTATTCTGATAAACCCTTTTCCATTTATTCTGATAAACCTTTTTCTGTTTATTCTGACATACCCCCATTTGATCATTATTAGTCATGATCTACTTCGATCCTACCCCCATATACTTTATCTAGATCCCCATACTCATTCTGATCTTGGCATTCCGTATCACGCACCCTTATCCCTTCCGTTCCTGACTTCAGAATTCCATACACCCCTTTTACATATGCTTTTCACTCAGGCTTTCTCCTCAGCTTATATATCTTTCAACAAAACATACTGATTCTTATCTGTATCAAAGTCTATCTATATATATACATCATTACCCTCCTTATACCTTATTTCATATATTGTTCAAGCATATACATCCTTATACATTGATCATTATATTGAAACCCCGAATAATTCTGATTTCCCATATTCTTCTGATCTTCCGAAACATCCATTCCTTAACTCTACTCACTTTTCCATAAAGCCAAATCCTCCTTGATATTCATTTATTGTTACTCCTCCACCTCTTCCGCATTGACTTTCCAATCTCCAAAATCTCTGAACTCTTCTGCTCACCCGATAAGTCTCTCAACACGCTATTGTTACTGACATCTCTGTGTAGACCTGACCATCAGTATTCCAATACTTCCATCTGGTCGAAAATCCAAAATACCAAGGCACTAGAAATCCAAGAGGGCACAACCCATAAGTTGAAGCCAATGCCCATGTAGATCCATTTCCAATTCTCTGATCTCCGAGTTCCAATACCTCCGAGCACCTCCAAGGTATTCCAACACCTGAAACTCTGATTAATGAGAAGTCTGATCCAGTCAAGAACTCGATACCTAACAATCTCTTTCAAGGACCTATTTCAGTTTTCTGACCTCTGACTCAGACTTCTTCTGAATCCGACCTTCAAGATATGACTCAACAAGTTACTCCAATTCCAAGTCTAGTCACCAATTTCCGATTCTGCGTTATGGGACAATAACCGGCAAACCACCTTCAGAATCCACAATGATTTTCCTCGAATGGCACTGTTAAACCCCTTATCTTTCATGAAAGCACCATCCTCAGCCTGTCCGATCCACGTTTTCCAACAAATTCCAATTTTTAAGCCACTTTTGGATGATGTCTGTCCTTTTTCAACAATATTTCAAGACGAATACCAAGAAATTTTACTGACATTCCTGACCAACTTTCAATCTTTCTCAAAAATTCCCAACTTCTAGATTTTTCCAACATTTTTCATCCTTATTCTGACATTTTCATCCCTATATTTTTCATTGTTCCTTTTCACCCAAGCTCCACTACCCTATTTTGTCAGCCATTTCAGATTCTGCAACAATGCTGTCTCATCTTAAACCAACAATACCACTGGGATCACATCTTTCATTCCTAACACTATTCTTAAGTGTTCAAAACCTTCAATTCTCCTTATTTTCTGAAAAATCCTTTTATTGCGAACATTCCGAATCCCCAATTCATTTTATCCTTTATTCCTTCCTCGATGTTTCAATCATTCTGACTTCCTCCAATTCTCTGGTAATCTGTGATTACAGCACTTTTTCAACTGGACAACATCAAAGACCACTTTATCGAGAACTTTCCATGAAATCCCATTCACATGTCCTGAATTTCCAACAAGATTCAATCAAGGAATCTTTCAACTCTCTGATATTCTGGCTCCTTGTATCTCCTTCCTGATGTTTAAGGTAGACAATGGGATGTCTACCTTGAAGGGGGAGTAGCCACTATGTTAACAATATCTTTTTCCAATCATCCACCCTTACTCTGATTCTTCTGACTCAATTCCTTCAACCTTCTCAGTCTTCCCTGTTTTTTCCGATCAATTCCCAACAATATGTCCTCAATCCAGCCTTTCTATTCAATTCCACTCCTATGATGTTACTATTTACATCCTGAACCCCAAATCCTTCCAACATCCATGACCTTCACACCTTCCAACATTTTCCAATTCTTTCCGAACTATCCTTGCAACCCTTTTACCATGTCCAATCCCCGATTCCAAGTCTTGTTACCTGAAATCACTCTGATTCCAACTTATTCCAATTTCTGAAACTCCTGCATAAACTTGCTTAAACACCCTTACCTTGATTCTTCCAATTGTTCCTAATTTCCAATCCTTTCCAATTTTTCCAATTTTAAAACAATTTCACTTCTTACACTAACTATGTTACTTTTGATTTCCCCAATTTCTCTGACTATCCTATTGATGCTTGTTGCTAACAGATGTTGATAACAGGACAAGCTATCGGATGCAATGGAAGCTCGTCTGTTCATACAACCGAAGTTCACGATTCCAGCCAAGGTGACAAAAATTCGAAGTGATATTGAGGTAGCAAAGTCTTGGGTGTCGGTAATGAAGGCAAGTAATTGATTCTTTTCTTCTTTGATAATTGCTAACTGTTGTCAGTAAGGAGGTTTTACGGTGGCTTTTCCCAATCCTCTAGCAACAGCTGGGGCTTAGCGAGTCCTCGAATTGATACTCCACCGCCGAAGGCGATTCCATCCATCCCAGTAGCCCCTCTCTTCGGTAAGGGGGTGCTTATGGAGGATCTGATGGACAAACCAGTCGATGAATTGGCCAACGATGATATTGCCATCATCTCACAACACAAGGCCAAATTTCTCGGTGGTGTTGGGATTGCCAATACACATCGGATAGCTATGCCAGTGGAGTATGGTGATGGATTGGCGTACCATATTGCTGGGGTTGTATATGTCAATGTAAGTAGTTTCTTTATTGACTGCTTTCTTTGTTGTTAATGTCTGATAGGGTGTTGTGGTCGAGAACACAAAGAAGTGCAAGATGTGCAATCGCCGAGGTTATTGGTGCTACGGGTTGCCAGGGTGTGTTTGTGGACAGTGTTGTCATGATGGAAAACAGTGTAGCCTCAATCGTAAGTAGCTGGTTTGTCTGTAGTTGCCATCGCTAATATCCTCTTGTATAGCCAAACACACCAAATGGCAGACTGCTGAAGCATCGGTTTTGACAGTGGCTGCCAAAGGTAAGGGCAAGGTCATCATTAAATTGTCCAAGAGTATAGGACCTCCTAACTCTGCATCGCCTGCCATCGCTGGTTCTTCCTCCTTACCCCCTATCACTTCAACCCATTCCCAACCCGCACACGAGGCTAAGCACCCTCTCAATCTCGTTGCAAACTCATTGCCAGGGGCCTCGCCTGTTCGTGCTTCTAAACGACTGTGTCTGGATGTCATCGGAAGCAGCACATTGCAAAGTCTGCAGGATTCGATGGTGGAAGGAGCTGATCAGATGGATAGGTTAGCACAACAGTGGATTGTGGCAAATAATGCAGTGATGGAGGTTCAAAAGGAAATGTTGGAGGGTCAGGCATGGATGAGGAATACAAATAAGAAATTGGAAAAGCTTTTGTGAAGGAGTGATAAGAAGAGTGTGAATGGTGTGAGATAAGAAAAGTTTCTTTTGAAATCAAAAATAGTTGCCTTGAGGAATACTTGTTAAACAAAAAGCATTAAAAAGAGAAAGAAAGTTTTTTAGAAGAAAGAATGTGAAAAACGACTTGTCAGATGTCTTGTGCAAACATTGTTGCTTCGGAAGGAATTCCGATGCCGTTGCTAGGACTATCATCATGTAGTGTTTTGGATTAAATGAAGGTTTTGGTTTTTAGCTAAAGTATAATTAAAAGAAGAGTTTTTTAAGTAAGCCTCAACGCCTTGACAGGTTTCAGCGCATGTTGAAGATTGTCAGAGTATTCCCAACTTGTCGTGTCGCTTGTGTGTTCATAGCCCTTCCATTCAACAAGGTATTGTACGTGTTTCCTTCGTCGGCAGGAATCTAGAATGCAACCAACTTCGTATTCAAGGGAATCCTCAACTTAAACAGGAGGTGGAGGGTCAGGATTGCAATTTCAGATAAGACTTGGCGTTGCAGGTTCTAATAGCGCTACGTGGAAGACGGGGTGAATCTTCTGCAATGCTAGTGGTAAGCCAAGTCGAAACGCATGCAATGACACCTTTTCGACTATAGGGTAAGGTCCCAGCCATCGGTGATCAAATTTCTTAGAGGGTGACTTGGTTCGGATGTTTCAGCTGTCAAACCAAACTTCATCACCAACTGTCAGCTTTGGAATTGCTATGGTTTGATTGTCAGTTGATGTTCGATACTGTGCCAAGGTTACCTTAATTTGTTTGCGGAGATACTGGTGTAATTCCTTTAAGTCTACAGCCATTTGGTGAGCAGTTTCCGACAGAACAGTATCAAGGGAAACTTTGAGGTTAGGATGGAAGCTTTTATTCGCAAAGAATGGGGGAACCTGTGTTGCTGAATGCAAAGTGTTGTGGTATGCGAATTCGGCAAGGGGGAGGAGATGTGACCAGTCGTCTTTCTGATAGTTAACATAAATCTGAATGTACTGTTCAAGGACTTGGTTGAGTTGTTTGGTCTGTCCATCTGTTTGGGGGTGATAAGCCATGGATAAGTTGGCCTTGATGTCAAGAAGCTGGCATAACGATTGCCAGAAATGGGAGATAAAGTATTTGCCACGATCAGAGACAATGTCAGATGGTGTGCCATGTTTAGAAGACATGTTGAAGAAAAAGAATGGCTACGTCTTTGGCATCAATGTCATGATATGAATAAACCCATCTTTGTTAGTCTATCAACGATAGTGTTGCTGCAGCTTGGTTAACCAAGTCATGGTTATGGTGGTTGTGACTTTGACTAGACAGGTCGCATTCAAATCCTGAAGTTGAAACTGTAGTTGCAACTACATTCTTGGTTGACCTGGTAAGTCGACCAACCACTATATCTTGTTGGTCGACTATGAGGTCGTGGTCAACCACTTAAGAGTGGTTGGTTGACTGCAAGGTTGCGGTCAACCACTTCGAGCAGCAGAATAGTCACAATTTTTCGAATTTGGAAGGAGGGTGCACTCCCCCCTGCACGATATACTGTGGAGAGTAGTTTGCATTGAAGGTGTGGCACTCTGAAGAATGGAAGTTGGTTTGGAAGGGATAGTTCCTCACAGGATTTGGTGTATGCAACTGTGTGGCACTTGTCCAGGTGTACACGGAGGGAACTGGTGCTTGAGAACACGGAAAAATCCCACTTGAGTTTGTGGTTCTTTATGGGATCAAGCTTGTACTTCATGCTGCAAACACAGCATTAATGCCATAAGCACAATATGAGTTGGAGGAATTAGGCAGTAAACTCACCACAGGGGATACAGTAAGTCCTTGTGTCAGCTTCCTGCTCATCTCCACACTCAAAAAAAGGTTTCAGGTCCTTGGCTTCTCGGGCACCTGCAGTATGACATCGACCATGACCTTGAGAAGGGGTGTCTGCTGGTGAGAGTGTCTCAAGGTCGTTTTCGTCTGCAACTGTATCTACGTCGCCAGCTTCAGTACTGCTGCCCTTGCGACCCTCGTTTTTGTCCTTGAGATCGCTGATGACTATTGGACGACAGGATTTGCGAGCTGGAGGTGGAGGTCCCATGTGTTTACGCTTATTTGGAGGTGCCATGCTTTGTCTTTGCAGAATGGTTAGGGATGATGGTTAGCTCAGTCAGTTGAAAACTTAACCATGAGAGGAATAACACACATAGAAAGTTTTTAACAAGAGAAACCAACGAGTGCAACTGTAAAGAGAGTCGAGTTTGAGTCAAAGAGACAACTTATATAGGGTTCAAACCGGGACTTGAAATGCTAACCAGTGAGCCACTAGTAGCCAGGTGGAAGGAAGTGGAAGCTGCAATTGACTGGTTAGTTGCAACTCATAGTTGCGGTCAGGGACTATGGATTTTGGCAGGAATTCAAAAGTCGCAACCGTGACCATCACCAACCGTGACCAAACCATGACTTCGGGAGTTGCCAAGTGGTTCGACTTTGGTCCTTGAGTGGTTTTGGACCAAAGTTGCAGCAACACTAATCAACGATGACTAGGATTGTGTTGAATCCATTGGATAGAGGAAGTCCTTTGATAAAATCCATTGAAATGGAATCTCAAGGCTGTTCTCCAATTGGTAAGAACTTGAGTGGTCCAAATGGTTTGTGGTGAATGGATTTTGCATTGAGACAAGGGGTACAAGACTTAACATAGTCGGTGACGAAAGCAATGATTTTTGTCCAATAGTATTGCCATCGAATGTTGTTGATAGTTTTGCCGATTCCTGGGTGTCCTGATAATCAATGGTCGTGGCAGGATCTGAGGATGTCGAGTCGAAGGTCCTGGTGGTCTGGTACGTGGTACAAACCATTATACAGAAGGAAATCACTGTCTGTCGATAAGGACCATGGGTCAGGTCGATCATCGGCAGGTGGTAACTTCTGTTGGAGTCTCTGTATATGTGTTTGAGTGAAGGGGTCCGTACGAATTCCTTGCTTGATGGAGGAAAGAATGGAGGCTGAGTCTAGTACTATGGCTCGCAGAAGTAACTGTCCAGCCTTGAACATGGTCTGAAAGTTATGAGAATTAGCTTCTGTATAGTTGCTACTCCCCCCTTTAGGGTACATGTCACCACGACGTGTGAGTGCATCTGGCTTTGTTCCAAGATGTCTGGTGCGATAGTGAATAATGTAGTTGAATCCTGAGAGATATTCTGACCAGCAAGCTTGCCGACAGGTGAGTTGCTTCATCATCGCAAAGTATTCAAGGTTTCTGTGGTTGGATAGGACAAGGACTATGTGGGTAGCGCCTTCGAGGTAGTTTCTCCATTGTTTAAAGGCCTCAAAGATGGCAAGCAGTTCCTTGTCATATATCTCATAGTTCAACTCAGCTGGATTCATGCTTCACGAATAGAAAGCGATAGGATGGATATCACTGTCGTCAGGAGAGGTTTGAGAGATGATTGCGGCAATGGCATAGTCGGATGTGTCGGTTTCAACAACAATAGGGTTGTTGGGGTCGAAATGAGTGAGAATTGGACCTTAGTGAAGGCGAGCTTGAGGTGTTCGAAAGTGTCGTTTTGTGGTGTATTCCATGTGAATGGGGTATCCTTACGCATCAGTTGCATCAGTGGAAGTACAATGTCGGAGAAATGAGCAATGAAACGTCAGTAAAAGTTGGTGAAACCCAAAAAGCACTGCACATCTTTGAGAGTTTTGGGTGTCAGTCAACCTTGAATTGCATCTGTTTTTGCAGGGTCCATTGATACACCGGCTGGCGATATGATGAAACCTAAGAATTCAACGGAAATAGAGTGAAAGATAGATTTCTCAGGCTTGATATGAAGGTTATGTTCCCTGAGACAAGTGAGGACCTTTCAAGTGTGTTTCCGATGATCGTCAATATTGTCGGAAAATACTAGAATGTCATCCAGGTAGACTACAACAAAGCAATCAGTCATATCTCGAAGAATATCATTCATAAAATGTTGAACCGTCACTGGAGAGTTTGTGAGACCCATTGGCAGTACTAAAAACTTGAAGGCTCCATATCAGGTGTGGAAGGCTGTTTTCCATTCATGGCTGGGCTTGAGCCGAACATTATAGTAACCAGCACAAAGATCAAATTTGGTGTAGATTTTCGCTGACTTGAGCTGGTCGATCAGATTGCCGATGAGGGGGATCGGGTTGCAATCCTTGACCGTAATCTTGTTGAGAGCACGGTAGTCGATGACAAGTCGAAGGCCCCCATCTTTCTTCTTAGTGAATAGTACGGGTGCTCCACCAAGGGAAATTGATGGTCAGATGAAGCCTTTTCCAAGCATATCGTCTAGGAATTTGCATAGGGCTTCCTGTAAGAGCCTTACTGTTCCACAAACAGACTGAGCCACTAAATGTATTGGTGTCTGCGACGGTGTGGTTTACAAGTAAAAAGTTATTCTTATGTAATCTACTTGTGGACAACTGTATAGTTGTCCACCATCTACAGGTGCCCCTTGTGGGCGGCTTATATAATACAAACCCCATAAGTCACTCTGGTGACTTATATGTCCTAAATAGTAGCATATATGCTACTGTAAGAATCTACATTCTTACACCCTCCCCACAGACCAAACCTCAGGCAGGTTTGGGAACTGTTATGCTGATGGCAGATCAGCATATATAGGTGCAGGCACAGTTGATGATGCCTGCGCGGCTACTTCGACAGTGTTGTCATAGTACAAGGAGTCGGCTGGGTCGACCTCCATAGTAGTATCATCCGCTATGGTAGCAGATGCCAGGTCAGTGGCAGACGGGGCAGATGGTTCCATTGTCGGCACATGCGTACGTGCCTTCAAGTGGGGTGGCCCTCCACCGCTGTCAGTTTACTTTCGGAAATGGATCCAAAAGACAGTGGGTAGCGGTGTCGTCGTTGCACGGCTACTTACACTGGTGTTCAGCTCAGTGCGCTTCGCTATCAGCAGCAACAAAGGTAGAACGAAGATGAAAACGAAGACGTAGCAGTGATGATGATGATGACGTAATACGCTGACATAAGCGTGGATGAGATACAACAGCAAATGTCACTTGATCGACAAAGCTGGCCTTGATGTAGACGTAGAAGTAGTAGACGTAGCAGTAGACTTAGACTTAGACGAGTGAATCCAACTGAAAGAGGTGAATTGGGGTACACTAAGGCGAAACAGGCCTTATATACATGAGCAGAACAACAAACGATGCAAGTATGCCATACAACAATGTCGTCGACAGCAGACAGGAGAAATGACTAACGGCGAGAGGCAGAAAACCAAAATAGGAAGATGGTTTGTAAGGAAATGGAAAAATGAGTCAGGTGGTCGAAGAAATGAATAGAAATGTGGCAGCGAATTTGAAAAAGAAGCCAGAAATAGAATAGAAGTGAGTCACAGACAATAGACCATGTGGAACAATTGGAAATAGAAGTACAGCCAAGAAGCGAGTGAGTCAGGTGATGAAAATGAGTCATAGCTGTCCAATAGGATTCCAGTTGCTTGTCAAATATCTCCGAAGATGAGTAAGTGAGTCATGTGACTTGATGACGACTCAGAAACATTTTAACCAATCACGACACTTGGATACAAATTTACTCCAGAGAGGGAACGAAGACGAGTCCTGCTTGATGAAGTCCTTAGGCACATAACCGTAGCAAATCTCTGTTCCTGGTCTGTGCTCTTTGATGTACCAGTTATTCCTGAGGACGATACAATGCCAACCATTTACTGGTTCAAAGTTTGGGTCAAAACCGATGATGTAGAAGGGAGCATGGAAGGTTTGATTGAATACCCATATGCAATCGTGAACACGATAAGGAGGAGATGAGGGGAATACTCGGAATGGACCTTCAGGAGATTCGATATAGAGACGATAGTACCGACGATGTGCAACATGTGGAGGAGGATTGGATAAATGAACATCAAGAGGAGAACGTCGACTAGGAAGTTCGATGCGTGGCCCAACGTGTATGTCTGGCTTGGCGGTCATCTGAAACGAATCATGGGATGTGGTAGCGGCAATGCTGGATGGCATATTGAAAATAGAATCGATGAAAAATAGAATGAGTGTGGAGATGATGTGTCTGGCAAACTGGAGGTAGCACAGCAGATGATGGTCTGGTGAAAGCTGATGAAGATAGGCGTGTGTGCAATGAGCATCTTTTGTAGTGTAGTAGGCGCTGTCGAGTATCATGCTTGTCACCACGTCCGTCCAAGGACGAATTGTCATCTGAAGTCGATGGTGCTCCCCAGAAACCTGGGGGGCGAGGGGTCATGGGTATATGAAGGCTGGTGAATGTCTGGCCTTCATGAGTGTCGAGGACCCTCTGCACAGTCTCGTTGTAGCAGACCTTGCTCTGCTTACGGAAAAGTAGGGCTCAATGTTGACGTGAGCCCTACTGGGATCTACCCCCGCCTGGTTTCCTAGCCATTTGGCTAGTTCCTCGAGAGTCATACTCTCGTGGGGGTGTTTCCACTTGAACGCCTTATCGACGCTGGTGGACAGCAGCGCTGATAGATCTTGCCGCCAGTTTGAGCTGGAAAGATAGGCCCACTGGCCACAGACGGTGAAAAGCTCCATTAGCTTTTGAAGAAAGATCAGGCTGTCTTTCTTTGGCTTAATGAGTTTAAGCCATACCCATATGCCAACATCCTCCAGTTGGAGGGTGTTGTCGCCATTCCCACGAATGGTGGGTGATACTCCCTCCGGGGAGTACTCGATTGTGCGCAACACATCCCTAAGATTGAGAGGCGTATCATGCGCGATCTCGAACGCTGGCATTCGAGTAGTGAGTCGCTGCTCGCGATCAGCATGCTTAATGATAGCATGCTGCATGGTGCTGCGTGACAGGGCAAAGTCGCGCGCGCAAGCGTGAGCTGCTCAACAAATTTTGGGTCGTTGAGCTGGCACGTGTCGAACCACACAGTGGGTCGACGACTGGTGTGCACCACAGTGGGGTGTGGTGCCTTGCCCAATGGGCGGGGTAAGAATCTCATCTGCGTTGCAGGCGGGTCACCTATGGCAGGGGCGATGTGAGCATGCAGCGATGCTGGGTACGGCACTGCCAGCGTTTGCTGTTTGGATGCAGTCTTGCGACCGGATCATGTGGGTCCTCCTGGTGAGGCTCCAGTAGTGGTTGTAGATGGACTCACTGAGTCCATCATCGAATCTGGCAACGAGGTCAGATTGATTATAGTCTGTGCTGATTGTGCCGACTTCATGGTGGATATTTTATCCACCGTTTTGTGATTAATTTGCCGCTCTTTATCAAGGGCGGCACGTAGAGTGTCGAGATCTGAGTTGAGCTTGCGTATATCCTCCTTATAGGAGGATACTGTGTCCTTAACAAAAGGACGCACCATCTTGGCAAGCAACGGTGGCCAAGCCACTTTTAATGCGCGTTCGATGTCACGCATTTGGGGGTCGATGAGCCGCAGTTTTGCAGCTTTCAGCAAATGCTGTGCATACATGTTGCACTCCGGACAGGAGTCGCAGTGGACAATGGTGATGGTGTCCTTGACGCCATGCACAGTCCAACATTTCTCCTTTTGGAGCATTGCGAATTGCTCAGAGGCACTAGGTAATGCCTCTGCTGAGTGGTGTGTTTAGGACTCTTCGGCGTCCATAGATGATCGTTCGGTTGACACTCGCACTGGTGCGAGTGTGGTAGTAGGTAGCAAAAAACCTTGAAGTGGCAATGAAATCATTGCTTAAAATCAGAGCGAGCACGCTGTCAGTTTACTTTCAGAAATAGATCCAAAAGACAGTGGGTAGCGGTGTCGTCGTTGCACGGCTACTTACACTGGTGTTCGGCTCAGTGCGCTTTGCTATCAGCAGCAACAAAGGTAGAACAAAGACAAAGACGAGGATGTAGCAGTGACGATGATGATGACGTAATACGCTGACATAAGCGTAGACGAGATGCAACAGCAATGTCACGTGATTGACAAAGCTGGCCTTGATGTAGACGTAGTAGTAGTAGTAGACTTAGAAGACTTAGACTTGAGACTTAGACGAGTGAATCCAACTGATAGAGGTGAATTGGGGTACACTGAGGCGAAACAGGCCTTATATACATGAGCAGAACAACAAACGATGCAAGTATGCCATACAACAATGTCGTCGACAGCAGACAGGAGAAATGACTAACGGCAAGAGGCAGAAAACCAAAATAGGAAGATGGTTTGTAAGGAAATGGAAAAATGAGTCAGGTGGTCGAAGAAATGAATAGAAATGTGGCAGTGAATTTGAAATAGAAGCCAGAAATAGAATAGAAGTGAGTCATAGACAATAGACCATGTGGAACAATTGGAAATAGAAGCATAGCCAAGAAGCGAGTGAGTCAGGTGATGAAAATGAGTCATAGCCGTCCAATAGGATTCCAGTTGCTTGTTAAATATCTCCGAAGATGAGTAAGTGAGTCATGTGACTTGATGACGACTCAGAAACATGTGACCAATCACGACACTTGGATACAAATTTCCTCCAGAGAGGGAACGAAGACGAGCCCTTCTTGACGAAGCCCTTAGGCACATAACCGTAGCAAATCTCTGTTCCTGGTCCGTGCTCTTTGATGTACCAGTTATTCCTGAGGACGATACGATGCCAACCATTCACTGGTTCGAAGTTTGGGTCAAAACCGATGACATAGAAGGGAGCATGGAAGGTTTGATCAAATACCCATATGCAATTGTGAATGTGATAAGGAGGGTATGAGGGGAATATTCGGTATGGGCCTTCAGGAGATTCGACATATAGAGGATAGTACCGACGATGTGCGACTTGTGGAGGAGGACTGGACAAATGAACATCAAGGGGAGAACGCCGACTAGGAAGTTCAACGCGTGGTCCAACGTGTATGTCTGGCTTGGCGGTCATCTGAAACGAATCATGGGATGTGGTGGTGGCAATGCTGGATGGCATATTGAAAATAGAATTGATAAAAAAAATAGAATGAATGTGGAGATGATGTGTCTGGCGGACTGGAGGTAGCACAGCAGATGATGGTCTGGCAAAAACTGATGATGATAGGCGCGTGTGCAGTGAGCGTCTTTTGTAGTGTAGTAGGCGCTGTCGAGTATCATGCTTGTCAACACCTGATGCGTCATGTGACTAATTTCACATGACGCTGTTGCGTTGCGCGAATCGTCAACACGAATCATGTTCGTGTCGAGTCCTTTTTATTAAGGACTCCTTGTCATCTTTCTCATGCCTTATGAGGCATGACTAGGAAGCTCTAGTGGCTTCCTAACTCCCCTTAGTTCTAGATAGGCATCTAGCGCTTCTAACTCTCTCCATGCAGAGAGTGGTTCCCAGGTGACATCTCCCAATGTCCATCTTACTTGTAACTCCAGCTTGGAGTTACTAGTCTAGTGATGAGCCAGGATCTCATCTACGAACCATTCTGGTTTGTCTTCATTGGGTATATGCGGTCTAATTAGACTCGCATGAAACTTTGGTAGTATCCTCCAGCCGTGAGCTCTGGGGGTAACTCAAGTTTCACCGTAGAACTGGAATTGTCCACTTCTATAACTGAGTACGGCCCAATATAATTGGGTACCAATTTCTTTGCCCGTCCCTTAGGTAAGGACAGGTTCTTTGTAGACAGATATACTAGCTGTCCAACTTCGTACGTTGTTCCTTGACGGCATCTGGTATTAGCAGTGTCTGTCTGCTGTACTTGGCTCACGATGATTGCATCGTGAGCAGCAATCAAGTTCCACAATGCTTGTTGTGCGAACTGCCGCACTCCTCTAAATGTAGTATCCACTGATAGCACCTGCCCGATACGGGGCAAGTATCCGCTGTTCAATTCAAACAGCGCATATCCTGTGGTCGCGCTGACTGAGCTGTTCAGTGCGAACTCTACCATTGGGCATTTCTCGGCCCCATCCTTCTGATCACTCTGCACTACCGTGTGGAGTATTTGCCCTACGGAACAATTTGCTCGTTCTGTTGCTCCATCCGTCTGTGGGTGGAATGCTGTGGACATGAGCAGCTTCTTGTGCCCATTATACACTGCAATTCCCTCCAGAATATGGAGGTGAATTTGGAGTCGCGATCTGATATTATCAAGTCAGGCACTCCATGCAACCGTACTACCTCTTTGAGGTATAACCACGTGACTTGTCGTGCAGTCACTCTCGTCGTAGTTGGGACTAAATGCACCATGGACGTGAGTCTGTCAATCACGACCAGTAAATAGTCGTGACCCTTCAATTCCGGCAATGGACCAACAAAGTCCATTCCAATAGACTGCCACGGTCTATCAGGTATCGGCAGGGTATGCAATAACCCTGCTGGTCGTTTATTGTCCTTCTTTGCAGCCTGACAGGCTGCACAGGATCCACAAAACGACTCTATGTCGGCTGCCATTCCCGACCACCAGTACGATCGCCTGATGTACTTGTCGGTTTTGAATTGCCCCAAAGTGGCCAACTACTCTATGTGCATGATCGATGATTATCTCAACCATTCTCCTCCCCTTGGAAAAGACTTCCCGGGGAAGACACACTACATCTTTCTTGAACTGGTTCTTTGTCCAAACCAGTCTGTTTCTCACCCCAAATTGAGGGTGAGCCTCAGGATTTGCCAACACTTTCTTGAGTATTGGATCTGTTCCGTAGCCATTGGCTATGGCTCGTTTTAGGTCAAACTCACGTTCTACACGTGATCGTAGACTCTCTGAGTCTGCACCCGACATTGTAGCCAATACATCGTCCTCCTCATCACCTTCCACTTGTGTGGGAGGTTCATCCCCTGCTTGCTTC
>MU134429.1:70151-105628 GCA_015039355.1 Ramaria rubella | reverse complement strand
TGCTATATAGCAGGTGGATTGTGAGCTGGAGTTCGGCTTTGCTCCGGCTCATATGGGGTTCGTCCCCATGTCCGATGCGTTTCTCGACCTCGATAGCAGCGAAGTGCAGGAAGCGTTTTTGGAAGACCTCCAAGTCCCCCAGTCCCTGTATCGTGTCTCTATTACACGATGTTCACACCTGTCCAGTCCGTATAGTTCGGCTTAACGGGTGTTACCTTCTTTTTGGCGTGTATCGTCCACGTGCCAACCTTCTTCTCCAACTTGTGAGTCCCTCACGAGTTCTTTCCCTCCTCCTCGGTGACTCACCACTTGATCTGCTCGCTTACCTGCAGGTTCTACTGATACTCTCGTTTTAGCCACTTGATCAGTGACTAATGGTCAGCCTTTAATACGGCTGCTTCACAGTAGGACAGCTTCCTGTGTTGGGAGCTTGGGACGAGCTCGGCCCAGCCTGATTTCGACTAATTGTCGATGTTGGCTTTGCCTGTGGCGCATGCGCGCTGCTAGATTCCGTTCTTTGCGACCTGATGTCATATCGAGATGCATCCTCTACCGCCTTTGCAGCTTCATATAATTCAGTTATTGCACTGAATTCTGTCGTATAGCCTAATTTTAAGACTTCATGACGCAGTGCTTCTCTAAGCGCTGCTATGTACTGTTTGTGGATCATATACTCATCTGGCGGATGTATCATCCGCGCAGCGTACTTCGTAATATCATTCAGTAATTCCTGAACGATTCTGGTCCCTTGCACAATTGTATCGAACTTATTCGACACATGCCTGTGCATGAGTGCGTGAAGGAATCGCTGTTGTAACCCAGCGATTGCACTTTCCAGGTCCAGTCGATCACGACTCGATCATGACGCTTGATATTTCGAGCGTACCACTCCAATGCTTTGCCCTTGAGGCGCGTGCCTAAATAATTTAATTGGAGTTCTGTGCTGGACGGTCCCAATAGACTATTCATGCCTAACCATCTCAGGATCCCTGAGACGAAGTTCTCAAATTCTTCGAGATCTGCTTTCCCAGCATATTCTGCTGGGTGAGGGAGTTTTACTCCGGCTTTGGCAAGCACAGACTTGTCTGGCTCGCTGTCCTTGTGTTTCTCAAGGGCAGCTCGCACCATCTTTGCGACACCATCTACATATGCAGATGGATTTCCTCCTGCCTCCTGAATCCTTCATTCAGGATCCGTGACTGCCAGTGATACCGCACGCGGTATCGCTTGTATTTGCCTGTGCGGCCGGGGGACATGAGTATTCACGTCCTGCTGCACTGGTGGATCGACGATGTCTTCGTCAATCTGATACAACGGTCAATGTTTGTCAGCCATTAGAAACGCATCCCTCAGTCTATAGCTGCTACTGAGGGCGGATCGCGCTACTCTCGCAGACTCGATCAGTTTATCGAAGGCCTCACCTTCGATCCCCATAGTATATGCTTCTTCGACTAATTTATCTGTGTGTTTAGCACAGACCTCTAGCGCACGGTGCTTCCATCGTGCTGCTTTTTGTTCGATCCTATCCCAGTGGTCGAACTTGTGTACCAGACTAACGTGAATGCTAGTCGTGGTACTGACGCTATCGGCGTCAGACTTCATCATCTCCAGTGACTGTTGGGTCACTGCTTTGAGCACTTCTTGCTCATTATAAGTTTTTTTTGATCTGCGAATTCCTTTGCGGATATTTTCTCTATCACGAGCCTCTAGCTCACAATCTGTCTCTTCCTCAGTACACGCCAGCGTACTGACACTGTCTTGCTCTATCGTGACACTAGGTTCTCGAGGACCAATCCTAGTGCTCGGCCCAGACAGAGGTGGCATCCTCTGTCTGTCTCGCTTCCTGTGAGCCTTTTCTGCCTCACAGTCTACTTCACGATTCCTATTGGGATTGTTGCCACGCTCGGGGGCCTTTCCTCGCAAAGGTCCCTGTACTTCCTCCTCCAAGGAATGTATTAACAGTTCCATACCATCTCCTAATGCTTGGAGTTGGTTCACGGCTTCATCCGCTGCACGAGCTGCCTCAGCCGCTCGTTGGCTCACTTCCCGTGTAGTGCCTACGTTTTTACGGCTCTCTTTGAGGGCCGTAATCATCCGGGCAATATGTCCGGTTGTACTTTCATATCACTGGGTTTCTTCATCCCGGCGCGCTGACACCTGCTCTATCATCCCTGTTTGGGACGGTGAACTTCGCGATCTGCAATGTTCTTGGACATGTGGGAGCTGTGACATTCGCAACCCCAGCGAATTGTCTGTGTTGCTCATCAGCGGCTCTCAACTCATCGAGAGACGATCGTAACTTCGACCTAGTCGAAGTCTTCTTCTTTCTCTTAATGGACAATCTCTCGTCTGTTTCTGATTCCTCCAGTGCGGATCTTCTTGGATCCACCGCTACTCACTTTCGACTCCTAGAGTCGGAAACTACGGGTGTCGTAGTATTACAAGGACTAGTTACCCTCATCGGCGTTCCCGTTCACCTGTCCACATCGTGGGCAGACTCAGTTCTCCTGTCTGGGCCCTTGGTTGCGGCTCCAGATGTATCTGGATCCTCTCCGGATCTAGATGTTTGACTTTGATTCCTTATCGATGCCATATATCTACGATCTATCAGCCACACTGTGGCATTCTTCTATTGAATTTAGAAGAATAAACAGTAAACATCTGTTTACTGTTTCCAAAGATTCCGGCAAGTGTTAAACTCGTCGGTTTCTGGGTAACAAAAGATCGGTTGATCTTTTCTTTATCGCAGTGCTGCCAATAGAATTGGCAGTCAAAAAAGTGTAAGAGCCTTACTGTTTCACACAAACAGACTGAGCCAATAAAATGTATTGGTGTCTGTGACGGTGTGGTTTACAAGTAAAAAGTTATTCTTATGTAATCTACTTGTGGACAACTGTATAGTTGTCCACTATCTACAGGCGCCCCTTGTGGGCGGCTTATATAATACAAACCCCATAAGTCACTCTGGTGACTTATATGTCCTAAATAGTAGCATATATACTACTGTAAGAATCTACATTCTTACACTTCCAGTTCTACTCCTGACATTGGGTATATTGGTCCATGGGGTAGCAGTTTGTTGTCTTCGATTTCAATCTTGTGGTTGTAAGACTTATGAGGTGGGACGGCCTTTGCTTCTTGTCTGGAAAAGACGTCGACAAAATTGAGGTATTCGTTGGGTACAACTTTGGCGAGTAGTTCCACTTCGTCTGTCAGTAAGACTTTGCCATGAAGTAGCGATGTAGGAGCAGGTTTATGGGAGATAGCAAGCAAACTTTCAGACTTGAGTGTAGGCAATGATGGAATAAAGTGAAAAGAGTATATGTCTTCTCCTGCATTTATGAGTTTCCTGAATGCAGCAGCACCAACAAGGCTGATTCGTGGAACTTTGCATGTTCGAAAGTCGGTAATGAATCCGTCAGGAAAAGGTAATGGGTCTGAAGACATAGTTGGCATATTTGTTTCAATTGGTGAGCAAAAGGTAGGAGAATTGGATTGAGAGGAATTGGGTTTCGAAAGGATACCCAATGGTGGCGATATAGTTGCCGAAGAACCAGGAACTATCGAAGGGGGTGACCCTGAAGAAGTGTGGAGCTCTAGGATGGTATCGAAAACCAATGGGAGCGTCGATTGGACGTCCCAAGTGGTTGTGATGCAAGACATGGCGGTGGTCATCGTCGGAAGCATTGAGCCAGTGCTGGATTGGAAATGAAGCAACATTGAAGCCCAGTCAATTGTCGGGTTCATGGTTTTTAGCCACGGGGGACCTAGAACAATTGGGGCTGATGGATGAAGTTGAGTAATGAGAAGTGATAGAGATTGAGATGACAAATCAGGAAAAGAGATAGTAGTTTTGATGTATTCATGGATAAAACCACTAGTGGCAGGTTTTCCATCAAATAGACATAAAGAGATTGGTTGAGGAAGAGATTGTCGGGCCATCGGAAGTTATGTCGCTAATTGTGCATTGATAAAGTTTGATGTTTCCCTGGAGTCTATGAGAGTAGGTACAGGATCAGAATGATCAGAGAGAGTTAGATGAATGATAAATGAAATGTCGGATCGAGATACAAGTCCCGACCAGAGGGAATTGTGTGCAGGTATGCCATGCAACCCATTGTGCACACGTTGGATGAATCACTGATTAGTTTTCCACCAAGGATTGAGGTTCTGCAGAAATGGTGAAGGTGGCTCGTCCTGAAGCTTGTTGTGGGCTCTTCGCATAGATACAGTTGCAACTGTGATGGTCAGGTTTTTCTCCACAATAAATACACAAGCCTTTGGCTTTATGGTGCTCCTTCTCAGTGTTGGTCAAATGACCGGTGTTATCGAGCACACTGCTGAGGTCTTTTTTATTTGTTGTTCCTCCTTGCGACGGTTTTGATTTGTCGCTGGAATAATTGTTGCCTCTTTGTTAGAATGGCTTGCGCTCGGATTCCTTCGTGTATGTTGAAGTGCTTCCAGTCTGGCAAGCTGATGTAGTGTGAGAGGTCTTCTCGTTCTGGTGAGCCCAGTAGTGATTGTCGCATTCTAGGGCTTGTTGCTTGAGGGTGTCGAGGGTTGTCGCTCGTGGTAGTGACAGAAGATGGTCTTTGATGCATTCGGCAACGCCTTTGTAGAATGCATCGTAAAGGGCAGGATCATTCCAACCCGTATGAGGAGCATGTTCAGCAAATTTAATCATGTATTTATTCACGCAATGATTATCCTTCATTCTGAGCTCTCAGATTGATCGTTGGGCAGACTGAGCGAGGTCGGGTTGTCCAAACGATTGGTTGAGAGCGATAATGAATTCATCCCAGTTGGTTCAGATGGTTGTTTCAGGTGACGCAGTGAGGTGGGGAAGCCACCAATCAAGAGCGATCCCGGAGAGATAGAAGGCCACATATGCGACGTGTTGGCAATCGGTTGAAAACTTTCGAGGTTTGTTGTCAAAAGCCATAATGCACTGAGTGATAAATGCCCAAATAGATTCTGGTTTGGTACCATCAAAGTGAGTCGGTTTACTGGTTTTGGAATCAATTTCATTTTGTGATTGTGCCATTACATAGTAAGGGACACCATAAGGTTGGTACCAGGGACTGTTCGCTGGTCCCCCAGGTGGTGGTGGTCCTCCAAAGGGATTGCCAGGAGGTCCGCCGAAAGGTGGTCCAGGTGGTCCTCCAAAGGGAGGGGGTCCACCAGGAGGCCCAGGAGGTGGTCTGCTAGGAAATCCTGGAAGAGGTGGTTGTCCTGGGTGCCCCAAAAGTGGTCCAGGAGGCAGAGATTGAGCTTGCGACGGTGTTGACACATTTTGGCAATGTGACGTAGTCGAGACTGTTGGACTAGGTGGAGGAGCAGAAGGAGGCATTCTTGGAAAGCCTTGCCATTGTCTGCTGTTGAAAACAGGTGGGTTGCCTCTAAATGTCGGACTGTTGAATGGCGAAGGTGATGTATGAGAGGGACTTGGGTGTTCCATTACTGGCATCGTCAGGTGAGTGGTCGGCAGTCGCAGAAGTGGGGTTGCTGTTGGATCAACGGGAGGTCGATGAGGTTGAGCAAACAGTGGTCAGAGAGCAATTGGTGGTCTATGTTGCATATATGTGGTCTCAGGACGAGGATAAGGGGATCCATATTCATGTATCCTAGATGTAGTGCTAGGTCAAAAGATATTTGATGCCACTGCCATATAAGGATGACTGTTTGCCTGTCATGTTGGCGTATACAGTTCTGAATCCGAATGTGCAGGTATCGGAATCGGTGGGTGTGAGAGAGATGATAGCGATGACATTGTTACAGAAGGAGGTGGTAGCTGTGTCAGTTGATCACTGATGGGTCCTAAAGTGACACCAGCCCTTTGAGCTCGTGTACGGGCTTGTATTAGTTGTGTTCAGGTCACAGCAAGATGTCTCTGTTGATCGCTTATCAGTGCTTCAGTCTGACAAAGATTCTCACTGAGTTGTCAAAGTTCAGCTTCCTCTTGTTCTATTGTCTGAGGTAGTACCGACATTGATTGGTGTGGGAATGATGACATATGTGGAGGAGGTCTGGATTAAAACCTGGTGTAACATATGCACTAGATTGGTGCTGTTGGGATTCTGTTGGGTCAATCTGCGGAAAAGATGCTGATCCACCTCTACTTGGTAAGGGTAGTGGAGTGATGGCAGGTCCTTGAGATTGAGTTTGAATGTGATCAGTAGGAGAGTGACAGGGGTGACTTGATGAATCGATTGTCCTATCCGACATACTCGAAAGAAAGAAACTAGGACAAGGATTTTGACTAGTAGGTGTTAGTTCTATTATACTGTCAAAAACCACCTTTGGCCTGTTATCTTTGACAGAACAAAGTCAGTAACAACAAATGTGGTTAAGGAACCCTTCCAACAAAGTTGAAAGTGTTAGCAACAATGCATGCAAAGCGTACAGACTGAGACAGCAAGGGAAATGGCGCCGTGATGGTGTCTACTTGTTGAAACTGGGATAGAGAAGGAATTTGAAAGAAGAAAGCAGAGTTTACTTAGCAGACAAATTTCTGGCGATGCTAGCAATGTTTATCGTTAAGAATGAAGAGGGATAGAGATAAGAGGATGATGAGTTCAGAATAGTCATTAGACTTGTTGTATGATTTAGATGTGTAGACGACACCAGGTAAAGAGAGGGTGAAGACTTATGATAATAGAACTAAAGAAATACATGTGTTCTATCCTACTGTTTTATACTAGGCATATTCACCGAAGTCAGATAGAGACCATGTGGATTGTATGCTAAATGGAGGTATTATCCCAACCTTATCCGTATAGCTTTCGTAGTTGTTGATGTGTGATGTGAATAGCTACTGATATTGGAGCCGCATGTATTGACGATTGGTTGTTAGGTTGGGTGATCTGACCTTGGCTGCAAATATCACTAGTGTCGCTAGTGTCAGCAAGACATGGAGAAGATGGCGACAGTGATAAGTGTCATTAAGTGTTGAATCATGACAGATCTAAGATCCTCTGCACTGAACAAGTTTGGTTGGTGCGGCAATGCACAGTTGACAGGCAAAAAAGATGTTGCCCTGTGGCTCAGCTGTCATGGGGGCATTGACCCAGTCTGTGCCATGGACCTGTTAGAACCCTACTATGAGAGGGTCATGAGTAAGCTGTGCAGTCAGGGCAGCAGCACACTGCAGAACGCAAGGCATTCACCCTTGCGATTGGACCTGACCTGAAAGGGAAAGGGAAAGCAACCAGGGAAGTTACTTCCTCTGTGCTGCTGTGCACATGAATTGACTATAGTTGGGATATGACCAATGAAAAGTCAGAATGCAGAGCTAGTGGCTCATACCAAATCCTCATCAACAAGATCCAAGTGATTTTCAAAACTAAAGCTCCAATGAGAGAGGGAACACCTGTCCCATCCATCACAACCCACCTACAATGCCTCAAAAGAGGAAGGCTGAACTACTCATGCTCCAGCCTGCCATTTCAAAGCCTATCACTCCTCAGTGCAGTGCAAAAAAAAAACACCAAGAGTCAATGAGGAAGCTGCAGAGTCTAAAACCCTGAGGAAATCCAGGGAGTCTGATGATATCATGGTCATGGGCAGTGAGGCTGAAGATTTCGAAATGCTAAAACTTAGGTCATGCATCAATGCCATCTAACATGTACAATACAGAAATACCCTGACATAGTTTATTAAAAGATACATACCATTTCAATTGTGTGCTCACATTTTCTATTTTTTACAATGAAACATTCCTTTACTGGTAGTATATCAATACACAATATACTCTTATAACACTTTTCAACTTACAAAATAATAGTTATTTTTGTTTAAAATGCATGAGCTATTGGTTGCCACAATATGTTGCAAAAGAACACATGAGACTGGTAGCAGGCCCTGCCATGGTAGTGGCCTTTCCGTTATATGATCTAAGTAATGGAAATGTGTGGCTCAATTAGTGGAAATGCCCTCATGTTTCTGTTGTAGTACACCTAAACTTTGGTCACTAGATCATTGACATATCTGTTTTAAATACACAAAATTATGTACTATATGCCTTGCAACTCAGTGTTGAAAATACTGACACATTCCTGCTTCTTCAACTGGAACTATCTGCTGGCAACCCTGGAACTCAGCAGATTTACCTTTGGGAATCTGCTCTGAATACACAGAATCTCCATCAGTCTACCATTAAAACCAAACCGCTGAAACACACCTTTAACCCCTGAAACCGTTTCAGTGGAATACACACATGCTCCAGTGGTTTAGCCACGAGATATGGTGGTAGGCCCACTGAAATTTCAGTATGGGTTTCCTTCCCACAATGAATGGAACACTCTAATTTTCGAGCATCTGGTATGGATACTTGTTCATTTTGGGTCAAGGCCGATACATGCAGTCACTGGATCGGTATTGAACTTGAACTCTGGGCTTGAAGATCTATGGCGACAGTTTTTTTGACGGAATGAGGGACTCATCTAAAATTCACATAGAATTTTATTGCCGAGGTGGATGATTCAGATGAGTCCGAGGTTGTCTTAGGAGTGAAAACGCTGCTCCATGAAGGGCCCGGATTACAAGACTCCCTGTGTAGATAGAGTCACATGTTATGAAATGCCTTGAACACTTGGCAGCCCCCAAATTAGTACTCAATGCTGATTTTCTTCCAAGGCATGTATCATGTGCCTCACGAAGCTGAGAGAAGTACTCCTATATGTTTCAAAGCAGGTCAGATAAGGTCCGATGGCGAATCTAGAGGCTTCAGAACCATGACATCCGCCGTTTCGTTTGAATGGCCGGGGGAATTCGGAGTTCTGCGTACGGCCTGCTGTCCAGGAGAACGTCTATTCTGCGTCACACTCAATATCAATAGTGAGCCACAACACCGAGCCATGGTACCCCGCACCTAACTCGTGACACTCCGGCAGGTAAAGGCTACCCATCCGTGGAGTTGATACGTCTACATTCGGAGCGCCGGAATTCTCGCGCCACTTTGACTGAATGTCCTTTGGGAATGTTAAAGAGGTAGGACAGCGCTTAAAGTAGGAAAAACCTTTCTTAGATTGTCTAGGAACCGGAACAAAATGCAATTCGGCTTTCCCAGAAGAACCAGGGCCATCCCGTAAATAAGGAGTCGGTATTCGGCGAGCCAACGTAGGAGGGTGTACGGCACTGCCCACAGAGTCGAGACGTATGTAGAAAATGGTGACCGGTCCGTGAGTATCTTGACGGCTCTAGAACCCTCACAGCTCCAAGAGGAGACTCCCACGAGAAGTGCGATGGAAAAATGCGAGAGGAAGATTGGTACTGCTCAACTGCCCGTGGTCTGTGGTGCGTTGCACAAGCAAGCTGTTGCTGCAGCTCAGCCGATGATATGCGGGTGTTAAAGAAACCGATCTGCATATAAACTCAAACTCTGCGTGATGAGAGCCTCGTGCTGCACAGCAATACATTAAAGCAAAGCAGTGCAGACTCGTAAGCGGAATAGCAGGTGAAAAATACCGCAGGAGTAGATTGGGGCCACCGGTCGTATAGTACTGCAAAATAACAGAAAGAGGTCCGCGGCCAAGGTGAGCGTCCGCAGACCGGTTGTCATGTAAGCGCCTAACAGCTCGTACTGCGTAGTCTCCAATATTTAACTAGTACTATAAGCTGTTAATCAAGCCATGACTTGCCTTGGCCCCAACTTCCCCCTGCTGTTCTACTATGATTAGGTCCTTTGGAAACAATGCACAAGTCATAAGTTCGCTGGATTCCTCTGTTGCCCCGGCCCAGTTGCAGCAGTCATGGAATTCTGGGATGTTGCATCTTTCCGCCTCGCCGTGTCATTTATGCAGGCCTCGTTCAGAATCTCCTTTCTTCAATTTTCCTCCGGAAATTGTGCGTCTCATCATCGAACTTGCGGCAGCCATGTGTCCACACATGACCTTGACTCTCACCCTCGTCTCTAAAGAAGTGCGAGCTTGGGTGGAGCCCGTACTCTACCACACCGTCATTCTTTGGACACCCCGCACAGTGGAGCTGTTTCGCGTCGTTTTTGCAGCCAAACCCCCGTCGTTCTTTACAACACACGTGAAGAATTTATTCATTAACGACGGATCCGGTACGGATATCATTCAAGCTTGCTCTAGGGTTGAGAGACTTGCCGCATACCCCCTCGTTTTGGTGGGACTCCCCGATTCTGACGTTGAGGAGAATGATCCTGTGTCCTGCGACCCTGGCCCGGAATCATTAATGACATACGCAGGTTGTCCGACCCCGTTAGAGGTGATGCTCATGGGTTCTCTCGAAGATGTCCCATGGGCTTCACCTCTTTTTGGCAATGTTCTGTATCTTTACCTTGGATTAGAGCCCCCCCCTCCCGAGATCGCATGTGATATCTCCCTTCTTCCTTCGCTCACACACTGCGCTTTCCCTTATGATGGGGATGAAGAGGATGCCCTCCTTCTCACCATATCCACTCTCCTGCAATCAACAACACTGACACATCTTTTTATACTCGTCAATGATGTAGAGGGGAACCCAGACCGCGATCGCAAAGGCTCTATTTGGTTCAAGCTGGCATGCATTACGGACAAACGTCTACTGGTGGGCATAGAACCCGCCTTTGATGGTGATGATTGGAAGGAAATGGTCGACGACGGTATTGACGTGTGGCAGTCTTGGGAAAAGGAATGTAAAGATTGGAGAGGTGGATTGATTTGATTATTATATACACGGTCCCAAAAATGTATGATAGTTCGCTTAACTGGGTTTGGAGTACATGTATGCGTGTATATTTTTTGCACATGTGAGTACTTCTGCGTCCTGATATGTCGCATAGTCAATCTAAGTTGCAGTCAAATTTTGTAAACGTACATAGCATTCTCGTCCTACGCGGACCTGCATTGATTCACACTTCGACCAACGCTTGTGCTAAGCAATTCCGAAATTTCGCAAACTTTCTCTGAACACCTTTGTTACCAGATGCATGTACGCATACGGTTCATAAGTGGGCATGTGAAGTTTAAGCCATAAAATCATACTCGGATGGGCATTTGACGATTAACATGGAGGCTGGCACACTACATAACCATTACTCTCAAGGGACAGACACACCAGCGTGACTCCTTACATGTGAAACATTGATCCTTGATTATATAATTATATTATACATACTGTAGATTGAACTCGCCCTTGGCCAGGCGCATGATTATCTCAAATCTCCTGTTCACATACTGCCCCATTGACCGTATTGTGGCTGACCTGGATAGCTTGGCGGCTGTTGCTGCTGCTGTTGCGACCATTGCATAGGTGTACCGAATGGATTTCCACCTTGCATCGGCTGCTGTTGTGGGAACGCCTGAATGGGCTGTTGCATTGGCGGGTGCTGTGACTGGACCAACTGTTGCGGGAAAGGAGACGGTGCGAATTGCTGCTGCTGTTGTGGGAAAGCTGTAGGAGGAGTATAGGAGTGCGAGAATGGCGAAGACGAAGGCTGACCGAATGGAGATTGGACTGGACCTTGCATGCTGACGGGAGAGGATGTCTGAAACGCAGCTCCTGCCATTTGCAGTTGGCCAGAATATCCGGACTGCTGACGACTGTAAGGGTTGTTGATGGTGGGCTGTTGCTGCTGTTGCTGCTGCTGCTGCTGCTGCTGATTCTGCAGTTGGAAGGGGTTCATCATATTGGGGATGGTAGGGAGGCTGGTGCTTCGGCCTGGGGGTTGGTTAATCATGTTGGTTGGGAAAGGGTTGGTAGATCCTGGCCCGAATGGGGAAGTAAATGATGGTTGCTGGAACTGGCCATGCGGGGCCTCATGCTGCATATGGGGAGGCATTGAAGAAAGTGGTTGTCCTGAGGATGACAAAGATATCATGTCATCCCACACTGGGTGCGCCGGGACGGGTTTCGGTGGCGATTGTAGGGAAGGAGCGGAGGGCGCTTGATTAAGGGGTGGACGTGCCATCGAAGGCTGCGATTGCGGCGGCGGTGCAGCGGCTTTGGGAGGTGCCGATGGAGAAGCGGTTGGAGGTGGGTTCGGCGTCTGGCTCTGTGGGATAGGATGAAGAGGTAATGACTGGCGGGCCATCGCAGCCACAGGTGTAGACTGCGCACGAGCTGGTGTTTTGTTCGATGAGGGAGCAGAACCAGGCTTATCCATGAACCTCTTAAACTCGTACTTCCCTAAGCAGCTAGGATAAGTACAAAAAGCGTGAGGATAGTGATGGGCTACTTGCATCGAATAAATTTCTCTAGTTCGCTATCTCTTTCCGATTCTTCACGATTGGCAGGTGGAGGATTTCGGGCCTCGTTGGGGTTGAATTTGGCGTTAGAGGCGATATTACCAATCGATTTCATGACCTGTAGAAGTGAAAAGGATACGTCAGAATCGGGCATGACACATACCAAAGCAACCTCCACGTGCCTCAATCTGCTCTTTATTCCATGAATCCATCGTCACGCTCTTCCTTGACGACGGCGACACCGTCTTCAGTACCTCCTGATGCTTAAAAGATGAGAACTCACACTTTGGTGATATGCGTGCCAATCTTGCGATGAATGCTCGCGCAGTTCATACTAACCGTACAAGTATGTTCAACCGCCAGAATACTCGTCCCCGACGTTCGACGTACCAGATGAAGATTCCAAGGTTGTGTGATGCCCATCTCGGAGCTCTGGTCTTGCAATCCGCGCAGACGTCTGTCAAGAACCCATATAATTCAGTTAAATCACTTCGCGAGAGCCTGTTAGAAGCCGACCGTTTCCGGGTTTACTGACGAGCTCCAGAAGGATACGTTGGTTTCGGTCCGCCGTCAACTTGCTCACGCTTGACATTGGGAGCGGTGTCGTCCAGATATGACACAACGCCGTCGGAATAATTGATAGTCGTCGATAGTCACACAGTGTGACCCAAGCTCGACCAGTCAGTGTGGCAAGCTTACGTTGGTAGAGTAGTCACGAGTCTGAGTAAAGAATACCTAGGCTCTCCGTACACTGCGCTTCCAGTCTACCGTATGTATTATCCACGTCATTATATGCGCATGCATGCAGAGCTACATATCAATTATATACGTTTAGACTAGATAGTAAAAAAGAATCATCCGCAATAATTTGAGGGGGAAGGGTGGAAGAGGATTATTAGTGACGTTGCTGTCTAGGTCCACTGAAGAGAATCGTGCCTGCACTATAAACCAAAGCGTTTAGCGTAGTGTACATGGTCAAAGTTCGAAAAATAAATGCCTAATAACTAGAGACACTGCCTACAAAAGCCATTATGCGCGCGATTATATTGCTCTGTGTACTCTGGTTCGTTACACTTATGATGGCGATCGCATGCCTGGTTCCACTGCACGCAAGTAGAGCAACGATCCTTGAAGCCGAAGGTGCAGCGGGGGTGATGACGGACGCTACCGGTGCACTGTGCCCTATAGCAGTCTTGGATATTCTCGGAGGAAGAGTTAGAAATATGTCCACAGAGCATATACTTCGTGTTTCCGGATATGACGATTAGGCACATCTGGTGGCATGGATGTGAAAGTAAATGGATGGGGAGAATAAGCATTAGTCAAACTGAACATGCCTTTTGAAAATATTAGTCAAAAGGCTGAGGCAAATGCTCAGTAACAAATCTACATGAGGTGGACGGAGCACGTACGTGAATAGTAGGATAGAAATAACTTGGGAATGAGAAGTTGAAACCTGGTATACGAGAAATTGTAATGGATGTGACTATCTCACTTTTAGCTTTATGCTGTTCTCGCAGCCAGCTGCAGCGGATTACGATCCATTCACCCATTGTTTCCTGGAGAGGAGGTGCCAAAGTCCATGGGTATGCAAGAATCGCCCCTGTGCCAGATCAAGACCGCCGGAGACGGTTGCTGAGCTTCCGAGTGCAGGCACGCAAGCAGATAATCCGGGTAGGTACCAAAAACAGCAACAGCAAACAGGACCCCGAGGATACGAGTAGCTCAGTAAAGGATTGCTGGCCTAGACAGCTTGAAGATGAAAATTACCGGGGCCGCATTTAGGTCCGGGCGGTTTAGCAAGCCAACTATTCTCCAGAAAAAAAAATTCATCGATAAGGCAGTGTGCCAGGCCTCGAGCTGTAAGGGTTGAGAAACGAGCGCCAGCAACCGAAGTGAGGAAAAAATGAGACTGTTGATTATATCTGTGGAAATCGCGCATAAGATACAACGGACGTTGCCGTGAAACAGCTATACCAGGAGCATAAATACGCCATTAGTTGAGAATCCATGTATCGCCTGGCAATGAGCATAGCTAAGCGGTGTATCTTTTAAAAGCACTTACAGTGACGCATTTTGAGACTCCAGACAACCGGCCCACCGTGAAAACGAGGCTAGCCGCCCTCCCGACCTTGTTACTACTATCTGCGATTGTGAGTCTGCGGCATATAGATTTTTTTTGGCTTTCACAAATCATAGGAGATTACTGTATGAAGAAATTCCATGTTTTGGGTGCGTAAGGCAGGCACAAGATGCTTCTCGCTTGGAACAACGAGCAAGTGTGCGGTGGATTTGGGAGTGTGTTGTTCGAGGCACATGTCCTGTTAAAGAATGGACTTATCATGAAACAACGCTATACGTGGAGCCTGGCGGGTCGTAATTTCCTTTGTGGCGTTTACACACAAAGTCGCGGACCCCAGGCCTGGTGTGCGGTGTCAAGAAGCCAAAGCCACAATGAAAGTTATAAGTGGTCTGGAGAACGTTTGGAGCCAGATCCACATGTTATACTGGTATAGCATGGCATCGTACAGTGCCAGTTTGGCTGCTGCAGCACAGGACTTGGGGAGGTGATCCTTAGACGCTCGGACGCGTCGCGTCTCTCCTGGTTCCTCTCAAGTACTGTAGAGCTTCGTGAATTCCTCACCATGTCGTCTTCGCCTAGTCCAGATGACACTGCTCCTCGTCCTACTGTACGTACAGGATGTAAGTCTTCCGACGTAATGTTGTCAGATCGATTTACTGGTGTCATTGTCATCCAGTTCCTCGAGATACTATCAAAATCATGTTGGCAACAGACAATCACATCGGTTATATGGAAAGGGATCCTATCCGAGGACAAGATGCTATCAATACGTTTGAAGAAATTCTTCAATTGGCTGTAAAACATGATGTGCGAATGCAACCTATTTCCGAGTGCCACGTTCTTTTATGGTACTTGGGATATTCTTCCTATCACGCTAACGCGTGCATTGTGCTATAGGTAGATTTTATACTGCTTGCGGGCGATTTATTTCACGAAAATCGCCCTAGTCGTGACTGTATATATCGCGTCTCGGCTCTGTTGCGCGAATACACATTGGGGGATAAACCTGTTTCAATTGAACTCTTGAGCGACCCGGAAGAGGGTAGGGCTCCTGGTTTTTCGTGCGCACGCCGTTTGGCATTAATATCCCTAGCTGAATTGCCCTCAGATTTCCCGCTGTCAACTATGAAGATGCAAACTTTAACGTCGCGATACCTGTTTTCTCCATCCATGGTAACCATGATGACCCTCAAGGAACTGGACCTGTGGGCTGCATTTCCAACTTATACTCTTGGTTACATTAATCCGTTATAGGAAGGGGCGTTGTGCGCTTTGGACCTACTTTCAGTTACAGGACTTCTTAATTATATGGGAAAATCCGATCTCCCTGCAGATGACAATGACGCCCAGTCCACAGGTTTGGCCGTCAAGCCTGTTCTCCTTCGCAAGGGTAATACTCGATTGGGACTATATGGTATCGGCAACGTCAAAGATGCTAGAATGCACTATGAACTACGCAGCAACCGTGTTCGGATGTATATGCCCGGCGATAAGGACGAATGGTTCAACGTCTTGCTCGTACATCAGAATCGGTTGCTCTCTTCTTTACTTGTCTCAGCTTGATGTTGACCTGTAATGATTTAGTGTCAAACACGGCCCACAGCAATCTGTTCCCGAAGGAATGTTCGACGATAGCATCAACCTTGTCGTCTGGGGACACGAACACGACTGCCGCATTGATCCAGAGCCTGTAGCAGGCAAAAGTTATTTCATTACGCAGCCTGGTTCATCTGTGGCTACATCCCTTGCTGAAGGAGAATCTTTACAAAAGTATGTCATAATGCAACAATCTTGATTTTCTGACCATTAGGCAGGCATGTCGCATTGGTAGAAATTCAAGGAAAAGACTTCCAACTCACGCCAATCCCTCTGAGGACAGTCCGGCCTTTCATTATGGAAGAAATCGTTCTCATTGATCTAGAAGGGGACGAAAAGATTGACATTACCAAACCTATGGAGGTCACTAAGTTTCTCAAGTCCAGGGTAGGCTGTATTACCTTGTCACGACGCAAACAACAATGTTCTGACCTGCGTGCGTGTGCGTGAAAGGTTAACGCACTGATAGACAAAGCTAATGAAGAATGGGATGAGCGTAATGCTACCGCTGTAGCCGCCAGCGAGAAAGAGCTGCCGCGTATGCTCCCTCTGGTTCGACTCAAGGTAACGCTCCAATATTCTACAACAACCGCCGGCTAATCAAAGTGAATCAGGTTGATACAACAGGCGTGCTAGAGATGTCCAATCCCGTCCGTTTTGGACAGGAGTTTGCAGGACGGCTGGCAAATCCGCGAGACGTGCTTCTATTCCATCGTGCAAAGAAGGCAGCGACTCGTAGTGGTGGAGTATTCACAGACGAACCGGAGCTGTCCATCGACGATCCGGATATGCCGGTGCGCGAGAAGTTGGAGAAGATAAGAGTCGCCACGCTCGTCAAGGAGTATCTGGCGGCGCAAGAATTGCAACTGTTAGGAGAAAATGGCATGTCGGATGCCATTCAGACATTTGTCGATAAGGATGACATACATTCAATCTCACGGTCAGTGAACGGTACTCGGGTTTGGATGATTAGTGACGTATGTGGCAGTTTCGTTGTTAAGAGCCTCAGTAGCCTACAGAAGGGTGTAGAGGCTGTAGACGTTGATGAGGCGGAATTGGAAGATAGGGCATGTACGATTAATGGAACGGGTTACTCTCAGACACTGATATTGCTGGCAGCTCATAAAAGCAAAGGAGAAGGCGGATGAGGAATATGCAAAGCGCAAAACGGCAGAGAAGGCCTCTAAAAAAGTGCGTCTATCTTTCTGCTCTATCTGTATCTATGAATCGATTTGGGTGTGCAGGGTAAAGCTAAACAAGTGGAGTCTGACCGAGATTCGGTGGATTCAATGATGATGGATGTCGATGCTGGAGGCGACTCGGAGCTCGACGAGCCCCTCCCGAAGAAGAGAGCACCCACAAAAAAGGCTGCACCGGCCAAGGTCAAGACGACGACGGGCGTTAAAAACAAGGGCAAAGGAAAACAAGTTGCAGTGAGCATCGCCTGATATACATGTCACCTCTCTCTTTTTAACGATCCGTACAGGACGAAGACGATGATGACGAAGACGAAGAAGACAACTTTATTGTGGATGACGAAGAGGAGGAACTGCCTAGATCCAAGAAATCGAGCAGAGCTGCTGTCCTCAAGTACGTTCCTTGATCTTTGGAGGAGTATAACACTTTCAATCTTTACTGTACAGCTCCACCAATGCCAAGAAAGCGCCTGCGAGGAAGAAGGCCGAACCTAAACAGACGACGCTAAAAGTTACCTCAAGGGCAACGTCCAGTCGAACGGCTGCGAGTAAAGCGAAGGGGAAGATAGCTGAAGTCGTGAGTTTCTTATTGTTCGATTTGTTCACGGGGCCGCGGTTGATCATTATTATGACTGTAGGTGGAGATCAGCAGCGACGAATGATGAGAAGCGACCTAAACCCCCTTAGGTTTCGAAGCATGTATTAATGACACATCTTACACTCAATTTAAACCCATCCTCTTGCGCAATTCAGTGTATTGAGGTATCTACACATATACATGTAGTCAAAGTCGCAAACCATTCATCTCGGCATGTCCCAAATGTTAGTAAGATTGGACTATTGTCCGAGGTTTCAAATAGACGTAAACTAGTAAGAAAGTGTCTGAACGCTGCCATTGAATCTCCACGCATTCTCTAATTTATGCACGCGAAGTCGAAATTTTGAGCCTAAGAATGGTTACAGTGACAAAATAAATAATAAATCGTCTCAGTTGCCTGGTGTCGATGAATCCCTTGACATGGACTACTAACTACCTTTGATTCAATATCACTACAACTCTTAACCTCGTGAAAGCGACTCTTTAATTATATCCGACGCCTTTTCCCCAACAGCAATCGACGGTGCAGTCTGATCAGTTTTTGAAAAAAGGCCGGAGGAGTCAGTCCAACACTATATCCAACACATGAGTGGAGACTCACGGTGTGGCCCGAGGGAATACGGGGAAAAACTGACGCATCTGCCACCCGTACATTCGCGAGGCCATAAACGCGCAGGAATGGGTCAACGACGCCGCCGTCCTCCAGTTTCGCCATGCGGCATGTCGAGGTCGGGTGGTACAATGTTTCGCTGCGCTTACGAACCTCAGTTTCAAGTTCGGTGTCAGAAAGACGATAAAGATTGTGGTCCAGCCGAGGATCGTCGTCATGCTGGGTGACGGAAGCAAATGGTTCAGCTCTGGCGATTTTGATGAGAAGTTTAAGTCCTCGAACAAGGCTAGCTAGATCGTTTGGAGAGTTGAGGTATCTAAAGCGTCTGATTTAGCGGATTTATCGGGCGGGATACATCTCTTATACAGACCTTGGATCAATGCGAGGCGCCTCAAATGGATCTGCCGATTTAAGAGTTATAGTCCCCCAACTTTGTGGCCTTCGAGTCTGTGAGCACCACAAGCGCTAGCTATTATGCCGAATATACCTTAATAACACAGCCCCCATAGACACCATTGATACAGGAGGGACGGGCCCATGTCCGTGCTCGGTAAATCCAAGGGGGACAACGAAAGCTTCAAGATCGGGAGCGTTCGAGCCCGAAGATTCATCCTTTATGTTGTACTTGTCGGGAGGGAATAATCTCTCATCGTCTGAACGCACAAATGCAGCCGCCTCAGCGCTCTTTTAAAGATGAGAAACAAATCAGGAAAGTGAATTCAGCCGTATAAAGTTGATGAGAGCCATGCTGACATTTGTGCTCATGGGCCCCTTTCCAGAAAATCTCCACCGGACCAAAGCGAGGAGAGCCTTTATTAGACCGAATCCTTTGGTCGCCGCCAGGAATTGAAGTGAGTGGTTTGGTTTGACATGTAACCGAGTGTTGACAACAATGTGGTCTTGTAGTCTCTGTCCCACACCAGGAAGGTCATGGACAAGAGGGATGCCATGTGCAGCTAAATGATCCTTCGGACCCACGCCCGAAAGCAACAGGATGTGTGGGGAATGTATTGCCCCTGAGCTATGTCATGCATAAATTCAAAGGTGACTCGTCAGATGAAAGCACGCGTGACCTTACGCCAATACGACCTCCATATTAACGCGCACGCGGTATAGCGAGCCTCCGGGTACGCGACCAAATTCGACGCCAGTCGCCTTTTTTATTAATCCGGTTATGTCAAACAATATGCGTGTTACATGAGAATGAACTGCGACTTTAAGGTTGGGCCGTTTAAGGACTTCTGGGGTGAGATAGGCCGTTTCCGTGGTAACCCTTCTACCCGATGCATTGATATACGTCACTAGAGAACATTTCAGCCTCTAACTTGCATCTGACGCCAAGCAACTCACTAATCTAGAAAGTTCAATTGGATAAATACTCGCCGCAAGGTAATGGCTAACGACACACCTTAGTAACTCCCATGGTCCCAGCTGGGGTGTTTACGTCTGGATTCCACGGAATCCCGATGTTAACACATGCTTCCAACCATTTTGGGGTGGCGCGGGAGACATGTGAAAAGTAACCAACACGCACGGGACCACCGCTACCCTATGGTAGCAAAACAGTCAGGGTGAGCGATGTAACGTAAATATACTCACCCTCATGGCTGGATCAACATATGGGTATCGCGGATCAGAGGTAAACTTCTCGAATTTTAGAAAATACCTGAGATGAAAGATGTAGATCGATAGAAGACTCCAATATGAAACGTACATACTTCAGGAAATTCTTATGTGCCCATGCATCGGCGCCTTCTTGCTCGCTTTGTGACCACTCGTCATAATCTGTAGGTGCACCCGTATGAAACCTATTTGAAATGTCAGTCACTAGGCGCAAGCAAAAGAGATCTCACATCATAGCATTCATTGCGGAACCTATAATGTAGGCATATTGATCAGCGGCAGCGACATTCCGTGGCTTTTAGACGACTAACATCCCCCTAACATCTTCCCTGACAGGGGAGCTATGTGAATATCGCAAGCGAGCACTGGCTGGATAAAACAATACCTCTAGGCCAAAATTTCTTTACCCCTTCTGCATTAACCTGAGGTTCTGTCCACAGATCATAGTCTCTGGATGTATGCATAAGTTGAGAAAATCCAGCTGGCATTTGACTGAGTGCTACGTGACGAGAGCTGCAGTGCTAGATGAGTGGCAGTCTTAATACTCAAACCCGATACCAACACACCTCCCACCAGCTTCAAGCAGTAGAACGCGCACGTTCGGATCCTCGGAAATGCGAGAGGCCAAAACACATCCAGCCGTTCCTCCGCCTATAATCACCACGTCGTATTCAGGTTCGACTTCGGTTTCACATTCTTTCTCGTTTGCCTCGACACGCCGAGCCACGAACTCTGGTTTATCGATCAAAGGATAGACGTTGTTCTGCCTGTGTGCTACGTAGAAACCCAGTGCCACAGCAGTAGAAGCTGCCGCGAGTAGGACTCTCGTTGATGGCTGCGCAAGTGGGATCATCTCTTGATTCTTGAACTTGAAGATACTTATTACATTATATAAATAATTTTGTCGTTACGGCGTTGCGCGGGAAAGCAAGGATGGAATTCGAAATTCGGCATGGGCCAGGCTGGTGCCTACAGTATATTCGATCAAACGAGCGCGCTCAGGCTGAGATGAGGGCGCTGTCACTTTGTATACACTAAGGTGTGACCGGACGGACCTTGTACCGCAACTTGAAGCGCTTGTGGCAAGGTTTTTGGTACTACTAGACCATTGCGGGTTTCCTATGTGGGTTGGAGCAGCTATGTTTGTTCTGGGGGGCTATTTGTTGCTTGTGGCGACGGTTACTTGCAACGATGATGTGCAAACTCGCCTACAGTCCAACCTGGCGGCTGTATCGCAACCGAGCAAACCTTTGGTCTGGGGAGACGTAAGTATGTCTTTTTAGTCTGTACTCATCTTACACGTGCAAACAAATGTTTTTAGATCAATATTCTACACACGACAGGTGAGTTGCATTATTGCATTGCGAGCTTTCTGAACGGAGCTAAAACTGTATTCTTTGCCAGACACCCATGGGTGGTTAGGCGGTCACGACAAGTCTACTCCTCCAGAACCTAACTATAGGTGAATTAGACACCATCACCCAGTAGCCGACACCCACTGATGTTCTACATGCAGTGGAGACTTAGGGATGTTCTCAAGTTTCGTTTCACATATGAAAGCTGAGGCCGAGGTATATAGATACTTTCGACGCCCTTTTCAAAACGTCTTACATTCCTTGGTTAGCGACGGAATGTGGACCTTCTTCTAGTTGACTCTGGTGATATGCATGATGGCAACGGAATCACTGACGGATTTCCCGATGGGGATGTGAATGGCCATGAAGTATAGTTACCTTGTCTTCTCCATGTGGTCAAATGACTAATGCGACTGTAAGGCACTTGAACTATTTGCCCAACTCCCTTACGATGTTCTTGCAATCGGAAAGTGTGTTTTTAGCTTACTACTCCATAGATTAGTCCTAATCAGGTTTAGCCATGAGTTGTACAAGTACGAGGTCGCTCATGATGTGTAAGACGAATTCATCTTGCAATTTCAACTCTGCAATTCGTTGACACTGCATATGCATGTAGGCACAAACATTTTGCAACCAAGTGGAACGGACGGTATCTAACGTCTAATGTCAACGTAACAGTCCAAAATCAAACTGGACACAGCGTCAGTGTGCCTCTGGGGCGTAAGTATCATCTCTTATCCCTTGTTTGAGCTCCGTGCCCATGTATTTGAATCATTAGACCGCTTTGCGAAGTTTAAAACAAAACTGTGAGCACCAATGTTGATCGTATTGGTTGTTTCATCGTCTAATGAGTTTCAGTGGTCGGTCGGTCACCGCGTTGGGCATCATTTTCGACTTTTCTTTTCGCAGCGCCGAGAATACGACTGTGCAATCTCCCATGGAAATGGTAGAGGAGGACTGGGTAATAATTCGTCCTCAACGCTCAGATGAAGCTCATTCTTATGGGGATATGTAGTTTAAGGAAGCAATTTCCGAGGAACCCGACTTTTTTTTGTTGGTCGGGTAATGTTATATCCTGTGCATATGAATTTCAGCTGAAGACCATTTTACTAGACATATGCCCGTGAATAAGGATAAATGGCCTGATGTGTTCAATGCCATTCGAACCGTCCATCGTCAGACGCCAATTCTTATATTTGGGGGTCAGTTTCAAACCATTCATGGCAATAGCTATTCCTGAAGTGTACTAAACTCGAGGCAGGACACGCTCATATTCGTGATTGTGGTCAGTTTATTAAATTGATTGCGCATTTTCCTTGGATTAGATGTGATGAGCATTTTCAACTTTGTCAGTTCAGTTCGACGGACGGTCCATGGCAATGGCTAGCGGTCGCTACATGGAAACTATTGGTGCGAGCAGCTTTTCTCTTTGTTATTACACATGCAAATGTCCATACCATAGGTTGGATGAGTCAGTGCTCTGTGTTTTAGCTTCACAACCATAATTTGTCGATACGACATAGGTGTGAAGTTGGACGAAAAGAGTAACACGGGCGATCTTAACTTCCACCGACGATATCTTGACGCCAATCCTGTCACTTACTCTGTAAGTACAATGGAGTAAAATGGTCACAAACCAAACCTTATTTTCTCGTGTTCACGTACAGTATCACACTGGGAAGACCGGTGGGGAGTTCCATACCCCCAAAGGGCGTGAAATCACGGCGGGCGTGCAGACAATATCCGATCGGTTCAACCTTTCCTACCAGTTCGGCACCTCTCCGGATGACTATTTTAGAGAAAGGTGTGTTGGTTTGTAATTCAGTGTTTCAAGACTGCACTTTTAAGCGAGTCATTTTAGGGTGCCCATTTCATCTCCTCAATCATTAGTATCGCTTTTCGCTTTTCATGTTTGTTGTCTCGACAATCTCTCTCTCGGAATGTTCACATAGTATTTCCACTAGGTCATCCCAACAGCGCTTTCGGTATCCAATCCCAGAGCATCTATTCCAAATATGTTCATCGCGAATTCAGGGGCGTTACGCGCTGATTTGTACAGGGGACCTTTCACACGGAACGACCAGTACATTGTGTCACCGTTCAAGAATACCTTTGAATATATATCTAACGTGTCATCGAGCGTTGCAGACCAGATTCAGGATGAGCTGAACCACTCGGGATTACCTTCACGTCGGAAGCGAGGACTCATTGATAACGAAGAAGAGGTGAAAGCGCTAGCACTCTTGAAGCAAGGAGATCCTAGTGCAACATATAGCATTTGCATGTGGCGACAGTGGGAGAAGTGGAGTGCGGAGCAAAGTGATAAGAGGAACCTGACTTTGGGATACGTCACCGAGGATGTGAGTACCTCAATCTTTGAGAAGATGACTTCATTCTTATCCTGTTCAGGCATGCCCAGGTATAGGTGACGACGTACTCCATGCGCCACTTCCACTTTATCCCATGCCGCCATTCATTGGTTCTCTTCCCCCGCAAGATAATGGCATTGACTTGATTTTTCCCTCTTTCATTCGGGACTCTGTGTTGACGATAGTGAATAAGCTCAATGCGGGTTCGGTGCCGAACGTTACGGTTGTAGACGTGAAAACGTATGGCAATCTGCTAATGGATGAAGTTTTTGGAGCGTTTGCGAGTACAAAGTGGAACTAATCAGACGAAGCTGGCATATGTTTTATCCTCCTGTAAGGATCATTTATAATTAGAGAACCATTTGTATTATATCCATCTTTTTGGTATCAAAAGCAACAGTGAACGACACAGTTCGTCTGTTGTCCCGTGGCTATAAACTTCTCCCTTACTTACCACCTCAGCGGAACGCCGTCGATTTGTAGCAGGGCTCATCCAGGAAACATTTTTTCCCCCGAGACAGAGACGGCGTTGAATACACGTGTATTAGTGAAGCCGCTGAAGTCGAAATGGCACGGACAACTGAAGGCATCTGACAAAGAGAATAGGGATCAAATGCCCAAAATTAGAAAATATTGAATCTAGCACACGTCGGGGCGACGTTGCATTGAATGCATCGGCGTCTGGCCGGAATACCGCGACATGAGATGAAAAGAGTGAAGAGCATTATCCGCAAGTTCCCCAAAGATTATGTTCCCGCCTGTTGCAATCGAAAACCAGATCAGTGTAGAAGCCAGGCGTTAAATTCCTCATGAACCTCAAACGAAGGCCGAAGTCGACTGAGCGTTGGGGACAGTGATACACAAGGCCTTACAATGATACGGTTATATTGTGTGCAACGGCGATCCTGATCGCGATCGGACATTCTTGACGACCAAGAGAGGTAATATTTCTACCCACGAGATCCATGATTACTCCAATATACTCTCTAATGTTCACCCCCGTTCTTGAGAGCGGCGATATGTCCGGCCTTTGAGTTCAAATACTGGTAATGCGACTTGCCCCATGAGTAAATGCCGTAGCCTAATATGAACGCGTTAGTGGAATGAACAGGGTATTCTCTGAAATTTAAACGGACCGAGTGCAACGGGAATAGCAAAGTAAGGTACATTGGTTGCAATGCGGCGGTACCCGTTAAATATATAGCCGTGGAGAGCACCAGCAAAGGCGCGCTGACGGAACGGCGATTGTGCTGGATTTGCATTCAGGATATATCAAAAAAAGGAACAATTTGTTCGCACTGTAAGTGGTGACACCCTTGATTTTTGGGGCTCCCATATCACCCCACCAGCCGATCTAACGGAGGTGTAGCGGGTGAGTTCAGCTCATGGCAGAGCATGCCTCGCTTTACTCACATAATGCTTCGCTGTGGAGATTGTACTCATGATACATCCAACGGATAGGTAAAAGATAGCTCACACTCAGGCATGCCACTCCTGGCAATAGAGGTTGGCCGCATGTTAAAGTTGAGTGAAGGTGTTTTGTTTGGTCCGAACAAACAACGGTGCGTATATCACATTTAACCACCATGATCTCACATGAGACTCTCTACTCCCTCGCCAACTCGCTCGGGGGACTTGCTATAATGACCGTTGTTGCTTACCATTTTGTCGCTGTCAACGCAAAACACTTGTCGCAAGATGTGCCAGCCACAACGAATGGCCATTAGATGGTTGTGACAAGGAGGGTGCGTCAATGAGCAGCCGCTAGACCAAAACAATTGACATAACAGATGTAGGCTGTATGTTCATTTGCAGACTATCAAAAAAATAGTTGCTGAAAGGATTCTTGCGAGCTAGTGAGTTAGCCATCTATTAAAAGGTTAGCCAAGCGCGGCTTACAGCGTTGCAGTTTGTGCAGATACTATTACAACACGAAACTTTCATTCTTTTGCTAAATTGTGTTACATTATTTGATATACGGGTGCCAGTGAATCTGCCTGTTTGCTGGCCTTGACACTTAAATTGGACCAGTGTGAGATTTTTTTAAGTATCAGTCACGACGTACAATGCACAATGCTTCTAATGTTGAAGATACTGATTCTTCTCCTGCCTATTCCGATTACGAATCTTTATTTCACCCAATTCCCTCTGGCCTGCACGGACACAGCAATCAAATGAAGTTAAATCTTGATTAGAACGAATTCAGGACTTGAAGCGCGTCCGATCGCACACAGTTTTGGAAAGCGAGGACAATATAGGGGATATCACGACGGCCGTTTCGCTGCCGTTTCGATGGTCGTTTCGACAGCCGTTTCGAAGTGCGGTGAATCCACGGAAAAATACGCAAAACCGTTTCACACCGTGATATCCCCAGTTCCTGCACGGTTTTGAAGTAGTTTCAAGTGTTGTTTAGAAGCACCTTTTCCTCAGATAAATCTGGTGCCGTGACTTCGGCCGGAACCTCCCAACTGTCGGGTGACGCCCCTTGATGTCACATCATCACGGCCAGACTGGTTATACCACGACAAACCTGGTGACCGACAGGCTCTCTAAACTGAAACTTGCATGAAAATTTGAGGGAAAGAAAAATATTAGTAGTGTTGAATAATAAACACATAGTACTGTGTTGTAATGATAGTCATGTACACAGTACACAGAGGTGAAAAATGTAGAATAATTATGAAATTCTTTGTGGACTTGACAGGCTAGTATATTGCTACATTAATTTGTGTGCCATGTTCTACTATCTATGTCTGTTGTTGCTTGGTGTATGACTGAGCAACTTACTAAGACAGCTCGAACGTTCCGGGAGTTGCCGGATTGGACGATGGTGCAGCTGTACAGTTGTTCGACCCTTTAATTGACAGGTATCTTGATCTTAGCTAAATATAATTAGAAGGCCGACGCCGTCATGCCGGGGAAACAGGAAATTCGAAACGACCGTCGAAACCGTCGAAAAATCGAAACAACTCCAGAGGCGTTTCAATTTTCCGACGGTTTCGAGGATTTTGAAACGTCCATCAAAACGATGGTCGAATCGGCCGTCGTGATATCCCCTAATGGGTTTTCGAGTCCCTGACTGTTAGGGTAGATGGGGCAAAAAAAAACTCGGGACTTGAGATGAAGGTAATGGGAGAGCGAGGAGTCGTTACCGACCCCGAGGCAAGGCTGTATGTAGAGCACATCCTTAGCACTGAGCAGGGTGTTGCGACTTACCCACACTGTACAGTGATGCGACCTAATGTTAGGCAGTCCGCTAATCTCTTCTTGGCGGTCGATCTTCCTGCAACCAGTAAGTGCTGAGCAGCTTTCTTACATCCCCTATCCGAAAAATTCTCCATGCTGTGGGTAAGTTCAACGCATCGCATCGAGTTCATCTAACACTTGACTTACTGCTGACACATTACCCAGGATCAGCGTGTCTGTTGAAAGAGAGACGGAGGTCTAATCGTTCTTCTTAAAGTGTACAGATCGAATCGCTGTAGTCCAGAGTGGGATGCAATGATATTATTGAGATTGGATGTACGAGACAAGGCTAATGCTGTATATGAGCACGAGCGCAATATAAAAAGACCTAGTGTAATGTTATTCAATCAAATGGTGAGAGAAGCGATTGGTTCGAAGGCGAAGGAAATATTTGAACTTGGTGGTGCAACATAGGTATCTTTCACTGTGCAATTGTGCAGCATCCTATGTAGCGGATCATCAGATTACGTGATTGAAACACCGTTGCCATTGCGATATACCTCATGAGTCCCCACGACGAAGCCAAACAGGATATGGAGTCTGGTTTGGAACATGCCGTGCGCGTTGTACAGGCACGATTATCTCAGTTACATGATCTTCCCCGTCCCAACACACAATTTCCAAACTCACTCGTTTATGTTTCAAATTTTTAGGTTCGAGCAGAGCATATTTAAACCAAGTCTGGACTCGAGTGCTCGTTTTTCTGAAAGACGGCCTATCACAACCGTGAGTCTTGTGCTACTCTGCACGACTCTTCATAGTTGTAAATCAACGCCACTCTTTCAGATTTTGATCTGCATCTTTACTATGTTCAGTGTACTCCCAGTGACTTCTTTCCTGTAAGATCTATTGCTGAGCATAATTTATTCGTCCACTTCTAATTACACACATACAGGGGATTTGCCGTTCTCGTCACTGCGGCGTTTTTTTTTATTGGACTTGCGGGTGCATTCACTGTTTCAATTGCTCTGGTTATTTCTGCAGGTGAGAGTCATGTTATACCCATAAAATTTTGTGCCGATAGTGCTTATCCTTTTTACTGCTGCCAGCCGTGGCTTTAGTGATAACACTGATTCCCCTCCTCCTCATGTCCGTCTTTCTCACAATATCTGTCGTCACTCTATTTGTGATCATTCGCCTTGGAGAACACCTCACCTCTGAGAGCAATCTGAAGCAAGGATTTGTAGGCTGGGCGCGAGAAACACGTGATAGATTGAAATGGCAGGCAACCCAAGAGTCCCCCGTGGCTGCCGATAACAAATTCAAGAGGGAATTGACCGCACCCAATTCTGATGAATGGCATGCTGTTCACAAGGAGCGCGACCATATGTAACTTCCTGCACCAATGATCCAGGGCTGTTATATTTAAAATAATCGCTTCGACGTTGCTCCTCGCTACACAATTTATTTTTTCGATTACAAATACTGCACACGTCTAAGTACTGTTGGCTACAAAGAAGGTAGGGGCACAGTTGTATGATTACTTTTCGAGTAGAAGATTATGTAAGCCAGTTCAGACTCGTGATCACGAAAGTTGTCTGAAGGAACGCTATCTACTATATTCAAGACGACAATAATATTATTAAATTATCTCAGTCTTCTGTAATGAATGACTAAGTATATTGTCTCAATACCTATTAAATTATCTACAGTCACCAGTAAGTGAGGTATATAAAAGATGTCAATGAAAGTGGTCTCACCTCAGTCTTCTGTAATAAACGACTGAGGGAAAGCGAGACACTAATTATGTAATACTCTGCGTTTAAACTCCGGCTGATAGCTAAGAGCTCGCTATCTTATCTTTCAACACTCCCACTCGAGCGTATTGCCATTCCGAGCTTATAGACAAAACGTTCGTGCTTGATGCGTGCAAGACTCTTGGTCATAAGGTCAGCGGTCATCTCCTCTGTCAGGCAGTATTCGATCTTGAGATAACCCCCAGCGACTGCTTCTCGGATATGATGAAAACGTAGTGCAATGTGTTTCGTTCGCGGATGATTGCCTGGATTTCGAATCAAAGCAAGTGCTCCTTGATTGTCGCATAGAAGCTGAGTTGTGTTCTTTTGTTCATGTCCGAGTTCTTTCAGTAGTTCCCAAAGCCAGTAGACCTCCTGTGTCGCTCGACTGGCAGCAACGTATTCAGCCTCCGTTGAAGAAAGTGATGCCATCGACTGGATTTTGCTGCTCCAACTTACGGCAGCGCCAGCCATCAAGAACACGTATCCTGCCGTTGATCGGTGCATGTCATGGTCTCCGGCCCAGTCAGAATCGGAGTACCCATGAACCAGACGTAATTTTAAGTCACTGTTCGGTGCGTCAGCGTCATATCGCAAGACGTGATTTCGGGTCCAGATGAGGTAACGCAGAACTCGTTTTGCTTCATGCCAGTGGGTTCGACCTGGGTTTGCAGAGAACTTACTCAAAGCTCCCACTGCATACGCGATAGCGGGGCGCGTTCCCAGTATGGCATACATTAGACTTCCGATTAGAGATTGGTAAGGTACCTTTTCCATCTCTTTCTTCTCATCTTCTGACTGAGGACATCCATCCTTTGATAGCTTGATTCCAGCACATAGAGGGGTCGGCGATGGTTTTGCATCGGTGAGTCCGTAACGCGCAGCCATGTCGTCGATGTAACGTCTTTGTGAAAGCATCAACACGCATCCATTGTGGTCTCGAATGATTTCCATCCCAAGGATAAATTGAGCGTCGCCGAGGTCCTTGACCTTGAAACGGTCTCCGAGCTTTGTTTTGTGAGTCTTCATAGACTTCATGCAATTCCCTATCATGATCATGTCATCTACATATACTGCAAGATAGATGATGACCTTTCCTTCACGAAACACATAGATACAATAATCTGTGTGGCAGCGTTCATATGAATGTACGCGAAGCTCGCTGTCCAGCAAAACGTTCCAGACTCGACTAGCCTGCTTCAGGCCATATATGGCACATGTGAGTCGCTTGACCTTTCCAGCACCCTCCACGCCATCTGGAAGTTTGATATAGATTTCTTCTTCTAGTGGCCCGTTTAAGAAAGCTGTTTCCACGTCCAGCTGGTGAATGTGAAGAAGACCTTCCTTGAGTGCAAGCATGAGTAGTACTCGGATCGAGGTGAGTTTGACTACAGGTGCATATGTCTCATCGAAGTCAAGACCTGGGATTTGGGAAAATCCTTTTGCCACAAGACGGGTTTTGAATCATTGCACCATTCCATCCGATCCTTGTTTGATTTTGAACACGAGTTTCGATTCGACTGGTCTTCGTCCATGCGGTAGGTCTGCATCAATCCAGGTTCCATTATCTTCTAATGATTTCATTTCTGATTCTATCGATGGTTTCCAATGGTCCCAATCTCCTCCATTCCGTGCCTCAGGAATGGTGTGTGGTTCAATGAAGGATCCAGTCGTCTCCGCAGCTGAGACCAGTGCGAGTACTAGACTGTTTATGGCTTCGTCACCACCTGGTTCTTCGATGCTATCCGGCAGGGCTTCACGTATTTTCCAGCTAGGCCTTACGCATCGCTGTGGCAGATCTTCTGCAGGTCTGAGGAGCTCCAGTTCAGTATGCCATTTTTGTGGCACCTTCGGAACAGTGACTGGAACATCCGTCTTTCCTGAATTATGATCAGTTATGGGTTCTGATGTAGATGTAGGCAACGCAGATGGAGGTGTGTATTCATTTTGTCCTAATTCACTGTTGCTTGTTTCATCTATATTCATAGGCCATTCAAGGTCAAGCTTTTCGGTCCAGATTGACTGCTGTGGTGGATCAAAATGTTCGTCGAAAATGATGTCACGGGCCTTTATTGCGCAGTGTCTCACTGGGTCCCACAGGGGATAAGCTTTTGTTCCAATGCAGTAGCTGAGCAGTATGCATCATCAAGACTTCGCTTCAAGCTTCTTTCGATGTTTCTTCGGGACGTGTGCATACGCTGGGCAACCAAAAGGTTGTAGTTTCCCAATTGATGGTTTTTGGCCTGTCCAAGCTTCACATGGTGTCTGATCTGGTAAGGCGGCAGTAGGACTGCGATTTATTAGATAGATTGCCGTGCTAACAGCTTCTGCCCAAAAACCAGAGGAAAGTGTGCTATCATGGAGCATGGATTGGGTACATTCGACAATAGTGCGATTGTCACATTCGCTAAGTCCGTTCTGTTCAGGTGTGTCTGGTGTTGTCGTTTCCAGTATGATTCCATGATCTTTAAAGAATTGTATGAATCTTCCGTTAATATATTCGCCACCATTGTCTGTGCGAAAACATTTGATTTTCAGTCCAGTTTCAAGTTCCACTGCTAGTTTAAAGTCCTTGAAGGAGGCGAGTGCTTTGGATTTCTTGCGCAGGAAATAGGTGGAAATATATCTTGAATTATCATCTATAAAAGTGATAAAATATCGCTTATTACCAAGGGAAACTGGAAACGGTCCACAAAGGTTTGAATGAATTATGTCTAACTTGTTCTTCACTCATTTCCCTGATTTCGGGAAGGGTAAATGGTGTAACTTCCCTTTCACGCATGCCTTGCAAAACTCTGGTTCTCCTTCGGTTTCATCCACTCCTTCAACCAATCCCTTTTGCAATAGTTTCTTTATGTTGTTGAAACCAAGATGTCCAAGCCACTGATGCAAGATGTTGACATTGACTTTTCGTGAGGACTTTGCCATTCTCGCATGTCCTTTATAGATGATTGGGTTTCCTTTTATTCTGTAAAGCCCACTTTGTGTCATCACCCCTTCACCAACAATGAAATTGAGCAATTTGTTGATGATACGGCATTCTGGATTGTCAAGCTCAATCACATGATTGCTCTTTGTAATGTGTGAGGCTGAGAGTAGAGTTGTGGCGAGTTCTGGTACAAGCAAGGTGTCTGGAAACTTTCCTACAATGGTTTTTCTGTTCACCTCCACTAGAAATTGTAACGTGCCCTTGCCAGTAGCTTGTATAACTCTATCATCTCCAAGGTGTATGTTTATTGGTTTTTCGAGTGAGACGAAGGTGCCATCTTCAAACCAATCACGGCGTGGGCTCATGTGTCGTGAACAACCTGAATCGATGAGCGCATCATTGAGCAAGGATTTGGCCAAGTTGGCAACAGCGTGTTTGCTCATGAATACCTCAACATATTCATTGTCATCATCCTCTTGTAGATTCGGGCTGGCAAATGTCACAATATGTCTAGTGAGGTGAACATGTTCGTCTGTGTTGTCTGACTCAGATGACAAATCGGATGACTTTTCAGTCATTTGAACTGCATTGGCCTTTTCCTTTGTGAGTTTCTTTTCCTTTTCTTTTCCTTTTCTTTTCCTTTTCTTTTCCTTTTCTTTTTCCATCGCTGCCAGTTTTTTGTGACAGACGTCCTCTGTATGGCCCCCACCTTGACAAAAACCGCAGCTCTTTGTTTTCTTCTTCCTCTTGAATGGTTTCAGCTGACTTCCCTTTTGGGCATAGAGAGCTGCATCAGATGACAATGATGTAGGTCCACTGACACGCGTTGCTCCTTGAAGAAGCCTTGAGGAAACATTGAGAGTGTTTAGCTTGTTAGTGTTGGTAGCTGACTGTAGTAGTGTTACAACCACTGTGTCCCAAAGGGTGGGGCTAGGTAGTGACATCAGGAGTAGTTGTGCCATAAATTCGTCATTGAAAGCTTGTTTTGATGCAGCAAGTTTTTGTTTTCCCCAAGAAGAAAATCGATGTGTTCTTGCATGGATTCGCCTTCAACATATTCACGTTTGATCATGCTAACCTTCATGTAGAAGGCAGCAATTCCGATGTGTGTGGATTGATGCACGACTTTGAGATGGACCCAGAAATCCTTTGCACTCTTGTAATCCTCGACGTGGCGTTCTTGATCTGAGCTTATGAGTTCCATAAGAATGCCAGAGACGACATCGTCGTTGAGCTCCCACTCGCGAAGCTGTTTCTGTGCCATCGTGTATTGAGCCTGTGCAACTGCTTCTCCACTCGATACATTTGTTGGATCAGGTGGTGTGGGGAGAGTGGGTTTCTGGTCATCTCCAGTCACAACCCGCCATACCTTTGCTTTCTTTAGCTTGCCGCTTGCATGCAGTACCCATGAGTGGTAGTTGCCGTGCTTTAGCTTTTTGAAAGCAGGTGATGTCATGGATTCTTCAGGCATGTGGAACAGTGATGTAACACGATCATTGCTTGGGATGAGGATATGATGGGGTGGATGTGTTTTGTCCGAGAGCACGATTAGGGTATGTAGTTGCCAGCTACGTGTTGTTCTGAGCAGGTCCTAGAAGTGTTTGAGTCTTTTACTGAGTGAGATCAGTTGTGTGGTTTTCAGCATATGTTCGATGGAAGTATCGCGTTGATCTCAGTTGGTAGGCGTCTCAGGGCCCATAACCTATTAAATTATCTCAGTCTTCTGTAATGAACGACTAAGTATATTGTCTCAATACCTATTAAATTATCTACAGTCACCAGTAAGTGAGGTATATAAAAGATGTCAATGAAAGTGGTCTCACCTCAGTCTTCTGTAATGAACGACTGAGGGAAAGATGTGTCGACGAGACACTACTTATGTAATACTCTGTGTTTAAACTCTGGCTGATAGCTAAGAGATCGCTATCTTATCTTTCAACAAATATCACTTGCTTGCCAGAATAAAAAAGAAACTCACCAAATGAAAGTAATCGGGACTGGTACTATCTACGTAGGTTTCTAGGAAAAGCCATGGTTATCTTCAAGTTCGGACGCTACACATAAATGTAGATCATCATCTATATAGTAAACGTCAATGGTGGGTCCGTGGGCGTACACTGAGTCATGCTGAGTAAGATGCTTGGTCAGCCAAATAAATGCTCCTGGAGCCCCAGAGCAACCCCAATTAAATCCAGAAAAATACATCAAAAATCAGGGAGGCTACTGGAACCTCCCTGGCACTTGCCTGAACCTCACCCTGAGAAAATAACAATAATAACACAACAGTGCCTTCCCAGAAACTTTAGGGTTAGGGTTTCTGGTCCTGAGACTTCCTGGGCAGCCCTGAGTGTCAAAATAAAATAGTTTCCCATTTGAGAATCTGACTTAGAGATTCTAAATGTGAATCCAATGAGCCAAATCCAAAAATATGAACTGGACAGTGCAAATCTAAACCAAGCATTGGACAATCCAACTTCCAAATGGCCAAACTAATTTTAAACCAGCCAATCTATGATTCAAGAAATCTAATTCTGAACCAGATACTCCAAATATGAACTGGACAGATTATCTAAATTTGAACCTGCCAATCCAACTCCAAACTGGGCACTTCAATTTTGAATCAGGCAATCCAATGGCATATCAGATAAAACTGACTCTGAACTGGCTGATTGGCCAATCCATGTCTGAATCCACCAACCTATGTCTAAATCAGACAATCTAACTCCAAACTGGACAATGTGACTTCAAATCAGCCAATCCAACTCTGGACCAGCAAATTTGAGGGTTGAGTCCAGACTGTCTGATTCTGAAACAAACAATCTGACTGCAAGTCAGATGATCAGACTTAGAATTCTCTAAACTGGACAATCTAACTCCAAACCAGCTGTAACCCAAATTGGACAATGCAACTCAGACTGGGCCAAATTTATATCAAAGCAGATGATCTGACTCCAAGTCCACCAATCTGAGAACTGGACAATCCAATTCTTGGATAATCTAACTCCAACTTCATCAATCCAACTCTGAAGTAGCCAATATGATTCTGAATTGGGATATGTATTCTAATCTGACTCTGAATCATCCAATCTGATTGAATTGGTCAGTCTGACTGCGCCCAGACAAGCCAACTCTGAACCAGCCAATCTGAGTCTAAATTGGACTGTCTGATTCTGAATGAAATAATCCAGTGAAGTGGACAGTCCAAGACTCCCAAGTTACTCAAACCAATGAATGTGATTCCAAATTGGATTGCCTGATTCTGAGTCAAACAATTTGACTTTGGATTGGGCAATCAGATTCTGAATCAGACAGTCTGTTTTTTAAACAATTTGACAACATCCAGCCAAACTGATTCTGAATCAACCTGAAATTGGACAATCCAACTGAACTATCTGCTCTGATTCTGAATCTGACAATCTGACTCCAATATGGCCAATATTCTGAAGCGGCCAATCCAACTCTGAACAATATCATCTGATCACCCACTCTGACTCTGAACTGGCAGATCCCATGCTCAATTGAATGATCCAACCCTGAACCAGCCAATCCAATTCTGAATCTGACACTGACATGAACTGGACAACCTGAATTAATCTGATTCAAGCAAACTTGAACAATCCAAATGGATAATCTGACTCTGAATTAGTCTATGCAAGTCCAAATCAGGCAATATTAGAGTCTGATTTGAACAATCTAAATCTGAATTGAAAAAATCATGTCTGATTCAAAAATCACTAACAGGAAAATCTGTGTACAAAATCAGGGATGCAAATTATTGGACATATTGCTGACTTTTATAGAACAATGCAAAAAAAACTGCTGAGCATTAGCAAGGCCATGTGACATGTAGTAATAAAAATACAAGCATTGGAAAATATAGAAATCCACTAAAGTCATAATGGGGTGCCATGTGTAGCACTGGTCACTTGACAATGAAGGTGCTGT
>MU134429.1:40237-69611 GCA_015039355.1 Ramaria rubella | reverse complement strand
AGTATTTGTATTGCTAACCCTGATAAGTAGTACATTGACTTTGGACAACTTGAAAAAAATGGCTGTTTGAATACACAGGAATAATGTAATTTTAAATGTGTAGCCATGTAGAAATATTTTAATTTTGAATATATTCAAAACCAGCAAATGCCTAATGGGGTGCCCGTGTGTAGCATGGGTTACTCACCTAGTCTGTTGGTAACTTTGGACCTGATGGGGTTTGTCGTAGACATGCATTATGTAACACTGAAACCAAATATGAACAATATAACCATACCTTAGGCCTTAGGAGTGAAGTGACATTATGTTTACACCAGTAGAGTATCGATACACAATTATACATTTTAAAGTGCAAAAATATTCATACAGTGTAGTACAATATATATGAAGTGAATTGGTAAGATGGATTATAAGAGAATAGGCTCCTGCAATATTTAAGAGAGAGTGACTGAGTCCCAGAAAAGGAGTGATTAGCTCAAGTTCAAATTGTCACATCAAACCTGAAGAGTAGTTGATATCTCGATTACGCATTATTCCATCGAGGATTACCCATGTGATTATGATCGAATTTAGTATCTGAGGCTCCTTCAAATACTGGGTAACCACCTCGAGGGAAGCGAGTCGGGGTTTCACTGACAGGAGGCCTATGCCGCGACGGGGGGGACGAAAGCGTGCAATCAGGATGTCAGATTCCCCATGGCGAAGCTGTAGTCCAAGTTGAAAACCGCAAATAGAGCAAAGCTTAAATAATACACTTTACCTCAAGAATCTGACCTTTGATTTTCCAGCGAAGGAGCTGTCCTCCTGGCTCCTTGAAAACACGAGAGCTTTCGATCAGATTAAGACAGGCCGATGTGCATGAGAGAGAAGATTGACACACTTGCCAAATAGTTTGTCATTCTGTAGAAAACTGTTGGCATTTACTACCCGCCTTCCAAACACGATAGACGTGGCCCAATCCCGCCACTCTATTTTCGCAATCTCGTCATACCAGAAATCAGGGAAATCGCCTGTGCAAGAGCGTTGTTGCGTAACGGTACGAACAGAAGTTGTCCAATGCCCATTGACAGCATTCCATTCGATAGCATACCGTATTCGGCCATGAGTATCGATCAGAGTTGTAAGAAAGTTGCTTCGGTTTATCCACAATGTGTGCTCCATTGGTCAGGTCAGTACCTGAGTGACTATGGGTTATGAAAAGGTAGGAGCCGTACGTCCTCAACCTTTATGCTTCCGTCCACAGATGGCCGCTTGTGGACATTGAATCAACGAAGGGAGGAGAGTCGTACTGAGGAAAGGTTATAACCGGAAAGGGCTCGGACACCGAATCCAGAATGGCTAGCCACGTTGCGTTCCATGAGATCCTTCGACCTCAGTTCCCGAACCGTCAGACACGGTGTAACGTAGGTATTTACCAGTGGGGCCCAGTTGCGTTCCCTCTGACTCGCCCAAGACCAATACACCGTTTGCTAAGCTCGCACTCCGCCGCGGCATCGCGGTCCCGCTCGTGACGGGGTAGAGTTCGCTTCGCCTGTCATCAATCATGAAGGGTAACTTCGAAGCGAGTGCAGTCATTTCGGGCGGAGGGAAAGCGAAGGTGTACGTATCCCGTAGCAAGCCAGCGCCAATCCCTGGAAAGCCTAACTATCACGCTCTGTTCCGAGTAATTTGATCGTTATGTAAGCAGTCTGGCTGCGTTAGGCATGTCGGCGGCGAAGGTAGGACCCCACCGACCGTAATGCTGACCTCCGTTATAGTAGTTGTATTATGTAATGCATGCACCATCTGGGTGCCTCCACTCCGGAGTGCAATAATTCATTCATTTCTGCATGTAATTGTGTAGTTTCTTTTGGAGATGATTAATAGATATATACTAGTGCTTCCATATATAATATCTGTAATAATATGCCTAAATAAAAAATAGCCTTCCAGAAGTGCATACATGCTCATGATAAAATTTCTGAGGGAATGAGTACATCCTAGCCCCTGTAATTTGATTATGAGATAGATGTATGATTTATATAAAGCATGGAAATTTGTTTGAGTCTTTTATGGCCCTTATATTCTTGATAGCACCTCCACAATTATTCAAGCTGTTTTGCTCTTGCTGAACAAGAGCTCTGGTAAGACTGGTGAGAATGTAAAATACTAAGGAACATCATGATGCACTATATATATTATGTATCCATTGCATCCCCAAATTTCAGGAGATAGAATGTACTCATTCCCTCAGAAACTTGGTCATGAGCATGTATGCACCTGTTATAAACTAGTGTTAGATCCCAGATCTGACTTCTGACGTTTTCCGCATTCTGATAAGCCCTTTCCACTTATTTCCAATATGCCCCATTTATCATTCTCAGTCACAACCCTATTTTTATTTATCCCCATACGTCTTATCTTGATCTCCGTATTTGCCCTGACTTCGGAACTCCGTATCGCACCCTTATCTTTCTGTTTCCGATTTCGGAATTCCGCATATTCCTTTAAATACACTTTCTTTGTTCAAGCCTTCCTTAGCATATATATCTGGTTACATTTCATTACACTGGTTACATTTCATTACACTGGTTACATTCCATTACATTGGTTATATCTTGTTATATCTTTTTACATCTTCGTCACATCTCTATTACATCTTCATTGAACTTCATTATAACTTGTTAAAACTCATTATCTCACTACAACCCACGATATCTTTCTCATCTGTAACAAGTCTTAAATCTTTCAGTCCTTATTCCGATTCTTTCCGATTATTCCGATTACTCTGATTCCGACACTCTTGACATTTCTAAAACCCATTCGTTGATTACACTTGCTTTCCCATAAAGCCAAAACCCTTGCTCAATATTCATTTATTGTTAACCCTATCCCCCCCGCATTCGATTATTCCGATTCCGAAATACCCGAGATCTTTTGCTCGTCTCTGATAAGTCTTGACGTACTATCTGTCACTGATCCTTTCCGAATAGACCCGATCATCGGAACTCCGATATATCCGTCTGGTCCCAATCCAAAATACCAGGGCACTATAAATCCAAGAGGGCGCAACCCATAAGTTGAAGCCAACACCCATATAGATCAGTCTTCGGATCTCTGATTTCCAACTCATCCGATATTCTGCGCATTTCCAAATATCACAACTCAATTTTGGTCAAGGAGAGTTCCAACCCAACCCGACCAGGCATCCGATCCGGCTCCATAACAACTAGATTCCTTCTCATCTGATGTCAGGATTTGTTGGAATATCAGAGTTTGGAATTCAGGTCAGGACTGGAATTGTATGGATGTCGGCTTCAACTTATAGGTTGCGCCCTCTTGGATCCTTCGTGTCCTAGTATTTCAGAAGTCGGGACGTTGGAGAAGTTGGAGGAAATCGGAGAGGTTGGAGAACAGAAGGTTGGATAAGACTTAGAGGTAGAGGTGAGAAGTTCTTGAGTCAAGGTGGGTCAATATTTGAACTGAACTAATGAAGTACATGGAGGAGTCGTATATAACGAATTAATACAATCTGAATCGGAAAGATATGAACATGGAAATCCGAAATGGAGTGAATATGGGATTGGGGTAAAAGTAAATATGGACATAAGACCGATGATGTAGATCTTGATAAGAATGACTAAATATAGATGGGATGGGGGTAAGTAAAACAGGTGGAGTAAATCGGAAATACAAATCGGAATATATCGGAGAAAAGCGGAAAAGCTGGGAATGAATCTGGGTTTTAACAGCACCCCTGGAAGGCTCTTTTTTATTTAGGCATATTATCACAGATATTATATATGGAAGCACTAGTATATATCTATCATACTCAGCTCCAAAAGAAATTGCACTATTACATGCAGAAATGAATGAATTATTGCACTCCGGAGTGGAGGCACCAGATGGTGCATGCATTACATAATACAACTACTATAACGGAGGTCAGCATTACAGTCGGTGGGGTTCTACCTTCGCCGCCGACATGCCTAATGCAGCCAGACTGCTTACATAACAATCAAATTACTCGGAACAGAGCGTGATAGTTAGGCTTTCCATAAATCCCCGACTCCTTAATAATTGAATTAAATACAGGATGGTTGTAATATACGGGATAGTCATCAACAAAATGATCTCCATCTGGCATCACATCCCTCTCATCCAACACACGAGCATGACGGCAAGACCTTAGAGACATGAAACCTTATAATGCAATGCAAAGATGAAATAGACGGATAAGTATGAGGACACAGAAAGGAAGGAGCAAGTTTATAAATGTACCAAGTTGGAGTATGAAGAGAAAGTTGAAGGGAAGAGCTACCTCAAAAAAAAGAGCAATGAATACATGGACATCCTTCTCACAAGCATATAAATCCTACAAGTTTTAAAATACAATGAAACAAAATATCAATCAGGTCCAGGTCTGAAACACATGTGTCTCACATGATGATTGTTGTCCACAACAGATGCACATATGAGATTGAACCAAGATACATAATTGATATCTGTGCATGAACACAAGTATCCATGCCATTTGAGGTTGACAAAACCCTCCCCTTCTAAAGTTGAAGTTACACAGAGGGAAAGCAAAGGTGTATGTGTATGTATACTCCAGTTGGAGTCCTCACCACGATGGCCACCAACAGAGTGCTCTGTCCATCAGGAAAAACGGTTCTGTGTCATAGTCTAGCCAAATTTACATAGGCTGAAAAGCAGCCAATATCTGTGATACTCGGAGGTGCAGCTCCATTGGGCGCTCTACGACTACATAGACTGATTAGCGCATCGTTATAGCTTCCTATAGACATTGCATGCATCTCCACAGCTCTATCTCCTCTATTAGCTCTATGACCTCTACCCACCACTCATATAATGATGCCCAGAGTTTTCAACAGACAATCCAAACCCTAGCTTGCATCCGTTGTTTGGAATGTTGTTTGGAATGTGCATGTATTTTCATTTAGCAATCTAAACCCAACCCTGAGGTAGAATGATGGGAGCAGGATGATTGTCTGAGGTAGTTCACATTACATTTCTGTTTTCAACAGAAATTTTAAGAAAAGAAAACGGTGCAGAAAACGAGCGTAAGGTAGTAATAGAGTAGCATTGGGACATCAGTTCATGCAACTGGTTGATCAAATGTTAGAGTCCAGTGTCTGGCCACCAACTGACGTGAGCATCACTCACTGCTATTGCATTCTCGCGATCCTGCTCTAGCAACACAGCCCCAACCACAAGTATACAACCTCAATATACATCTTTGGCACAATATGTTGTTGAGCTCAAACATAGCTGTCAGTCATTTCTGCACTGTGGATCGGCCCATGTGCTCCTTGACATTGCTCTGGGGATCAATAGGAGAATGACATGGAATCTCGGGTTGAATCAGTGCTCACTAAAGCCATAAGAGATGCCAAGGGGTGTGTGGTGTGTCTGCGTGTGGAGAAATGCCTGATGTCACACTAAGTTCAAAGAGCCTGCCCTAAAGACTCACGTGACCAGTTTGGGTTTTAAACCACTGAGTTTAAACTTCAGATGTTTGCGTCCCTTTCTCTACTACCACCACCATCCCTCATCCCACACCATCTAGCAATATTCTACTCTGTGTAATGTGATCATATTATAAGCTTTATAACCAAAGAGTTTCTGAGTAAGCTTGATTCTGTTCAATATCCAATCCTTGCTCTTTTCCAGATAAGCATACACTGTGTACAGGTGCTCATCCATCGGGAAGCAGAAGACATATGGTTGGATGATGGAGCTTACTCTGTATGTGAAACTCAATGATGTAAATTTTCCATTTTTCGTTGTTTCGTTGTTAACTGATTCGGTTTGATTATAGTGTTTGTTTGACCCATTATTGTCAAGGTTGGAACGATGCTGACATATCACTGAGGTATGTTTGCTCAGTGTAATTCTGCAAACAGTTTATCCTAGTCTTGCACAGTGCGATAATGGATGCAGCCGAGGTGGCGAAGCAGCGAGTAATGTATGAGGGAGAGTGTCTTGGGTAAAATTATCATGTAAATACCATCTGTGCACACAATAAACTTCTGTTTCGTTGTCAAAGAATTTGTTGATTGTTTATATGGCATGGTTGGTTTCCCTATTGATGATGCATGATGTAGCGTGCTGTCACCTGAGTGTTAAGGACCAGATCAGACATGAGATTGGATTTGGTTGGAACTCTCCTTGACCAAAATCAGGGTCGCGATATTTGGAAATGCGTGGAATATCGGATGAGTCGGAGATCCAAAGACTGATCTATACGGGTGTTGGCTTCAACTTATGGGTTGCACCCTCTTGGATTTCTAGTGCCCTGGTATTTCAGATTGAGACCAGACGGAGGTGTCGGAGTTCTGATGATCAGGTCTATTCGGAAAGGGTCAGCGATGAATAGTTCATTGAGACTTATTGGGGATGAGCGGAAGTTTTGGATATTCAGATCAGGATAACCAATGTGGGAAGGGATAGGTGATAAATGAATATTGAGTAAGAATTTTGGCTTTACGGAAAAGCGAGTGTAATCAATGAATGGGCTTTGAAATGTTGAGAATGTCAGAATCGAAGTAATTGGAATAATTGGAATAAGGATTGAAAGACTTTAAGGCTTGTTATGGATGAGACTTGGAGTAATGAAGGTGTAATAAGGGATATAGTGATATAAGAATGATAAGGTATATCGGGTACAACAGGATCTTGCAGGTTGTAGCGAGATAACGAGTTTTGACAAGATATAACAAAGTGTAATGAAAATGTAATGAAATATACAAGCTAAAGGGGCTTAGGGCTGGGCGTAATAATCATTACATATTATTAAAAAAATATTAAATACGATTAAATACATTATATTACAGTGTTTCATATAATCATATGGGACTAAATATATATATCATTATAATACATTAAATTATGATTATAATACATTATAGGGTCTGTAATTAATCATAATCAAAGATTATGTCCTCAGTAGTCTGGACTCTGGGCTATACTTACAATTTGTTATCTGGGTTCAAATGTGACTGATGATCATAACCTTCATATACATGTGACGTGTAAAAGTTAACACTTCTTTTGTGAATCTGTCATTGCAATTCAAAACATTCAAACTTGTGAAACAGCATGTTTAAACTAGTTTTTGGCTGTTTAGTTTTGTTGATAGTGATTCAGGGTCACTTTGGGCTTCCTGTCATCACACAGATATTCCATGATTTTTTGTGCATCTCTGGAGTTGGTGTATCATACATATCAGTGGGTCTTTCATGGTAGCAAAGGCAAGGTTTGTGAAACTCGCTCTTCAATGCTAGAGTATGAGATTTTGAGAGTATATACTCATACATTGACATTCAAGTACAAGTTTCGATTCCCTGAGTTTATGAAGGAAAGAATCGGCTTTTATTAGTGGGCCAATTTGGCCTTTCAAAAGATCATCCCCCTTTTCCCACAGTAATCAAGGATTATGCATTTGGGTCCACAGTTTACATAAGAAATCCCTACAAGCTGAGCACGAAACATGTCCTTTTTTGGATTTCAGGATGGTTCTGGGGTCTTCATGGGGTTCTACTGGGAGTGACCATTTTTTTGGCACTTTCCTTCTGCTTAGTTTGGGAGCACATTTGATCCCAGATATGGGATTTTCCAGGAGACTCTCCAGTAATTCACCTCTACAACTTCCTAGGTCCTCCAATCTTATTTTAAAATTGTTTGCTGTTTTTGTGATCATAGTATCTTGTCACAATCCAGCTGGGATAGTAGTCATGTGACCACACTGTGTCCACAAGCAGATGGTGGCGACTCAAACTTATGACCATGCCATGGGTCCCCCAGTCCACACATAGACAGTAAATTGTACTAGTGACTCAAGACTCAAAGTTCCAAATCAAAACTCACAATTTTCAACACACTTGCAAATCTTTGGGTTTGCAAGCAAATATAATGGTATTTTAAAAAATAGCTACAGTACACGAGACAAAGTCATAATGACTGTGCACACTTACAATACTACTACCCACTGTTTACTGTGTCAGTACCCACAAAAACCTTGTGCGTACGAGGGGCGAGAGGCGACAGGGAGGTGTGGGGGCATTGAGGGGCAACAGGAAGAGTGTACAAACAGCGAGTGAGAGGCGGCGGTGGTGGGGAGCAGTGTAGCGATGTTGAGAGGCGACGGGGTGGCGTGCGGGTGTGGAAAGGCGATGGGGATAGCATCCAGGTATCTAGAGGTGCCGGGAGCGGAGGGTGGGCTTGAGGGGTGAGGGAGCCGGCAGGTGGGTGGCAACAGGCGATGGGGACAGCGGGAGGGTGTTGAAGGGCGATGGGGACAGCAGGAGGGTATTGAAGGGCGACAGAGGCGGCCTGTGGGCGGGAGGGGTGACACAGAGGGCATGAGGGCGTGGAGGGTGATGGGGGCGGTGCCAGGAGGCGGCGGGAGGCAAGGGGCGATGGGGATGGGATGAGGACGTTGTGGGCAACGCGGAGGGTGTGCAGGCGTTGAGGGGCGACGGGGGCAGTGACAGGAGGGGGCAGGAACTGGCCGTAAAGGTGCAGCCACCTGTCTGCGGTGGTTCGCATCGCGGATCTTCACCGGACCAAGGGTGTATGTCAGTTGCACTGACATACGTCCCCCCTGCTGGTGTATTCGCTGTGTAGGCCATAGCAGAGGGCCGTCCAAGCCTGGATGGCCCTGTTCGGTCATGCGCCACCGCCGGGGTGCACGGATGTTGCAGCGTGCAACGGCGCAGCTTACGCGCAGTCTAAGAAGATTTGGGGACCTCTTGAGGGTCCCCTGGGGTGGATGTGGGCCGTCCGGGTGTTGTGGCTTGTCCGGGTGGTTGTGGATGGGCGGGGCACACTGCGTTGTTGTGGTGGCAGCGAGAACACGTCGGCGTGATTTGGAACGTCACGCACAGTGACGCTGCCATCAACGATGGTGTCCCGGTGTGTGCTGTGCCGCATGGTGACACCATCGTTGGCGATAGCGGCAAGCACGTCCTGGGCAGCCAGCTCAGTGATCATGTGACTGATGCTGACTATGCAAGAGTGTATGCTCTTGCATAGTCAGCAAAGTTGCTCCTCATTCACGTGACTGGTAAATGGTACTGCAGTTTTTTTGATCCTGCCTCACGACTGGCCACACACACCCCGAACCTTTTTGCAAGCTTATAACCATTTGAGCACTGCTATATGATATGTTTTCCTTTCCTTTCATTGCTTTTTGCATGCTTACTGTCTGGCATTCTTCCAGTGGAGTAAGTTATGATCTCTTCACACTACAGTGGCACAGTGCAGCTCATTCATCTCTTGCTGATGTAGGCCTAAAAGATTCTTTGTTCTACTTGGACCACCAATTCAAATAATGGTAAGTGAGCTTAATATTGTTCTTCTTACAAACTATGGAGTAATATCATTGTAGTTGCTCTGTGGCTTTTACTCGCTGCTCCCTGCATATTGCCTTGGCTTCAGTGCGCTCCCTACTACTCTCTCACCTAGATATATAACTTATAACTTGAAATACTTGGCAGTTACATGATCAGTCTGGAGGTCTATTTGCGCTGTGTCTGTATTGCCTTGGGGCTTGCCGATGGGCCATATTATCGCTATTTTTCTGTGGGTCATAATTTCATCTCATTGATTCAGTTCTAAGTTTCCTTTTATAGCCTCATTGCCATCTGTTACCCTTTACTGCATTCTCTGCAAGTTATACAAAGTTAGGGTACAGACTAATGTTTCCGCAGTACCTGGGTGGAATGAAACAGCTCACTATGGGCATCACTCTGCGTACAACGTCATTGCGGTGACAAGCATGATACTCGACAGCACCTACTACGCCATAAAAGACGCTCACTGCACATGTGCCTATCTTCATCAGCTTTCGCCAGACCATCATCTGCTGTGCTACCTCCAGTCTGCCAGACACATCATCTCCACATTCATTCCATCTTCATCAATTCTATTTTCGATATGCCATCCAGCATTGCCGCCACCACATCCCATGATTTGTTTCAGATGACCGCCAAGCCAGACATACACGTTGGACCACACATTGAACTTCCTAGTCAACGTTCTCCCCTTGATGTTCATTTATCCAATCCTCCTCCACAAGTCCCATATCGTCGGTACTATCCTCTTTACGTCGAATCTCCTGAAGGCCCATACGGAACATTCCCCTCCTATCCTCCTTATCACGTTCACGATTGCATTTGGGTATTCGACCCTGTCTTCCATGCTCCCTTCCACATCATTGGCTTTGACCCAAACTACAAACCAGTGAATGGTTGGCATTGTATTGTACTCAGGAACTACTGGGATATCAAAGAGTTTGGTCCAGGAACAGAGATTTGCTACGGTTATGTGCCTAAGGACTTCATCAAGCAGGACTCATCTTCGTTCCCTCTCTGGAGGAAATTCGTATCCAAGTGTTGTGATTGGTTCACATGTTTCTGAGTTGTCATCAAGTCACATGACTCACTTACTCATCTTCGGAGATATTTGACAAGCAACTGGAATCCTATTGGATGGCTATGACTCATTTATATCACCTGACTCACTCGCTTCTTTCTTGTACTTCTATTTCCAATTGTTCCACATGGTCTTTTGTCTGTGACTCACTTCTATTCTATTTCTGGCTTCTATTTCAAATTCGCTGCCACATTTCCCTTCATTTCTTCGACCACCTGACTCATTTCTCCATTCTATTACAAGCCACCTTCCTATTTTGGTTTTCTGCCTCTTGCCGTTAGTCATTTCTCCTGTCTGCTGTCGACGACATCATTGTATGGCATACTCACATTGTTTGTTGTTCTGCTCATGTATATAAGGCCTGTTTCGCCTTAGTGTACCCCAATTCACCTCTTTCAGTTGGATTCACTTGTCTAAGTCTCAAGTCTAAGTCTTCTAAGTCTACTACTACTTCTACATCTACATCAAGGCCAGCTTTGTCAATCACGTGACACTTGCTGTTGTATCTCGTATTCGCTTACGTCATCGTATTACGTCATCATCATCGTCACTGCTACGTCCTCATCTTTGTCTTTGTTCTACCTTTGTTGCTGCTGATAGCAAAGTGCACTGAGCCAAACACCAGTGTAAGTAGCCATGCAATGACGACACCGCTACCCACTGTCTTTTGGATCCATTTCCGAAAGTAAACTGACATTTGTGGCTGCCCCAGAGAGGCCCAGTCCATTGTCTATCATCTCAGCAATCCCTATTCCCATTTTGACACACATCCTTCCATCAAGTCCTTCCAGAACTCAGTTCAGTCTAGCCCATTGATCATTCATCACACACATTCCTTAGCAATCATCTTCTCAATAAGGCCTTATCCCTTCCTGTTTCATCTATCCAGCACTCTCTCCGACAGTTATTGCCCTTTATATCTATCATACCTAGCTATTCCAACAACACCTGTCTATTTCGTACATAACAGGAAGTCGAATTGCAAGTTAACTACACTTCGCAACAGCCAATACAGTCGACAGCCATCTCAATTGGTACCCCACACCGGATCAAAGCTTTTCCTGCAGATCCTATTCCACATCCGGACTTACCATTGCCATCTTGGGACCTATTTGCCTCGCCTCATTCATACCTCCAAGGCGCTTGGCACTCATACCTTCTATTTTGGGCTTCATTAAGCACTTGCTTATCTTTTGACGCTCATCCGGCCTCCATTTGTATTCCCATTTATCCCCAATCCAACTTCTACCACCTCCGACTACTTCTGACCACATCCGGTCTCCACCGACATCTGACAGCACCCTTCATCAAGTGCCAATTACCAGGATCTCATTAGCCCGATTTGTACCAGCTCCTTTTGATGTCATCCATCGGCGATCGTTCCTAGTGCCTGTCAATCAATCTTCATTTGTCACTGCCTGTCCAGTACTCTAATCAAAGTACAATCCGCCAGCATTCAGCACTCCCCTCCATCAGATCCAGCTCCTTCCTTCTTTGGCCTGATGCTTGACTCCCTCTTTGGTCCAAAGACTTGTTTTTCTCGTCCCGGTCGGCTAGTCAATACACCTCCACCAGGCCACATTTGGCTGTTATCCTCATCAAAACTTCATATCAACGATCTTAGCTGGTTTCCCAATCAAGCACATCTCTGGACTTCAATTCCTGTCAACAATCCACTGCTAATTGACTCCCTTATTGACCATCCCATCCTATATCCCCTTGAATACGACTTCTTGACTCCAACAGAGCTCAATACACCTGTCAGCTCCCATTCACCAGGCTCATCTATCGTCATGTCTCAACCAATTCGCTCCAAATTTGACTTCCCTCCCCCTCACTCTTGGAACGCACCCAAGAGATTTTCAGGTCAATAAGATGAAGTTGCCACTTTCCTCAAAACTTTTTCAGAACTTTCCGACGCATATGGATTAACAAATGAAGACCGCTTTGAACGACTTCCCCTCTATGTCAAACGATCGGTTCAACAAGTCATTGAAGGCTTAACCGAATTCCATCAGAAGAACTGGACCGCATTTGATGCCAAGCTTAGAGTTCTATATGATCATGACCGGACATCAAAACGCTTCAAATAGAAAGATCTAGAGAACTTTACTACCAAGTATCGTCACAGGGTCCTTCGAAATCTCTATGACTTCAATTGCTATCAAGGGAAGTTCACTCGCATTGCAGGCTGGCTGCTCAATCACTCCAAGATCAGTGACAGTGCCTATGAGAGATACTTCTGGGATGGTAGTCCAAAATCGATTTGGGAGAAACTTGAAGACAGAATGCTCCAGGAAAATGCTGCACTCGACAGATCAGTTCCCTTCAAAATCGACATTGTAGTCAAAGCTGCAGAACACGTCTTTGACCTTGGTAAATTCTATGATGATGAATCTGAATCAGATGGTCTTGTTTCAGAAGCAGAAGATTCAGACGAAGAAGAAAGTGGTTCATCAGACAATGATGACAAGAAGAAAAAGAAGAAGAAGGTGACCTCCAAGTCCAAGAAAGCTTCCCCATCCCCATCCCCTCCTACTTCAACTTCTACTCCTTCATCTTTGACTTCTAAACCCAATGGCTCATCCCAGAATGAAACTGACAAAGTTGCAGATCTCATCGACAAGCTTGCTTGCATGAACATCAGTGACCCCAACTACTACTCTCTTTATTTTTGAATTGTCACAAAAGCGCTCATTATGGTCAATATTCTTCCAAAGCCCTCCCAAAGCTCTAGTGAAGCTTGCCCTCACACCAATACATCCTCCTTGAGTCAATCCCAACAGGCTAATTCTAGCTTGTTTGAATGCTATTTCTGTGGAGAAAAAGGACATGGAACTCAATGATGCCATCAAGCTGACACTATGATTGCTGCTAACACAATAGCTCGAAATGATTCAGGTTGTATCACATGGCCAGATGGTTCAGACATCCTTCGTAATGGCTCAGAAACCATTTTATCTGCCATCAATCGAGAATTAGCTCTCCAACTCAGGAAAAATTTGGATCGTCCTGCAACCACCAATCTAATCATGGCTCCTCCAGAAATATATGCAGCTGACTCAGACTAAGAGAGCAACAGTGGCAAGGTCTATGCACAGTATACCAATCCTGTCTCATGACCATGTGACAAGAGAAAAAGCGATAGGAAGAAGACAAGATTCGATGGAGTTTATCCTTCTCCTTGCCCTAAGCTTGATCCCAAAGCTCAAGACACGTCATCTACAGTCCTCTCTCAGGAAAATATATCCCCTCTTCCTGATGCCTCACAGTCTCCTACTCCATCATCATTGGCAGACAAAGAGAATATCATTCCTAAGGTTACTCCTTACAACATTCCTCCCCTCCCTTTTGATCCAGATGACGATGATCAAATCATGGAAGATGTCTCCCAGCCTACACCTCCTGCAAATTCTTCTTGTTTTGGACCTCCCAGGGATGCTAAGCCATCAAAATCATCAATGAAACCTTCAACAGCTCCCAAGACCTCCAAGACACCAGCTCCAGTCACTACTCCTACATCTCCTTTGACGAAACTTCAGTCACAACTCCACCGCAATCTCAATGTTGACACCTTCGTTGACAAAATTTTGGACTCACCTATCACTGTCAAACTCGGAGAAGTACTTGGCTCATCACCTTTTACATCAAAGAAGATTTTGGATTATCTGCGGCTCACTCATCCTACACTCTACACTCAAGACAGCAATATTGACATCGACACTGCTATGGTTCACAATATGGGCATGAATCCTCCAATGCGCTATTGTCCTCGTGAAGCTAGACTCATCTCCATTCGCATGAGCTTTGATACAGGACATTTGGTCAATACTCTCATTGATTCTGGCTCAGAACTCGACATCGTATCACGTGAAGTTGCCAATCAGACACAGATACCTATGGATCTTTCAGCCACTTCATTTATGCGTGATGCTGGACAGCACACTACTCCCCTTGAAGGACGTATTCACAATGTCAATCTCAGCACAGGAAATCTTGTTACTACAACAGATCTTTGGGTCAGTGGCAGAGTCGAATTCTCTCTTCTTCTAGGACGACCTTGGCAATGTTGAAATCGTATTAGCATCGAAGAAAGAAAAGAAGGAACTTATCTCTGTCATCGAGACAATACTGACAGAAAGATTTGGGAACTTTGTGCTATTCCTGCTAAAACCAATTCAGATGAACACAATCATGATGACAGGTCTTTTTTTGGAAATCCTCACAATCATAATCCACATCTACATTCGGATCAAGAATAATACCTCCTTCAGTCCGAGATGACTTTAAACTACCATATACCCATTCTTCTATCTCAAATTCTCCCTCATCGTCTCTCTCCTCAAGTCCTATCCATGTTAGTTCAAGTCTCATGATTTGGAAAATCTCCTTTCCTCAAGGAAATCAAGAAAATCCAAAAACAAGTTCTACTTTTGCCAACAGAAAATACAAGCCTGTACATCGAAGAATTCACCTGGTTCCAGCTGTTTTCCCTGAAGATGCTCGTGTAACTCGAAGATTTCTCAATGATCCCCTTCTCAACCTTCCTGTACTATCACCAACTCCTCCCGACTTCATTCCCACTCCAAAACTCACTCATGAACACCTCAAGATCCTCAATATCAATCCCAATGGTTTCTTATGGCCTGAAGAAGAAAAGCTTATGATGATGGTATTCACAAATAACAAAGAGTCTTAGCATATGGCGATTCAGAAAGAGGAACACTTTGCTCGGATTACTTCTCTGACTACATCATGCCTGTTATCGACCACATCCCCTGGGCTAATCCCCAAATACCTATTCCTCCAGCCTACCTCGAACAAGTCATCAAGCTCACAAAAGGCAAAATTGAATCTGGAGTTTATGAGCCTAGTCAAGCCTCATACAGATCTGCTATGTTTTACACTCGAAAGAAAGATGGTGGTTTATGACATGTCATCGACCTTCGGACACTCAATGGCATTACTATCAAAGACGCAGGACTCCCTCCAGTCATTGACTCATTTGTTGCTCCCTCCGCTGGACACTCCATCTATTCTGTTTTTGATCTATTTTCAGGCTATGATGCCAGACGTATTCACCCCAAGAGCTGTGATCTCACTTCATTCCAAACTTCACTAGGACTTATGTGATATCGAAGTCTACCTCAAGGCTACACCAATTCCTCTGCCGAATTCCAGAACTGCACTGTCTTCATTCTACAAGACGAAATCCCTGATAATGTTGGTGTTATGATCGACGATCTCAGAATCAAAGGCCCTCCTACTGGATACGAACAGCCAGATGGATCTTACGAGACTATTCCAGAAAACTCAGACTTGCTTGAAGTCATCATCCTCTGGCAGGAAAGCAAACCTCTGAGCTGCAATCATCACACTAAGTAATTCTGACCTAAAGGACCTTTTAGAGGTCCTTCCAAATTCCTGAAATTAACAGCTCAAGAATCCTTGAGCATGATTCTGCATTCACATCATTATTTGTGCCTTACTGAGATTACAACCTGCTCTTCGAAAACAACCCTCTGCTATGGACTGGGTTTGGACATAAATTGGGTTTGGTCAGAACTCTCCTTGACTGGGGTTGGAGTGTTGCAATATTTGGAAATGCATGGGATATTGGAAGACTCAGAAATCAGAGATCTGAAGCTGATCTACATGGGCATCGGCTTCAACTTATGGGTTGCACCCTCTTGGATTTCTAGTACCCTGGTATTTTGGATTTCTTGATTGGTCGGAATTATCGGGATACTGATAGTCGAGTCTGTACAGAAGATCAGTAACAAACGGGTGAGTGAAGACTTATTGGGTGAGCAGAAGAATTTGGATATTTCAGAGTTTGGAATAATCAATGTGGGAAAGGAACAAGGGGTAATGAGAAATGAATATTGAGTGAGGTTTTAGCTTTATGGAAAAGTGAGTATAATCAAAGAGCAGATTTTTGGAGAATCGGAAAGATGTCGGGATCGGAATATTTGGGATATCAATATAATGATCAATTGTATAAGGACATATACACTTGAACAATATACGAAGTAAGATATAGAGGAGGTACTAATATATAGACTTTAATACAGATAGAAAATCGGTTTGTAAGTTGATATACCAGCTAAGGAAAAAGCTTGAGTAAGGAAAAGCATATTTAAAGGAATATGTGGAATCCTGAAATCGGAAATGAAAGAGATAAGAGTGTGTGATATGGAGTTCCAGAATTGGAGTGAATATGGAAATAGAGATAGAATGTATGGGGATAAAATTGAGATAGATGGTGACTAAACTAAGAATGATGAAATGGGGGTATATCGGAAATAAGCGGGAAAAGGCTTATCGGAATGCGGAAATGTTGGAATAACAGAAGTCAGATCTGGGATCTAACAGTATCTCCCTTTTATGGCTGATTGCACCATTGAGTGTCATGGGAAGTTTGGGTGTTGGGTATCTGTAAAGGCTGAGATCTCCAATCGGATATAAATAGGGAAAGCGGTTTGAGGAAGCGCAAAACACTTTTGACCTTGAACCACCACCACCACCAAAAAACTCAAAAATGGCATTGCACTCATGGTCCCCCTTGCCCCCTCCATCCATCATCAAAATCAGCTCTGACAAGGAAATTGTTGCAGAGATGGAAAAAATGGAGCAGAAGAAAAAGGAATTAGAGGAGAGATTGCAGAAGAAGGTGAAGGCGAAGCAGGAAAAGTGGGAAAAAGAGGAGAAGGATTGGAAACAAAAGGAGGAAGACAATTGTAAAAGGGAGGAGCAAGAGGATGAAGATTGGCAAAACAGGAAGAAGCAGATCGGAAAAAGCAGAAGGAGGACGCAGATTGGTGAAAAGCTGAATTGATGTGGAGTGTCTGGGAGGAATTGAGACAGGAGGAAGCGTGTTTGAAAAAGGTTTGTTAGAACCCAGATTCATTCCCAGCTTTTCCGCTTTTCTCTGATATATTCCGATTCGTATTTCTGATTTACTCCACCCATTCTACTTATCCCCGTTCCATCTATATTTAGTCATTTCTTATCAAGATCTACATCTTCGGTCTTATGTCCATATTTACTTTTACCCTGATCCCATATTCACTCCATTTCAGATTTCCACATTTTGTATCTTTCCAACTCGGACCGTATCAATTTGTTATATATGACTCCTCCATGTACTTCGTTCTTCAGTTCAAATATTGACCTACCTTGACTCAATATCTTCTCACTTCTGTCTCTAAGTCTTATCCGACTTTCCATTCTCCAACTCCTCCAACCTTCTCTGACTTCCCCGATATCCCAACCTTCCAAAATACCAGCACATGAAGGATCCAAGAGGGCACAACCTATAAGTTGAAGCCAATGTCTGTACATTCTGATCCTAACTCCAAATCCCAAACTCCGACATTCTGATAATTCTGACATCCAACGAGAAGAAATCTAGTTCATAACAGTATATTTGAACTAAACCTCTTGATCCATTCACTATGCCTTCTACCAGATCCCATACTGTCACTGGAAACACAAACCCCAGATCCAACTTTCCGAATGACAAACTGGAAGGTGATCCTGGTGATGACAACAACATTGACAACAATGAGGATGACAATGACAATGAAGAAGATGAGGGGAAGGCTATGCTAAAAGCTTTGAAACAGATAGCCAAGCACATGGGAACTCCAAACAAAAGTCAAGCCAGAAAAACCAAACTCCATGAACCTGACACCTTCGACAGATTGGATTCCCGAAAGCTCCATCCCTTCCTCCTTCAGTGCAAACTCTACTTCCATGACCGTCCTCAGACCTTTTCCAGTGATAAAGCAAAAGTTCCTTACACTATCTCTTTCCTAAAAGGGACAGCTTTAGATTTTTTCAAGCCCGAACTCTTAGACGATGATGCCTTCCAAGACCTGCCCTGGCTCACAAGCTATCAGGACTTCACGACGGTACTCCAAGAGAATTTTAGAGCTTACGACCCCATCAGCGATGTGAAAACCGAACTCAACAATCTCTGAATGTGCAACAACCAACACATTACACAGTTCATCATAGAGTTCAACCGCCTTGCTGCTAGAGTCAATTGGGGCGACGCCGCCCTTCGTAGGAGTTTTTATACTAAACTTCCCGATCATATTAAAGATATTCTTGCAACCCAGGAAAAACCCGACATGCTTCTGGAACTCCAACAACTCGCACAAACCATCAACAGCCATTATTGGGAACGACAAGGTGAGGTCAATTGCGCCACCACTTCCAACAATAACTACTTCGGTAACAGCAGCAAATCAGAAAAGCAAGAATCCCAATCGAACCAGTCGCAGAAGAGGATGAACAACAACAACAACAGTTCAGCTTCCACCTCTTCTGCCAAACCTCAGCCCTCCACATCAAATTTCTGCAAAACTCCAGATACTTCCAACATACTCAGAAAAGATGGAAAACTAACCCAGCAGGAGAGACAGTGATGCATGGACCAAAACCTTTGCATGTTCTGTGGGAAACCCGGACATATTGCGAAGGATTGTCCACGGTCAACCTCCCTTAATGCTCAATCAAAGGCCCAAGTGGCCTCCGCAATTCCGAGCAAACCCAAGTTCAAGGTTGAACCTGCAGCCATTATGGATTCAAAAAAAAATAAGCAGCTCTGAAACCTCTGCACAGACCCAGAGCTGCATTGATTCCATCTGTGCGTTTTCTGAGGTTCGACTCAATGCTTCCGCTCTTTCAAAATCTGATTATCTTACCATACCATTGACTTCTGACATTATTCTGAATACTAATATCCAAGCTCTCGTGGACTCCAGTTCCACCCATTGTTTTGTAGACTCATCATTTGCTTCCAAGCTTCTGCAATATCCTGCAGATTCCACTAAAGCTTTTTGATGGCACTTCTAATGTCCCAATCACCCAGACTATTGATATGCCAATCCGCCTTCCATCTGGCAAAAATCAGGTTGTTGCTATGTATGTAACACCGCTTGATTCTAGCTGCTCCATCGTGCTAGGACACAACTGGCTCACCTGCTACGATCCGTTGATTGACTGGGTATTGGGTAGTATATTGTTCTGCATTCCTCAGCAGCAAGATTCAATTCCAACATCACTCTCTGCGAAATCCACCTCATCGGTCTCTGGAATTCCAAAATCCAATCGCACGGACGCCCCTCCAACATCTGAACAAGACTCACCTATTGACCTAGTCCCTGCTTCCGTGTTCGCTCACCTTTGCAAAATAGATAATGAGGAAATCTTTCAGTTATGCGTATTTCCAAAAGGAAGATCCGCTTCCATCATTGACACTTCCCCAAATCCTGATCCGACAGCCAATCTTGATGGTGTTCCATCAAAATATCACAAGTTTTCTGACATCTTCAGCAAGAAGAAAGCAGAAATCCTTGCCAATCATCAACCGTATGATCTCAAGATTGACGTGATAGAGGGAGAGAGTCCCCCCTAGGGAACTATTTATTCCCTATCTCCAGTTGAGCTAGAAACACCCCGAAAATTCATTGACGAGGCACTAGCCATAGGATTCATCCGCCCTTCACTTTCTCCACACAGGCCTCTGGTACTATTCTCGAAGAAGAAATTAGGTGGACTCTGACTTTGTATCGATTTCTGTGGTCTCAGCAAGATCACAAAAAAATACCGGCATCCACTTCCCCAACTTTCTGACCTTCTGGAAAGCCCCAGAAAGGTGCGGATTTACAGCAAAATCGATCTCCAACATGCTTACCATCTAGTCCGCATTAGAGAGGGCAATGAGTGGAAAACCACCTTCAGGACCCAATACGGTTCCTTTGAATGGCGTGTTATGCCCTTCGGTCTCACTAACACACCAGCCGCTTTTCAACGATTTGTGAACGATATATTTGGTGACATGCTCAACGTTTCAGTCCTCATCTATCTGGACAACATCTTAGTCTATTCCAATAATGTGGAAGAACACAGAGAACATGTCTGCAATGTTCTCCAACGTCTCCAAAAGAACCGACTTTACGCAAGATCCAACAAATGCGATTTCCACAAGACTATGGTAGAATACCTCAGATACATGCTCTCCCCCAAAGGACTTTCAATGGCAGATGACAAGATCAAAGTAATTCAAGAATGGCCTGAACCCCGAAAAGTAAAAGACATCCAATCCTTCCTAGGTTTCGCGAACTTTTACCAATGCTTCATTCATAATTACTCTGACATCGCAATCCCGCTCACCCAACTCACTCAGAAACCCATAAAATGGAACTTCTCCAATGAGTGTCAGAAATCCTTTGAAACACTTAAGAAAGCCTTCACCACAGCTCCGATCCTTATGCACTGGATTCCCGATTGCCAACTCATCGTGGAAACCAATGCTTTGGACTATGCCCTAGCGGCAATCCTCTCCATCATCTCTCCAGAAGATGGTGAAATTCACCCTGTAGCTTTTCATTCCAGGACTTTCACCACCCCGGAATTAAACTATGACATTTACGACAAGGAATTACTCACAATTTTTGAAGCTTTCAAGATTTGGCGGCATTACCTCGAAGGCTCCGGTTCCACCATTGACGTTGTAACCAACCACAAAAACCTCAAAAATTTCACCACCACTAAGCTTTTAACCTGACAACAAGTCCGATGGTCGGAATACCTATGCCAATTCAACCTCATTATCCGATTCCAACCCAGAAAACTCAGAACAAAACCCGACTCTTTAACTAGACGATGGGATGTCTATCCTAAAGAGGGGAGTAGCAACTATGCCAGCGTTAATCCACACAATTTCCGCCTGGTTTTTACTAATGAACAGCTGTCATCATTTCTCCAAGCCACATCTCTTAACATCACAATTCTCTGCACAGTTACCATCATGGATTTTGAGAAACTTTACAAAGAAATCCGACAATCCATCTCCTCTGATCACGCAATTCCCAACTATCCTGCAAATCCTCTGACACCCTGATGGTCAGTTGATCCTCAAGGACTTCTCCGACTCAACAACCGAATCTACGTTAACTACGTTAACAACCTCTGACTCTGCATTCTACAATATCTGCATGATCACCAAACCTCCAGACACTTTGGACAAAACAAGACACTCAGCAATATCTGACGTGAATATACATGGCTGAAACTCCGTGATTTTGTATGTAAATCCTGTACAACATGCATGCGATCAAAATCCCAACGACACCGGCCTTACGGATTCCTGAAGCACTTACCGATCCTGCCAAGACCATGGAACTCCATATCCTTGGACTTCATTGAGCCACTCCCACTTTCATTGGGTTTTGACAGCATCCTTGTTATCATTGACAGACTCACAAAACAAGCTATATTCATTCCAACAGTCACGATGATCACTTCTCCAATGCTCACTCAGCTTTTTGTTCTCCACGTCTTCTCCAAGCATGGTGTTCCGACTCATGTTACCTCCAATTGAGGTTCGGAATTCGTGTCTTCCTTTTTCTGCACACTCAGAAAAGCGCTAGACATGAATCCCCACTTCACTTCTGGTTATCACTGCGAAGGCAACGGACAAACTGAACAAACAAATCAGACTCTTGAGCAATATCTCCACATTTATTGTAACTATCAACAAGACAATTGGGCTGAACTTCTTCCGATCGCAGAATTTGCCTATAACAATGCTCTGAACACGACAATGGGAGTTTCTCTGTTCTTCACCAACAAAGGTTACAATCCTGATATTTCAGTACATCGTGAATGTGATCTCATCTCATCCTGCATGAAATATTTCTTGATTGACTTAGACAAACTCCACCAGGAACTCCAAAAGAGAATTTCCAACATGCAATTCCGAGACAAGGAACCCGCAAACAAGAAACATTCTCCAGCCCCGGACTCCAAAGTAGGTGACAAAGTCTTTGTCAAAGCCAAATTTTTCCACACAACCCAACCTTCAAAGAAGCTTGCCGAAAAATACCTCAGACCTTTTGAAATCATTGCATTTGCTGTTGGTTTACTTTCAGAAATGGATCCAAAAGACTGTGGGTAGTGCTGTCATCGTTGCACGACTACTTACACTGGTGTTCGGCTCAGTGTGCTTTGCTATCAGCAGCAACAAAGGTAGAACAAAGACAAAGATGAGGACGTAGCAGTGACGATGATGATGACGTAATACGATGACGTAAGCGAATACGAGATACAACAGCAAGTGTCACGTGATTGACAAAGCTGGCCTTGATGTAGATGTAGAAGTAGTAGTAGACTTAGAAGACTTAGACTTGAGACTTAGACAAGTGAATCCAACTGAAAGAGGTGAATTGGGGTACACTAAGGCGAAACAGGCCTTATATACATGAGCAGAACAACAAACAATGTGAGTATGCCATACAATGATGTCGTCGACAGCAGACAGGAGAAATGACTAACGGCAAGAGGCAGAAAACCAAAATAGGAAGGTGGTTTGTAAGGAAATGGAAAAATGAGTCAGGTGGTCGAAGAAATGAAGGGAAATATGGCAGCGAATTTGAAATAGAAGCCAGAAATAGAATAGAAGTGAGTCATAGACAATAGACCATGTGGAACAAAATAGAAGTACAGCCAAGAAGCGAGTGAGTCAGGTGATGAAAATGAGTCATAGCCGTCCAATAGGATTCCAGTTGCTTGTCAAATATCTCCGAAGATGAGTAAGTGAGTCATGTGACTTGATGACGACTCAGAAACATGTGAACCAATCATGACACTTGGATGCGAATTTCCTCCAGAGAGGGAATGAAGATGAGCCCTTCTTAGCAAATCTCTGCTCCTGGTCCGTGCTCTTTGATGTGCCAGTTATTCCTGAGGATGATACGATGCCAGCCATTCACTGGTTCTAAGTTTGGGTCAAAACCAATGACGTATAAGGGAGCATGGAAGGTTTGATTGAATACCCATATGCAATCGTGAACGCAATAAGGAGGATATGAGGGGAATACTCGGAATGGACCTTCAGGAGATTTGACATAGAGACGATAGTACTGATGATATTCAACATGTGGAGGAGGACTGGATAGATGAACATTGAGGGGAGAGTGTCGGTTCGGAAGTTTGATCCGTGAGCCAACGTGTATCTCTGGCTTTGTGATTGACCATAACGAATCATGGGAGAGCATGGCAGTGGTGCTGGATGGAATATTTAAAATAGAATTGATGAAGATGGAACGAGTGTGGAGATGATGTATCTGGCAGACTAGAGGTAGCACAGCAGATGATGGTCTGGCAAAAGCTGATGAAGATAGGCGCGTGTGCAGTGAGCGTCTTTTGTAGCGTAGTAGGTGCTGTCAAGTATCATGCTTGTCATCCACCCATCTCTGAAAATTTGACTGTCCTCAGTCAACTATCATTGTCAGAAGAATCATCTAAATCATCCAAAGGAAGCTTATCGGGAGCAAGGGGAATGCCATCTCTTGAGAAGTAGGGAAGTAGACAAAAGGCTGCAATGCCTCTTTTTGAAACAGTTCCATCGAGTTGCTTCAATATGTAAGATCCACCAGTAGTTCTTCAAACAATTTCAAATGGTCCTAGATATCTTGGTTTCATCTTCCTGTCTAGCTCATTTTCGACTCTTGAATTCCTAACCAAAACTAGATCTCCTGGTTTGTATTCACTGTGCCATAGATGTTGCCAATACTTCTTTTCAAATTCGGCTTTGTTTTTGAGTCGAGATTGAGAGAGTGTGTCTGCTGCTTTGTTGATGTCATCTGAGTGTTTAGAGAGTTGTCGAATACGGAGTGCAAGGAGTTCTTCAGTAGTGAGATTTGGCTTGAAACCAGAAACAAGATATGTCGCTTCAAGGAGGTCGAGGGGAAGGATGGGATCAACACTGTAGAGAAGATAGTAGGGAGAGAATCCTGTTGCTCTTCTAATTGTGACACGATCAGCAAAGAATGCATGATGAACATGATCTGGCCATTTTGTTATTTTGCCTTCGCAAGCTTTGATGAGTGCTTCTCGAATTGTAGAGTGTCCTCTTTCTACATCTCCATTTGCTTGAGAATTATCAGGTGAAATGTGAATCTGAGGAATGCCATATCATCGAAGAAGTTCATGAGTTGCGCCTTTTAGTTCTGGACCATTGTTAGTAACAATTTCTCTGATTGCTCCATAACGACAGATGAGTTCTTCAAAGATGAATTGAGAAACTGCATGAGCTGTAGCATTCTTGAGTTTTCGTCCTTCTGCAGCACCTGAAAGATCGTCACGAGCTGCTACAATATAGCGATAACCTTGAGCTCTTGGCATAAGCATAATGTCGAGATAAATCTTGGAGAATAGAGTCACAGGGGTAGAAATGGTGATAGGAATATGAACTTTGTATGTTGAACGAATTTGGCAAGGGTGGCATGAACGAACATATAATTTGACATCAGTGAAGTAAGAAGGCCACCAAAAGCAAAGAGAAATAGTCTTAGCAGTAGAGTAGATTTCACGATGACCTAGTTTGTCATGAGCAAATTCTAGAATACGATTGCATCGAGGTTGTTCAAGTATAACTTGCAGTGGATGTCCTTTTGAGCGTCTCCAAAGCTTGTTATTTCTGACAAAGTATCTTCTGGCTTGATGGAGGAAGTGATGTCATTGTGAAGGGGAGGAAAATGTAGGAAGTTTGAGAGTGGTAAGGAAATCTTGGATACATCGAAGGTGATCTTCTGCTGGTTGAGTATCTTTGACTTGATGAAAAACTCACCACACATCTCTGTGATCAATACTGTCAAGGATGGCATAAGTGTCTCCTGAATGTTCCAATAAATAATTAGCTTCAGCTATCCATTCATAATCTTCTTCTTCTTCTTTTCATCCTATGTCATAATCTTCTTCTTCTTCTCTTCTTCTTCTTCGTCATCTTCTTCTTCAACAACTGAGTCATCTTCTGCAGGTCTTCAACAAGAGAGTCCATCTGGGCCTTTGTGTAGAGTAGCTGGAACATGTTTGAGTTCGAAATCAAAGAGAAGAATACCCTCTATCCAGCAATTGAGAGTTGCATTTGGCTGAAGATCTGGGCGATTGATCATTTGGTGAATGTACTTGGCATCAGTTTCGATGAGGAGATTCTTGATACCAGCAAGATGAATTCTTGAATGACGAAGGGAGCGATAGAGACCATAGAGTTCTAACTTGGGCTGACTGTATCTTGATTCTCATTCATTGATAGGAAGTGAGCCATATCATACTGGTCTTCTTTGATTGTTTTTGTCAAGCTGGAAGATGATGAAACCAATAGCAATGATGGAAGTGTCAACTGCAAGAATGACAAGTCTTATGGAGGAAGTCAGGCTCTACTGAATTTTGATGGTATATGGGTTAGAGGGATAGAGTTTAAGAGGGAGGAGCAGAAAGAGAAGTTCAGGATATATACGACCAAGTTCAGAGTACTAAGTCTTATAGAGGAGAGGAGTTCTTTTAGTTCTTTTAGGTTTTTGTTCAAGATGGAAGCGGTTGTCTTTTATGTTTGGACATGTAGCTTCTTAAACGGACCAAGGTCGACAAAGGGGACTTCTACGAGCACATTGAGTTTCTAAAGGGTTACTAGGGGAAGAGTTGGAAGGACATGATAGTGGTTGAGGAGGACTGAAGTAAGGGTGAGGTTTTGAGTGAGTACTTACGGAGTTCTAGGAGTTATAGTTAGGACTACCAAAGAATACCCGGACTTCTTCGTTTCCAATACTGCTACCATAAGTGTTTATTGGTTTCTCAGAATCGTATACCGCTAAGTCTTTCTCCTTGTGAAGTAAGTCTAATGAAGAGACTGATGTAGTACGGACAATAGCTGTGTAGGGGACCCGATTAGGGGTTTAGAGATAAGGAGGACGGATGGAGCTTGTTCAGTAGTTCGAGTGGTTTCCGTTTTAACTTAGACCTCAAATACTCGGATCAGTTCGGAGTATGTCTAGACGATACAAGATGTGAGTTTTCTTTCTACCACCAAATGCTGTGCAGTAACTGGAAGCTTGTGAGTTACCGTAATGATAGTTTCTACGTCCTGAGGGAGGTCAGTAGCTGAGTAAACAACGAGGGAAGTTACCTGTGAGGTAAATAAGACAAATGCTAGAGAAAAGTCCGATACTACGGTCTACATAAGTGGGGTTCTCGACACTAGAGTGAAGTAAGGTTTGAGGAGATCCTGAATACGCTATAACTTCAAATGGAGTTCCGATGTGGTTAAGGAGACGGCTTAAGGTCTTGACGTAACAGAAGAAAGATGTTCTGCTTTAGGGACTATTACAACCACAATACTAGCTGCTAGAGCCTTAGTTTCTGGGAGGATGAGCTATGTTTGTCGGTCTACCTAGAATGTTCACAATCTAGGGTCTAGGCTGAGCACAATAAGGCTGTAAAATGCATAAGGCTATTCGGGAAGAGACGAATAGAGGCTGTACAGGGGGTAACTAATAAGAATCGGTACTAAGATAAAGTTGTAATAGGGACATACAGAATAGAAATAAAGACATAAGCGGGGCTGAAACCTTGAGGTGTAGTGCGTGTAGAACTAAAGACATAAGCGAGGTTGAGACCTTGAGACATAGTGCGTGGGAATAGAAGACAAGGGCTAAAGTCTTAGGGCGTACAGAATTTATGCAAAAGAGAGAACTAGTCCGAAGAAATCGAACATTTAACATAACATAGTGTAACATAGTGATGGAAAGCATAGTGATGGAGAACATAGTGGAAGATGGAGAGAATGAAGAATATGAGGAGAATGAAAGGCGTAGGAAGTGTAGAACAATGGAGTTGAACAATCAGGTTATTGAGCATTGTAGGACTAGATAGGACGGGTAGGAGATAGTAAGTTGGAAATAATGTGAAGTAACGAGGTTTGAAGATGGACGTTATTCCGGAAGTTTGGAACAAACCATAAGACTAGTAAGACTAGTAAGGCTAATAAGACTGGGATGGAGTAGGCTGTAAGGTTCGGGGGGAGCTAGTGTGAGCGAAGGGTCATTTCGATTGGGAATGAGTTATAACTAAATAGTAATGGGGATAAGGTAGGTGTAACTGATAAGGTAGGGGCTTATAAGTTTCGAGGGCGAGGAGAGGCTATTCACAGTTGCGTAGTAACCGTGACTGGAGGCTTGTCTGGGCTGGTTAACCTTGGGGATACTGTGAAGGCCAGAAGTCAGGCTTTATGGTCCCGTGATCTTTAGGTTCTCCCACGTTGGGTATTCAACTTCGGTTGCGTGCATATCTAGTCAGAAACCTAGAGGCTGAAGGCTCAGTAGGTCATAAGGTACGTAAAGGTTTATAACGTTGGTAACTAGAGCCAGTTCCTCTCAAGGCTGGTTTAGGCTGGGGTTGCAGTTTAGGCCGCTTGGGATTGTCAGGCTGTAGTTTAGGTCGTGCGCAGGAATTGTTGCTCTGATAAGGTCTTTTGAGTCCGTAAGCAACAAAACAAACCCTTGTACGGTAGTAACAGTTAGCTTAGGATGTAGTTTAACGTCTTACACCACGATGATAGAGAGGTTTCTTCAGAGTTCAACGAGCTGGTCTACAAAATGAACAACCAGTTTCTCAGTGTATACTTCCTGCTGAAGGCCTAGTAAGATGATAGAGGTTTTGAGAGTTCACCCGGATGAGGTTCCTTATGTTGGCTTCAAGCATTTAAAAATCCTGAAACACCATGTAGTACATAAACCTAGTTCTTAATAAGCGTGAACGTTCTGGTGAGTGACTTGAGTGAACGTTCTAACAAGGAAAGTTTACCTTACTTGTAGTTATTCTACGATACCTACGAGAGTTCGTTCGACAACGTGTAAGAGGACGGGAGTAGTGGTAACTGATATTTAGTCCTGTTGAACAGTAAGAACGTCAACTGTGAAGGTAGTAACAATAGTCAAAGTGTGACCCCCGTACTCGTATAAAAATCACATTTTTTACACTATTTTTACGAAAAAGGAATGTCTAATAAGTAAGTGAAAGACCAACTTTTTAGAGGGTTTTTACGACCAAAAAAATAGTTCAAAATCCTGGACTTTTAGACCATGTATGAAGTGTAAAGATCCGTACCCTTTACCTACATTTTACACTCTTTATTACTTAAATGAGTAACTAAAGTACGGTGTTTTTACGTTCCTGTTAGAACAACTGTAAAAGTTGTCTTTTTCTTGGTTTTAAATAGGTTCTAAGGTATCATCTTTTTTCCACTCTTTTAATCATTTTATATACTCTAAAAGTACTCTAAAAAGTTTTGATAATCGGTTACTTATTAGGTTGTAAAAATAAATCAAAAAACGTTCCTTTTTGGACTACCTATTTACAAATAGGTTACCTATTAGTAAGTGGGTATCCGTTATATATTGTTCAAAAGACTTGGTTTTTCCGTTACTTTTTCAGTTACCTATTCTCAAATAGGGAACCTATTAGTAAGACGGTATCCGTCTTGTAAATGGGGTATACCTTCTTACTAATAGGTTCCCTATTTGAGAATAGGTAACTGAAAAAGTAACGGAAAAACCAAGTCTTTTGAACAATATATAACGATACCCACTTACTAATAGGTTCCCTATTTGAGAATAGGTAACTGAAAAAGTAACGGAAAAGCCAAGTTTTTTGAACAATATATAACGGATACCCACTTACTAATAGGTAACCTAGGATGTAAATTAACGTAGTACAAAAAGATGATAGACGGGTTTCTTCAGAGTTCAACGAGCTGGACAACAAAATAAACAACCAGATTATCAGTATATACTTCCTACAGAACGTCTAGTAAGTATGATAAAATGATTAAAAGAGTTCACCGGAAAAAAGTCCTTATGATACCTTCAAGAACCTAATTAAAACCAAGAAAAGACAACGTAGTGCATAAACCTAGTTCTTAACAAGAACGTAAAAACACCGTACTGGTGAGTGACTCGAGTGAACGTAATAAAAAGTGAAAAATGTACCTAAAGGGCAGCAGATCTTCGATACCTACGAGAGTTCATTCGACAACGTCTAAAAGGACAGGAGTAGTGGTAACTAATATTTAGTCCTAAAGAACCCT
>MU134429.1:0-16392 GCA_015039355.1 Ramaria rubella | reverse complement strand
AAACCATCAGGATTGATATTGAGGATCTTGAGGCATTCATGAGTGAGTTTTGGAGTGGGAATGAAGTCGGGAGGATTGGGTGATAGTACAGGAAGGTTGAGAAGGGGATCATTGGGAAATCTTCGAGTTACATGAGCATCTTCAGGGAAAACAGCTGGAACCGGGCGAATTCTTCGATGTACAGGTTTGTATTTTCTGTTGGCGAAAGTAGAACTTGTTTTTGGATTTTCTTGATTTTCTTGAGGAGACGAGATATTCTGAATCATGAGAGTTGAACCACCATATATAGGACTTGAGGAGAGAGATGAGGAGAGAGAGTTTGAGATAGGAGAATGGGTATATGGTAGTTTAAAGTCATCTCATACTGAAGGAGGTATTATTCTTGATCTGAATGTAGATGTGGATGGTGATTGTGAGGATTCCCAAAAAAAAACCTGTGGTTGTGATTGTGTTCATCTGAATTGTTTTTAGTAGGAATAGCACAAAGTTCCCAAATCTTTCTGTCAGTATTGTCTCAATGACAGAGATAAGTTCCTTCTTTTCTTTCTTCAATGCTAATACGATTTCGACATTGCCAAGGTCGTCCTAGAAGAAGAGAGAATTCAACTCTGCCCCTGACCCAAAGATCTGTTGTAGTAACAAGATTTCCTGTGCTGAGATTGACATTGTGAATATGTCCTTCAAGGGGAGTAGTGTGCTGTCCAGTGTCATGCATATATGAAGTGGCTGAAAGATCCATAGGTATCTGAGTCTAATTGGCAACTTCACGTGATACAATGTCAAGTTCTGAACCAGAATCAATGAGAGTATTGACTGAGTGTGCTGTATCAAAACTCATGTGAATGAAGATGAGTCTAGCTTCACGAGGACGATAGCACATTGGAGGATTCATGCCCATATTGTTAACCATAGCTGTGTCGATGTCGATATTGCTGTCTTGAGTGTATAGTGTAGGATGAGTGAGCCGCAGATAATCCAAAATCTTTCTTGACGTAAAAGGTGATGAACCTAGTACTTCTCCAAGTTTGACAGTGATAGGTGAGTCCAAAATTTTGTCAACAAAGGTGTCAACATTGAGATTGCGCTGGAGTTGTGACTGAAGTTTCGTCGAAGGAGATGAAGGAGTAGTGACTGGAGCTGGTGTCTTGGAGGTCTTGGGAGCTGTCAAAGGTTTCATTGATGATTTCAATGGCTTAGCATCCCTGGGAGGTCCAAAACGAGAATAAGTTGCAGGAGGTGTAGGCTGTGAGACGTCTTCCATGATTTGATCATCATCATCTGGATCAAATGGGAGGGGAGGAATGTCGTAAGGAGTAACCTTAGGAATAATGTTCTCTTTGTCTGCTGATGCTGATGGAGTAGGAGACTGGGAGGCATCGGGAAGAGGGGATATAGTTGCCTGAGAGGGGACTGCCGGAGTAGATGACGTGTCTTGACTTTTGGGAGCAAGCTTAGGGCGAGGAGGAGGATAAACTCCATCGAATCTTGTCTTCTTCCTATCACTTTTTCTCTCGTCACATGGTCGTGAGACAGGATTGGTATACTGTGCATAGACCTTGCCACTGTTGCTCTCTGAATAGTCTGAGTCAGCTGCATATATTTCTGGAGGGGCCATGATTAGATTGGTGGTTGCAGGACGATCCAAATTTTTCCTGAGTTGGAGAGCTAATTCTCAATTGATGGCAGATAAAATGGTTTCTGAGCCATTACGAAGGATGTCTGAACCATCTGGCCATGTGATACAACCTGAATCATTTCGAGCTATTGTGTTAGCAGCAATCATAGTGTCAGCTTGATGGCATCATCGAGTTCCATGTCCTTTTTCTCCACAGAAATAGCACTCAAACAAGCTAGAATTAGGCTGTTGGGATTGACTCGAAGAGGATGCATTGGTGCGAGGGCGAGTTTCACTTGAGCATTGGGAGGGTCTCAGAATAATATTGACCATAATGGGCGCTTTTGTGACAATTCGAAAATAAAGAGAGTAGTAGTTGGGGCCACTGATGTTCATGCGAGCAAGCTTGTCAATGAGATCTGCAACTTTGTCAGTTTCATTCTGGGATGAGCCATTGGGTATAGAAGTCGAAGATGATGGAGTAGAAGTCGAAGTAGGAAGGGGAGAAGCAGGAGAAGCTTTCTTGGACTTGGAGGTTGCCTTCTTCCTCTTGTTCTTCTTGTCATCATCAGAATCACTGTCGTCATTGTCTGATGAACCACTCTCTTCTTCATCTGAATCATCTGCTTCTGAAACAAGACCATCTGATTCAGATTCATCATTGTAGAATTTACCAAGGTCAAAGACGTGTTCTGCAGCTTTGACTACAATGTCGATTTTGAAGGGAACTGATCTGTCGAGTGCAGCATTTTCCTGGAGCATTCTGTCTTCAAGTTTTTCCTGAATTTATTTTGGAATACCATTCCAGAAGTATCTTTCATAGGCACTGTCACTGATCTTGGAGCGATTGAGTAGCCAGCCTGCAATGCGAGTGAACTTCCTTTGATAGCAATGGAAGTCATAGAGATTTTGAAAGACCCTGTGACGATATTTGGTCATGAAGTTCTCTAGATCTTTCTCTTTGAAGTGTTTTGATGTCTGGTTGTGATCATATAAAACTCTGAGCTTGGCATCAAATGCGGTCCAATTCTTCTGATAGAATTCCATTAAGCCTTCGATGACTTGTCGTACCAATTGTTTGACATAGAGGGGAAGTCATTTGAAATGGTCTTCATTTGTTAATCCATATGCGTCGGAAAGTTCTGCAAAGGTGTTGAGGAAAGTGGCAACTTCATCATATTGCCCTGAAAATCTCTTGGGTGCATTACAAGAGCAAGGGGGAGGGAAGTTAAATTCGGAGCAAACTGGTTGAGCCATGACAAAAGATGAGGTTGGTGAATGGGAGCTGACAGGTGTATTGAGCTCTGTTGGAGTCAAGAAGTCATATTCAAGGGGATATAGAATGGGATGGTCAATAAGGGAGTCAATCAGCAGTGGATTGTTGACAGGAACCAGAGTCCAGAGATGTGCTTGATTGGGCAACCAGCTAGGATCATTGATATGAAGTTTTGATGAGGATAACAGCCAAATGTGGCCTGGTGGAGGTGTATTGACTAGCTGACCAGGACAAGCAAAACAAGTCTTTGGACCAAAGAGGGAGTCAAGGATCGGGCCGAAGAAGGAAGGAGCTGGATCTGATGGAGGTGAGTGCTGAATGCCAGTGGATTGTACTTTGATTAGAGTACTGGACAGGCAGTGACAAATGAAGATTGATTGACAGGCACTAGGAACAATCGCCAATGGATGACGTCAAAAGAATCCAGTACAAATTGGGCTCATGAAATCCAGGAAATTGGCACTTGGTGAAGGGTGCTGTCAGATGTCGGTGGAGACCGGATGTAGTTGGAAGTAGTCGGAGGTGGTAGGAGTCAGATTGGGAATGAATGGGAATACAAACGGAGGCCGGATGAGTGTCAAAAGATAAGCAAGCCCTTAATGAACCCCAATATAGAAGGTATGAGTGCCAAGCGCCTTAGAGGTATGAATGAGGCAAGGCAAATAGGTCCTAAGATGGCAATGGTAAGTCCGGATGTGGAATAGGATCTGCAGGAAAAGCTTTGATCTGGTGTGGGGTGCCAATTGAGATGGCTGTCGACTGTATTGGCTGTCGCGAAGTGTAGTTAACTTGCAATACAACTTCCTGTTATGTACAAAATAGACAGGTGTCGTCGGAATAGCTAGGTATGACAGATATAAATGGCAATAACTGTCGGAGAGAGTGCTGGATAGATGAAACAGGAAGGGATAAGGCCTTATTGAGAAGATGATTGCTGAGGAATGTGTGTGATGAATGATCAATGGGCTAGACCAAACTGAGTTCTGGAAGGACTTGATGGAAGGATGTGTGTCGAAATGGGAATAGGGATTGCTGAGATGATAGACGATGGACTGAGCCTCTCTGGGGCAGCCACAAATGTTGGTTTACTTTCGGAAATGGATCCAAAAGACAGTGGGTAGCGGTGTCATTGTTGCACGGCTACTTACACTGGTGTTCGGCTCAGTGCGCTTTGCTATCAGCAGCAACAAAGGTAGAATGAAGACGAAGATGAGGATGTAGCAGTGATGATGATGTACGATGACATAAGCGAAGACGAGATACAACAGCAAGTGTCACATGATTGACAAAGCTGGCCTTGATGTAGACGTAGAGGTAGTAGAGGTAGTAATAGACTTAGACTTGAGACTTAGACGAGTGAATCCAACTGAAAGAGGTGAATTGGGGTACACTAAGGCTAAACAGGCCTTATACATGAGCAGAACAACAAACGATGCAAGTATGCCATACAACAATGTCATCAACAGCAGACAGGAGAAATGACTAATGGTGAGAGGCAGAAAACCAAAATAGGAAGGTGGTTTGTAATAGAATGGAGAAATGAGTCAGGTGGTCGAAGAAATGAATGGAAATGTGGCAGCGAATTGGGAAATAGAAGCCAGAAATAGAATAGAAGTGAGTCACAGACAATAGACCATGTGGAACAATTGGAAATAGAAGTACAGCCAAGAAGCAAGTGAGTCATGTGGGGAAAATGAGTCATAGCCATCCAATAGGATTCCAGTTGATTGTCAAATATCTCCGAGGATGAGTAAGAGAGTTACTTGACTTGAAGACAATTCAGAAACATGAGAACCAATCATGACACTTGGATATGAATCTCCTACAGAGAGAGAACGAAGACAAGTCTTGCTTGATGAAGTCCTTAGGCACATAACCATAGCAAATCTCTGCTCCTGGTCCGTGCTCTTTGATGTGCCAGTTATTCCTGAGGATGATACGATGCCAACCATTCACTGGTTCTAAGTTTGGGTCAAAACCAATGACGTAGAAGGGAGCATGGAAGGTTTGATCGAATACCCATATGCAATCGTGAACGCAATAAGGAGGATATGAGGAGAATACTTGGAATGGACCTTCAGGAGATTTGACATAGAGACAATAGTACTGATGATATTCAACATGTGGAGGAGGACTGGATAGATGAACATTGAGGGGAGAGTGTTGGTTCGGAAGTTCAATCCGTGGGCCAACATGTATCTCTGGCTTCGTGATTGACCATAATGAATCATGGGAGAGCGTGGCAGTGGTGCTGGATGGAATATTTAAAATAGAATTGATGAAGATGGAACGAGTGTGGAGATGATGTATCTGGCAGACTAGAGGTAGCACAGCAGATGATGGTCTGGCAAAAGCTGATGAAGATAGGCGCGTGTGCAGTGAGCGTCTTTTGTAGTGTAGTAGGTGCTGTCGAGTATCATGCTTGTCATTGTTGAAGCACGTCAGGGTTCCGCATACTGGTTCAGCCCTTCGCTCACATTTACATCGCCATCTAGACAAACATCCCCCCTCCAGTACTCCTTCGACTTCCCGTTCCATATCTCACCTGGCCTCTCATTCCGCGTTCCATGGTCCAGATTCTCAGGCTCCCTCTCGCTCCCCCTCTCCTCATAGTGGATCTCTAGACACCACGTTCTCTGCTTCCTGTTTTCCTCCCATTGCCCCTCCCATTGCCCCTTCCGTTGCCCTGTCCATTTCCCTGTTTGAACCCAAGTCAGACAGCAAAGAAGCATCGGCAGCGCATTCATTGGATGCCATGTCCACTACACCATCAGGCCCCAGCTCACATCCTCCTCATTTCACTGCCGCTCCCTGTCTCGGCTGCGCCACCCCTTCCACTCATCTTCTCCTTTCCCATCACTGGAGACATGACACAAAATGTACCTAGAGAAAAGTGTGGGAAAACTGTGTAAAAAGATTTTGACACCATTTGTATGGTGGGAAAATTGAGAACAAAGTGTGTTTTTTGGTCAACATTTGTTTGGGGTGCCGATGTTGAACAAAGTTAGGATTTGATTGGGGTGAAAATTAGGAATTTGCCTCAGATTTGTGCCCCACACAATTCAGGGCATTTTTGTTGATTTTATCATGGTTTTCACACCCAAGCATTTTGTAGGCAAAGTTACAATTTTCCCAGGGAGAAAATCAAGAACAAAGGGGAAATTGCTTACAATTTTCCTGCCATTTCCCCTTTGTTCTCAATTTTCTCCCTGGAAAAAGTGTAACTTTGCTTACAAAATGCTTGGGTGTGAAAATCGTGATAAAATTAACAAAATGCCCTGAATTGTGTGGGGCACAAATCTAAGGCAAATTCCTAATTTTCACCCCAATCAAATCCTAACTTTGTTCAACATCTGCACCCCAAACAAATGTTGACCAAAAACACACTTTGTTCTCAATTTTCCCACCATACAAATGGTGTCAAAATTCAATCTTTTTACACAATTTTCCCACGCTTTTCTCTAGGTACATTTTGTATCATGTCTCCAGTGCATGCGCAACTCAAATACAAGACCCACGTACTTGTCAAGCATGCCTTCCCAGAACAGTCAAGTTGGCGGCATCTCTTTGCTCGTGAGGCCTGGGAGACAGCACACGACGAGTACGGGCCTGATGATGGCACAAATATTGCATTCTCCAGGGATATCAAGCGTATCGTAAGTTTTTTTCCTCTTTTTTTTTTTTGCTCTGATTTCAAGTCTTGTTGATAGGTCCACGCCCTTGCCGTCACTATGTGAGGCTCCCAAGGCACAAACTTGATCAAGCTAGTTCCTATGTCCTACCATTTCGACAAGGCCGATCCCCGTATTCACCCATTGATTGTGCAAAACCTCCTGGAGGATGGAAATCTCATATATCCCAAGGTTTATTTTGATGAGCATGGTGCTGTCTGGCACAGCCAGTGGAATAGGGAGGTATGTCATTTATTTACTAATTTTATTAATTCATTTTAACATTTATTACTAGATCATCCTTCATAAGGAACCACCATTTGGCCATCCCATCCTCACCCAAGTTGTCAATACGCTTGCTTTCCAGGGCCATCCGCTGATTGTGTCGGTGGCCCTGGATCTTTTCAACCCGATTCCTCTCCCACTAATTGCTCTTGCATGTACATTGGTAGGTTTTATTTATTAACTCAACTTATATTCTAATTTTCCTGTACAGGTTCATTTCGCTCTCACTCATTATGTTCCTGGGGCCGACAGCACCAAATGCATGAAATTTTTGGTGGACGACTATCACCCTGTATACCAGAAGTATACCAACGCTCTTGGAAAATTCAAGCAATATCATCCTGACATATGTGCCACCACGCAGCATAGGTTTTGGGACAAGGGTAGGTGTGTATTTTTTTTTTTTTGTAACCTCACTAATGTAATGTTAGGGTTGCCGCCAAGATTCCTGATGAGGAATCATTGGATACTATCACATTCTCCAGGGGGATGTCTGAGGCCGCCATTGTGGCTGAGCTTGCTCAGCTCCAGCAACCACCTCTCCTGCCCCAGCCTGAGCCTCACTTCATGCCACCTCAGCAGCCATCCATATTTTCATGATCTTTTCTCTTGATTTTTGCATGACAGTTTATGCCTACAACTCTTGTAATCAGTTTAGTTCAATGACAATGAAAGGTTTTTTGGTCATTAGCATTGAAAACAATAAATCTATTAGCATATATAGCCTGGTAACCAAGTATCAAAACATATATGGCCGGCTTGAGGTATCTATTCCAGCTATACTAGATAGTTGTTTCCATATGCAACTAGAGTACATATATGTCAGTGCATATAGCTAGATTACATAGATATCAGTGCATGTAGCTACTGCCTTACGACACTAGCTAGAGTCTGGCCGATATCCTATCGGCCAGAATCTACTCGACGCAGCCGTCCTAGGGCGCCTAGGTATGCCAGCTATCGCTAGCTAACATTTGTCCGTTTTCCTGATGCATCATTTGGGAGGTCTACTCATTCTTCCACAGCCAAACATTGGGTCCGAATTCGACAGAGTACCGATCATCTGTATGTATGACCAACCGGAAGAACTTGAATACTTTCTCTTTGTACGATGGACTGTATGTGTTCAATTATTGATAACCGACTCACCCTCTCAAGCTGTGAATTGTGCAGATACCTGGAGCAACATTAGGCATCCGACTTTCTGATCCTTTCTGCTATCCTCCATCTCTCCATCAAGTATTTCATTGAAAAGCTTCGCCTTAAGTGTCTCAAGTTCCTGCAACATAACTGGCCGATGACACTGACGGCTTGTAATTGTCCGAGTCAAAACGAACTGCGACCAATTGGCCTACCATAGCCCATATGACATATATGGTCCAAGGGAGATTGTGAAGGAGTCTGCTCGAGGCTATGCATCACCATATATCAAGAGAGAGCCCATTTCGCTTAAATTGGAGATATCAATTCTGTGGCAGTGTGTGGAGCACGAATATCGGAAAGAAAAATCTCTGAATAAACTTGGGCGTAAGTTCTGGGCGCGTATTTAACTATTTTTGTAAAATACGATGTCATTCGACAAAACCAACTTTCAGATTCGGTACGAATGTGATTCTGGCAGAATAGAGGTGGTCGGAGATGCGGATGCCAGAATGTATCATGACTGCCTTGGAAAAATTGAGGTCAGTACAAGTTGCATGCACAGGTGAACGATCGTATGCTCGCAATGAAAGCGTGAGAGAACATCAAGAACTGGGGTGGAGGTTACATATCGGACTTGTAGAAATCATTACCATGGTTCAGGCCGAGTGAGGCGGGAATTTTGCGTATCGTCGCCCCTCACTTGTCCTCAATTCTTGAGCATTTAGCGGATGACTGCGATTGCCTAGAGCCGATAGAAGGCATTCATTTGCGGGTGGGTATTCCGGATACATCCATCATATCGCATAAACCCTCCCCACACGGCAGCGGATAGCATCAATTCCACCCGATGCCCTCGTTCTCCACATATTTGACCAAAACGGTGGCAGCCTGGGAGAATTCCATTCGAATGAACTCACCGCCTCCGTCGTGAAACATGTCATTCCACGCTCTTCAACGTCTTCCACCGCGACGGCACAGCACCGCTCGCAATTGCATAGGCTATGCAATGCCTGGGCAAACAGTGCTCTTCCGCATTTCATGGAAGAATCTCAGAGGTCACTGGTGCCTGTCTTCGTGACGCGTCTTCAGGCATAATGCGCCTGCGCAAGTTCCGATGCGCCACCATTTCGACGTAAGACTCACAGCCGGGGGGGTCGTATTTAGTAGCTTTGTCTCGACCTTGTAACAGTGTGCGAAACACAGCTCTTACGTAACGCACTCAGCCTTTGCGGTCGGCAGGAACTTCGGTTGACGCGCTCAGCGTTGCTTGAAACAATCATAGGTATGTGAGGTTGAGGCTAGCAATAGCCACCAAAACCTGCCCAAGACCGGTGCCCTCGTCGTCTCATAAAGAAGAACTTGAACCCAAATTGCCAATAATCATAAGACAGAATTTTCCCTCAACATCAATTGCATTGTGCCTGTTGTCACCGCATTGATTCAAGCTTTAAGCTTCAAGTTCGTGTGCACCCAGTTGTAATTGCGAATTGCACGTACATATGTTGATCTGGGTTTCACAGGTTATGCCACCACTTTGCACTGCCCCTCGACCACCATTGGCACGGTTGTCTACGTGTGAAGCCACAGAAGCGGTGTTGAGTCAGACGTGCCACCTTCAATTACACTGTTTTTCTAGGTACTGCCACCATTAGATTCACTGCCAGGACTTGAGTGGTGATTGAACTGCTCTCTCTAGTTTTCCATCCTGACGCTCAAAAGACTTCTCCGTTTCAGACTTAGACTACTTAGTAAGTGTATACCAGATTTATCTTCTGGCGCGTTCCTGGAGGTTCCTGGCTGTCTGGAAGGTGGGTTTTATCCCATACAGTACACCACCGGCCGGCGAAGAGCTCCGGAAGCTCTCGCTGACGTAGTTTAACTCATTTTTGGAAACGATATATCGAGTCAGAGCGATGAGGATTCAACGTTACAACATCATTGGTTGTTCCCTGATAGGTATTGACGCCAAATCGTGCCTTTATTCAATCGGACTGCGCTGCCTCACAATATCTTTGAGGCCAAGTATGGCACGTCTGTATGCCGCAGGACATATAAAAGCTGTAATCTGACTCGAGTGTCACATCCTCCTCGTATTGTAGACTTTCTGTCTCAGTACGCACCCGCAATGCCATTAGGCCTTCCAACCCTTCATCGTCGACCATCCATGGAGTCTTTTATTTCGCCAACGGCACAAAAAATCGAGATCGACTTGGGCTCAAAATCGGTATCAAAATCAGGAGGTACTATACGTCGCATGCGCCCTGTGAATCAGCCCCAAACACGAATGCCACTGCCTCGTATCTCCCCGTTATTGGTGACACACACAGCAACCGTCAACGTGGGTCACAAAGGCCTGGCCTGGTGGACGTGGACGCGAAGGTCTCTCCGGCTTACCATGCGTACAATTTCATTACATCGTAATCCGGTGTGTTGATACGGTATCCATCCGTCACATTAACTCACTGTCGCTTTTCAGGAATCAGAAGTCCTTGACATTATCGTGTTGCCCAAGGTTAAGCATGTCGAAAGGGTTGATAAACAACCCCATTGTCTGAGGATCGAAGCTGCCGAAGATAAGACATATTACTTTGCATTTGACCAGGAAGAAGAGCTTTATACGTGGCTCACGGATATCCATTTGGCTATCGACTCCGTCAGCAAACCAACTGATTTTATGCATGTGATGCGTGTGGTAGCAGATAAGCAAAATACATCATGTCTCATCGTGAGCCCTACACACGGCCTAATTGTGTTCTTCAAACTGACGCCTGATGCTTAGGGATTACCTGAAGCCTGGAAATCCACGAGTTATGGTCCAGTTCGTGAGAGCATTACTCAGGAAATGGTCGAGGCAGCCCTTCCCGAAATCCGTTTTTCAGAAGAACCTGAACCTATCATTGATTTCAATGACGCCCTTCCGGATTCAAGGCCCGTATCGTTCACCTCACTATTTGAGCGCGAACCTGAGGAAGCAATCATCATGAAAGCTCAAAAAGCTATCAAACCTGCTACTCAGCGTCTTCTGAAGATTCAACCGGACTTGCAATCGTTGAAAATCGTAACCGAGGGCTTTTCTAATACCTCTGTATCGAGATCCGGCTTGCTGTCTGCCTCCGGAGGTAGATCTATCAATTTGTGTGATAATAAGATTCTATTTTTGACACCCCCTATAGAGTCCCCCTCAACGCCACTCTTGACTCCAGACACAAGTCCTCTGACTCCCTTCCGAGGTTTGTTGTGGAGTTTTTCATTTGGTGTGTTTGGATTTGAATAAGGGTTTGATGCTTAGAGTCTCCGTATAAGTATCGAGATTCTGATGCTAAAGATCTGTCTGGGCAAGTTCAGAGGCTGGGACAATGGGCAGAAGCTAATGGGGGTTTTGCGGATATCTGGCGCGCAAATTGGAACAGTGACACGGGCTCATTTTCAGTCTGTCCCCTCCCTCGTCTTCAGCTGGCCATGCTAATGTTTGCAATGTTGTAGGTGGCAGTCAAGGTACTTCGCTTTTACAGCCGTGATGAAGCTGTTAGAACAAAAATTCAAAGAGTGGGTCTACTGGTTGTTACACTATTGTCTGTAGACCAACAGCACTGATACCTCACCTGCAGCGCTTGGCCAGAGAAGTCCGTGTTTGGCATCAGCTTCGCCATAAAAACATAGTACAATTATATGGAACGGTTAGTAATGACCTTGAATTTCAGGTGAAAAATATTGATGGCTTTTTTCTCCAGTGCGAAGGTTTTGGCCCGTTTCCCTCCATGGTATCTGCCTGGCACGAAAATGGAAACGTTAACACGTACTTGCTCAGGTGTCCTGAGGCCGGCACTGTGGAGAAACGTCTGAAACTTGTGAGTGGATTGTCGCGTAAAATCGTGTCTACTCTAACCTCCTACGGTCAGCTCACAGAAGTGGCATGTGGCTTGAACTACCGTAGGCACCCTTCATATGTTCAAATTAGCATGTTTTACTCATTTTGACTGATGCAGTCCATACTTTCACCTTCCCCGTCTCTCATGGCACCACGGCAGAGGCGAACATTGTACACGGTGATCTGAAAGGAGCCAATATTTTGGTCAATGACAATGGCGAGGCAGCCCTAGCTGACTTTGGACTGAGTGTTGTCATCGCCGCCGCAGGAGACTCTGCCACAAGCACCTTCACTGGCGGCAGCGTACGCTGGATGGCACCTGAGGTCTTGTTTTTATCGCCCCATGATGCCTCGCCAAAGACATGTGCGAGCGATACTTACTCATATGGCAGTGTCATGTTGGAGGTGTGACAAATGGACATTCTTCGGTGCGGACAGAGCTGACAATCGAGCATTTAGATCCTTACAGGCGAACCTCCTTATAAGGAACTTTCGAATGACCTGCAAGTTCTTAACCAAGTGATGCAAGGGTACAAACCCAAACGCCCACTGAAACCAGTTGTCAACCCTGGCGTTTGGGACCTAATGGAGCGCTGTTGGAGCGTTCCCGCATCTGAACGACCTCAGATGGCCTTCGTGCTGTCTCGCATGGAAGTTTTTTATTGCGACGGGAGAAACTCAATGCTATCGGAAAACCAAGTTGGCTGTTCTCTCTGATGAGAAGCCCTCAAGCTTGTATTACAGTGACTCCATTGGACTCTTGCACTGTATTGTTTACTCCATGTACTCAAACTAATTGCCTTTTCTCAGATGTTGTAAAACAAATGTACTAGTAGGACATTCGTCGTTCATGAACAATATCCCTCTATGTAAGTGTCGACAACGAGACCTAGTCGCTTTGACCACTTCATCTGCTGGTAGTTTAAGATAAGAGCCCCGGTACAACTAAAGTAAGAGAATGATCCACAACGTCCACAGCACAATCCAGTCTCAGAGGCGTATTATCGAGGCATTTGATACTAATACTATTAAAGAATGAATGCTTTTCTCAATGTCATTCATGAAAACAACCACGAAGTAGGTATCAATTAATTGGGGGTGAAAGTCTGTCGCCACAGACCAACGACGAACGAAATTTAAGCAATGAAGATATTCTGAATTGACACAAGATCTAACATTGATCTAGAACGTGTACATAATTGTGAGTCGAGTATGCAAATTAACAATAGTCTGATTAATTGATTTGTGCCAAAGGAGAAAATACCCCGTACAAGGTTATTATGACTTTGGAAAAAAAAAAGGCAGAAACACGAAGGATGCGGTATACGTTGGTGAGTCCAACGAAAGCAACCCACTCTCCATCGAACTGTATCATGATGTCCCTTGAAATCGGGAGTGTATCCAATAATTTCACGACAAGCATCTCCACATAGGTGATGCTGCCGCTTGATTTTGCATGTTTCGGGATGCACGGCGTTGGAAAGGTTCGACCTAAATGATATCATCTGCCCCTAATAGTGTTGGAACTGACGAGAAGCACTTGCTTTAGACGAAGAGGGAATGCTCGCATCTTTTGTGTATTATGATCTAAGACTATGGAATATTATTACTACTCTCTTACCCGTACGACCGCCTTGGCTGTGGTCTTATTTGTTGTTGAGTCGTTGTGCCGCGATCCTGCCTCGCTCTTTTTTCCTTTCTCACCCATAACTTCCAATGCGAGGTCGTACAAACAAATAGATATCAGACTGTGTCTAACATGTGCCGACGCCGTCTCCTCCGCTGTCCGACATCGGTTATCTTGCTTCGTCGAACTGTTTCTTTCCTGGGTGCAATTTATCTACGTACGGTGTCATTTCGTGCGGATGTCGCATTCTAATTTGGCGCGATATTCGTTCGCAGTGGTCATCCAGAGACGGACTATACGCTACAGCTCTCCTGTCTCAGCCAAAAAAAGACGCTTTGTTTCACGGCGGTGTTGTCAAACCTTAGCTCATTATTCCCTTGGCAGATTATTACTCCGGGGGTTTGTCACCCTTGGCAACGTGGTGTTCTCTACAGTCTCTTCATTATGTCTCTCAACTGGAAAATTGCACCGATATGGAAACATACATTTGAATGGGGTACACACCATGGTAACGGAATCCATCAATGTCAGAACTGCGGTGTTATTCTGTTGACTGGAGAGCGTCCCGGTTTCTGTTGTGGTAGTCACGGTGGAAATCAATTGGCAGACGTACCGCCGCTTCCTGAACTTCCGCAAGAATTCGATGTGTTTTCGGATGATGAAAACGTATCAAAGCTATCTCGTGTGTTGAATCTGATATATTCATTCGCGTTCTTGGAGTTTTCAGCAGAGTTTCCTGTATTCGATGGACCGCCCGGGTTTTTCGCTGTCGAAGGAAAGTTGTTCCACCGTGTTCGTTCAACGCATCGAGACTCTGCAGTTCGATGGCTGCTGTATGATGGTTTGATTCACGCCTTCGCCCCTCACCAACGATGGGTGGATACTGCCATGTTAAGGATCAATCCTTTCGCGTCTAAGCTGTGGCTCACGCACCCTTTGGAAATTCGTCAGGCATCACTGATGTTGAACAAAGACAATGTTATGTCAACATCCAACAGCTAACATTGGATTGAGTTGCGATTGATCTGACTCACTCTGTCTTTTCGCATGGCCAATTGTACACCGCCCTTTCGAGAGTCAGGCAAGTTCATGTGACTGTCGTGTGCGTCTGCCTCCATTTCAAACGAAGACTGTTAATATTGTCTACCATGTACTACTTACTTGACAACTTTTCTATGAGTTCAATAATCGATATACTGCACTGTACCACCAGGATGAGCCGGCGCAAAGCGCCGGCGTTCCTTGTGTGAATTTATCCATCATTCAGCTGCTAATGCAACCGGTCCCGTCGCACTTGCTGACTATGTAATAAGTAAGCTATGGCTCACAATCTCATGATTAACAAGATATAATAATTGACCCAAGACATCAGAGACTTGGTGACGGAACGATGCATTACATAAGATATTAGTTATCCGTAAATAGACGATGGTTCGGCGGCGCGGGTCGTTCGCTGGAATTTGCACAATACCGAAGCATAAAAAGCTCTATTCAACCGACAGTGATGTCAGAAAAAAATTGTGAGCACCGACTTTTTGATGGAATGTATGCTTCAACTTTAATAATGCAGGAAGATTCGATTTCAACTGCGCAAATAGGTATTCCGATGCAAAGTGCACGCATCTTCGGACGTCGGAAGCCCAGGAGATGTCCACCACCATCAAATGCACCGAGTCTTCATCTAGCCTTTCTCGTCCTTCTAGTGCTGTCATAGCTGTATAAGTACAGGAGAAAATGTGTGTTTTGGTAATTCAGTCTGAATCCACTCTCTACCAACAATGTACTTCTTAAGCACCGCATGGATACTCGTACCAGCAATCCTCAGCTTCAATCACGTCTTAGGGCAAAACTGTCCGTGTGGATTCGTCGACTCAAACAGACGTGTATGGGTATGTACTACCACACGTACTAAATGTTTTACTCTCACACACTTATTAAAATATATCTTAATTCTATCAGCGTGAATCGATCGTGTCTACTTTCACCCAGCCAATAGGACCCCTTCCAGCTGTCGCTGCAGACTGGAATATTGCCTCTGACTCTGGAGTACAGAAACCAACGGGTTTCAAGATGCAGTATGTTGCGTCGAACGTGTTTGCTTTCAATGATGGATTAGGATTGCAGACTTCTGCGGTGAGTCTTGGATTTTTTTTGGTTACCTAAGTATGGTAATGATTCGTAAACTTGCAGTATACTGGAGATGGAACGATCAGGACAGCAGAAATCGACACAAAGGTCAATATCTATTTTTTTTCTTGTCTATGAAGTTTTTTTTTTGGAACGACTTACATTCTCTAATTTGCAGCGAGGCGATATACTTTACGGGACTTTCAGGATGAGAGCACAAATTCCTTCTGTTCCCGGCGTTGTTTTCGGTCAGCAAAGCGGCTTATAGTGTTTGAATGGCTTGACCAAGTCCATTTTACAGGGTTTTTCACGTATAAAGGTGACTCACAGGAACAAGACATCGAGTTCGTATCCGCAGACCCCAACTATTCCCAAACTGTGCATTACACCAATCAACCGGGAACAGTCAATGGCTGCTTCCAAAGTAAATCTCTTTAGATTTTTGAAACAGAAATACATACTAATACGCCTGTCAACTTAGACTGTCATAATCAACGCTGACCTCACGTGAGCAGAATGGTTCTCTGGTGAAAGCGTGGGAATCTAACAGACGATGTTGAATGGACGCATAAAGGGAGTTCTCAAACCATCGTCTCGACTGGATCCCCGGACAAACTCTTTACTACTTCAATAACACGTTGCAAACTGTACGTCGACGTATAGACCTTCATTGTCCAACAACAGATTTCTTTGTTTCTCAGACCATATCAAAGAATGTCCCCGTCACACCTTCAAATGTCATACTCAACGTCTGGAGCAACGGAGACCCGTACGTCATAT
>MU134428.1:165611-207307 GCA_015039355.1 Ramaria rubella | reverse complement strand
AGGATGTAAGTGATCTCGAACACCGTCGTTTCATAGAGTGACCAGGGGAAGACTGCCAAGCTAAATATCTTGATGGGGCAGCTATCTATGCTCTTCTGAATTTTTTCCTAATTTTTCGAGAATATTTGAGGCTTATATGTGAGCTCACTGCTGTTGACAGTGCTGGCAAGGGGCTGTATGCTAGCCATGATTTATTTAAATAATTCTATGCTATTGTATGAATTTTATGAATTTTTTCGTATTTTATCTGCAATTTATTGGGCCGGAATTGCCCCAGCATTGAGCTCACTGTTGGTGACAGTGCCGGCAGGTGGATGGTCCATGGCCTGTGATGTCGTCAGCCGAGCGTTGTGGTAGCCGGGTCCAGACATTTTGATGGGCTTTGGATGCGTCATCCAAACCTTAAAAAATTTCCCAGGGCAGAAATACTGGCAGAATTAACAACGGTACAGGAAAACTACTGCGAACCCTACCCAACTAGCTGGGCCAACCACCTGGGTTGCTCCAGCTAAGTCGATATCGTTACATGGGAACCCCAGGTGGAATATGCATATGAAACCAAAGATATAGATCTTGATAGGAGATGACTAAGAATAGATGGAATGGGGATAAGTAGAATGGACAGAATGAATTAGAAAGCATATTGGAAATGTATATCGGAATATGTTGGAGAAAAGTGGAAAAGTTGGGAATGAATCTGGATTCTAACAGGACTCCAAGCTAGACAACTGCCGACATTGCAAGTTATAGTACTTGGTGTGCTGGATGGGCTATCAAAGTATTGGAGAAAGAAACTTTGTGGATTCCTGCTACAGAATTAGGCAACACTTGGGAAATTGTTGAAGACTTCCATAAGGCAAATCGTGATAAACCTGGACCAATCCCACCTTAACTTTCCTTTTCATTTTTCTGATTTTCCTCATGTTCTTGTCTCAAATTACATTCTCTGTCTGTTCCAAGAAATTCCACCTCCTGTTAGGGACGTGTCCCGGATTCGACGTCAGACTCTTAGGGTTCGCTGGATTTGACGTCAGGGTCGGATTTGGTCGGAACTCTCCTTGACTGAGATCGATGGGTGCAATATTCAGAAATGCGTGGAATACTGGATGACTCGGAAGTCGGAGATCCAAAGACTGATCTATATGGGTGTTGGCTTCAACTGATGGGTTGTGCCCTCTTGGATTTCTAGTGCCCTGGTATTTTGGACTGAAGACCAGAAGTGTTCCAATTGGTTGGGTCTGTTCAGAGGTCAGTGCCAATGATGCGTTGAGACTTACCAGAGATGAGTGGGGGCAATATTCGGGGATGGAATAGGGGTAACGATAAATCAATATTGAGTAAGGGTTAGCTTTACTGGAAAAGCAAGTGTAATCAAGGGGGGCTTGGAATGTCAGATGAGGTAGGGTCAGAATAATCAGAATGATCAGAATACCAAACAAGGTTTGAAGGCCTTATTGCAGGTAGAAGTTTGGAGCGACAAAGTGTAATAAAGGTTGAATGATAGAGGATGGGTGGGATATATCAGGATGTTACAAGTTATTGGAATAACAAGTTGAGGTAACAAGATATGAAGGATGTTGAAAGTAAGAGGAGTATAAGAAGTAAGAGAGGTAGAAGGTGATACGAGAGGTAGTGATACGAAAGGTAGTGATACAATACAATACAATACAATTTACAAGCTAAAGAAGCCTGATCAAGAGAAAACATATTTAAGACATGCGGGATTCTGAAATCGGGAACGGAAGATGAGGGTGCATTATATGGAGTTCTGAAGTCGAGGTGAATATGGAAATCAAGATGTGCGTGATACAGAGTTCTGATGTCGGAGCGAATACAGAAATCAAGATAACATGTACGGGGATAATGTCGAAATAGAATCATGGCTGAGAATAATAAATGGGGACATGTTGGAGATAAGTGGAGAAGGGCTTATCAGAATACATGAAATGTCGGAATAACATGAGTCAGATCTGGGATCTAACAGTATCTCCCTTTTATGGCCGAGCCCTTGAGGCTGATTACGCTATTGAATACCATGGGAAGTTTTGGGTGTTGGTTATCTGTAAAGGCTGAGATCTTGGATTGGACATATATATAGGAGAAATGCTTTGTGAAAATGCAAATCGCTTTTTGATCCCCTACCACCATCACCCAAGAAACAAATGCCATCGCATTCCAAGTTGTTATTGCCCACCTGCTCCGTCATTGAAATCAGCTCTTGTGAAGAACTCGCCGCCAAAGTGAGGGAGTATGAGCGGAGGAGGGCAGAATTGGAGGCCACAATGCAGAAAAGGGCAAAGGCAAAGCGGGAGAAGCAGGAGAGGGAGGTGGCGGAACAGCAGGAGCGGGAGCGGAAGGAGAAGGAGGAATGGGAGCAGATGGAGCAGGAAGAACAGGATCGGAGAGCGAAGGAGAAGCAGGAGGTGGATCGGAGGAAGCTGAAGGAGGAGGCGGATCAGTGGAAAGCCAAGTTGACGCAGGCAGTGCGGGCGGAGTTGAGGCGGGAGGAGGCCCGAGTCAAAATTTTTTCGGTAAGTCAGAATTGTTGTCTGCTGATTGATGGGTTGACAGAAGGATTGGACTAGCTGGAGAAGGTCGACCGAGAACAGAAGGCGACTGCAATTCAAAAGTGGGCTTGGAATCCGTCGGAGGCTGAAAATGGCATCTCGAAGATGTCTGGTCGGAGGCCGATGAATACGATCATAGGTGCGTGCTCTGTTGGACACGGGGGTTGGAGTGTGTTGATGAGGAGCGGAGAACCGTAAAATCGCAGAAGCAGGCCTGCATTCGGTGTCAGAACAATTGGAAGAAACGCATGAGGCCAGGCGACACAGATTTTGCGGCAGAGATGGCAGGGAAGTTGTCATTACCGGCGTCCAGGTGGGTTTGGACGGAGAACGCAGAGGCCAGACCAGGACCGGTGACGAAAAAATGTTGGGTGGAAGTGGTCACAGATCAGGAAGGGGTGGCGTCATCGGGCAAAGGTAAAGGAAAGGAGCAGGTGACGGAGGATGACGCGGAGGATGAGGCGGAGGATGTGGGGCTCGCGGCAGAAGTCTGCAGGCTCCAAAAGACAATCCATTCCCTCATGAAGTGGCTCCACTACAACATGGAGGGGATGGTGACCTTCAATGAATCGTTGAAGAAGTCGTACAGGATCACGGAAATTGAGTTCAAATTCCAGAAGAAGCGGTGGGAGATGTACCACGGAGTGTCGGCGTTGCAACCGGAGTCGGGGTCGTAAGCTGGGTTGGAGGATGAGGGGGTAAACGTCAGGCTGCAACCGGAAATGGAGAAGGCGGCAGATAAGGGGAAAGGGAAGGCGAGGGAAGTGGATGATGTTGGGATGGACATTGATGTCATCCTGGAGATACCGGAGAAGGAGGTTTGGGAGGAGGAGGTTCCGGAGGAGGTGGAAATTGGCCAGAAACCAGAGGCAGAAGTCAGCCAGGAACCAGAGGTGGAAATTGGCCAGGAGGCAGTGAATCCCAGAGATGCAGATTTGGAGAAACAAGTGGAAGAGGAATCGGGGAAAACGGCAGGGCTTGACCTGGAGGTCAATGGGCCGGAAGAGGAAACAATGCAGTGAATAGGAGTCAGAAGGGGGAAAAGTAATATAAATAAATCAGAGGAATTTGGTGAAGTAATGTAGAAGGTTTTAGACAATGAAGTTTTTTTTTTTTTTGTTGGTTTAAGATCGGAAAAAATAAAACGATCGGAAAAAAACAGAAATGATCAGACAAACGGGAATGATCGGAAAAACGGAAAACTTGGAAAGACAAGAAAGAGTGAATCAAGGATGTTTGAAGTTCAAGGGTGTCAGAGAATCGGGATAAGTCGTAACTGGACAAATGTCGGGATTGACTCAAGATCAGGATTGACTCGAGATCAGGGTTGGATGTGTGAGGAATCGTGAAGAGTTTGAGAAAATCAGAATATCAGGATGTGAACAGTCATAGATGTAGAAGGAGTTTTGGAATTGCAGGATGTAAGTAGAAGCTTAGTAGGAGCGAGGAATTGAAGTGTTGCGTTGGAGATTGTCAGAAAAAGATCGGAGTCGGAGTGGGGGTTGGAATAGATAATTTGTCAACATAGTGGCTACTCCCCCTTTAAGGTAGATGTCCCATCGTCTACCTCAAGCGTCGGAAGGTCGGTAAGGAGTTGTGGTGTCGGAGGGCCGAAGGACCGGAGGATTCATCGGGAACATATTGGCTTTTCTAAGGAGATAAATGGTGTCTTCTTGGAAATTTCTCGATAGTGGTCTTGATGTTGTCTGGTTGAAATCATTGTAATCATGGATTACCTGAGAATTCAGAGAATATAGGAAGTTTGGACTTGAAAAGGGATAAGAGGAGTGAATCGGAAATTTTGGGATTTCAGAGAACTGTTTGCAAGGGAAAAAGAGTAAGGAAGACATGTAGGAAAGAAAGGGGTGTAGGAAAAGTAGGAATTGAAATGTTTTGGTGGAGTTGTGGGTTTGTTTTTGGAAACATTGGTAAGGTACTTGATATTTGGCCCAGAATATTGTCCTAATGGTTGAAGGGTCGGAATCAGAAACATGAGTCGAAGGATGTACAGATGGTGCATTCATGGATACGAGGGGTTTAACAGCGTCTTTCGAAGGGGATCGTTATTGATTCTAAAGGCGGTTTGTCGGTTATTGTCCCATAACGTGGAAATCGGTATTGATGACTAGACTTAGAGTCGGAGTAACTGCGTTGTATTGTGAATAGTCGGATTCGGAAGTCTGGAAGTCGGAGGTCAGAAAACTAAATCTTGGACGTGGAGGGATGTCTTTGAGGAAAATTCGTTGTTCGGACTTGGAGATTGTCCTGGGGTGTTCTTGAGGAAGTACAGGCATACTGTGTGGAATGTATCGGAGGAAATTCTATAGTTAGAGCCTCGTTAATATGTTCTTGAGGTGGTTCTGGCATAACTAGATGTAAGGGATATGATTTCCCAAAGTGAGATTCTCTCCCTCCGATAGATGTGATCTTGTCGGAGTACGTAGTGGAATATTGATGATGGCTTGTTGGGAATTGGAAGAATCGATGTAACGGATTTTCAAATTGGAAATGTGCCAAAGTTTCCACATCATTGTTGCGAGTTGAGGTTTCATTAAGCATTGATGTTGGATGTTATGGCAGGTCGGAGGATGTCGCAGCAAAGTTGGATTTTTGGAGATTCGGAAAAACGCAGATTGCAGGTTTCCTGAAGACATGTCATAGAATTGAATCTTCTTGTTGAGGAGTGTGGAACTGGGTACTACCCAATACCCTGTCAATCAACAGATTGTAGTGGGTAGGTTAGTGGCGTTCCCAGCACATCAGAACAATTAGAAACAAGTGTCGTTATACGCAATGTAATAGCGACTGGATTTTTTGCTTGATGGGAGGACGTGATTGGCGTTGATTGCCTACTGGGTGTTGAGACATGATGTCATTGATGATGGAAAGATGGAGACCGGTGGAAAGCAGGAATCCGAAGGGATGGCGTTTGAACCTAATGATCGGTCGAAACTGTTTGGAAGGGTGATTTTCGGAGTTTTGGCAGAATTGTTGGAAGTACGAAGGGTGTTTTTGGAAAGCGTCTGTGATGTTCTCAGTAAGGCACAAATAAGATATGAATGCGGATTAGTGCTCAAGAGTCTTTGAGCTGTCAGTTTTGGGGATTCGCAAGGTCCTCTAAAGGGACCTTGATGTCGGAATCACTTAGCGTGACAGTTGTGATTTGGGATTTTGCTTTCCTGGAGAAGGCTGATGACCTCAGACATTCTTTCACCTTATGACCAGGTTTTCCACAGTAGAGGCATAACTTTTGATTGATGTGTCATTGTCTCTCCTGTAGTATTAACTTGCCATCTTGTCCAAGGATGTCGGAAAGTTTCTGTGTCGGCAAAGTCAGGGTTTGGTTGGAAATTGCTGCCATGTATTGTGAGTCATCACAAGGATGGTTGGAAGTTGCATTGTCGATGCTGCTCGGGATCAGGTCAGGTTTGAAGTCTTCGTTTGTGAGGCACTTGTTGAGAAAACTGGGGTACTCGTGAATGTTTGATGGGTTGATGACATTCTCGGTAGATGTGTCGGTGTCATTGAAATCGAGTGTTTGAATTCGGGTGTCAGAAGACATTTATAGAAATCAAGAGTGTCAGCTTGTAAATACTGTTAGGGACATGTGCCGGATTTGACATCGGACTGTTAGGGTTCGCTGGATTTGATGTTGGGGTCGGATTTCGTTGGAACTCTCCTTGACCAGGATCGATGTTCGCAATATTCGGAAATGCGCAGAATGCTGGATGACTCGGAAGTCGGAGATCCAAAGACTGATCTATACAGACGTTGGCTTCAACTTATGGGTTGCACCCTCTTGGATTTCTAGTGCCCTGGTATTTCGGACTGAAGACCGGAAGTGTTATCGGGGTTCCGATTGGTCAGGTCTGTTTGGAGGTCAGTGACAATGATGTGTTGAGACTTATCAGAGATGAGTGGGGGCTTCGAATATTCAGGGATGGAATAGTCAATGTAGATGGAATAGGGGTAATGATAAATCAATATTGAGTAAGGGTTAGCTTTACTGGAAAGTGAGTGTAATCAAGGGGGGCTTGGAATGTCGGATGAGGTAGGGTTGGAATAATCAGAATGATCGGAATACCAAACAAGGTTTGAAGGCCTTATTTCAGGTAGAAGTTTGGAGCGACAAAGTGTAATAAAGGTTGAATGATAGAGGATGGGTGGGATATATCAGGATGTTACAAGTTATTGGAATAACAAGTTGAGGTAACAAGATATGAAGGATGTGGAAAGTAAGAGAGGTAGAAGGTGATAAGAAAGGTAGTGATACAATACAATACAATACAATTTACAAGCTAACGAAGCCTGATCAAGAGAAAACATATTTAAGACACGCGGGATTCCGAAATCAGGAACGGAAGATGAGGGTGCGTGATATGGAGTTCTGAAGTCAGAGTGAATACGGAAATCAAGATGTGCATGATACGGAGTTCTGAAGTTGGAGCGAATACAGAAATCAAGATAACACGTACAGGGATAATGTCAAGATAGAATCATGGCTAAGAATAATAATTGGGGACATGTCGGAGATAAGCAGAGAAGGGTTTATCAGAATATGTGAAACGTCGGAATAACACAAGTCGGATCTGGCACCTCCTTTTTTTCTGCGTACTTCTCTGACTCAATTCTCTGATTCCAATTCCCAGATTTCATCCCTCTCCATTTCCCTCATCCTTATTTCCAAATCCCACTCCTGATACTGAACCATCCGTTGCACCCACCCAGTTAAAATCTGCGTCTCTTTGGTGTGCTCCTGCATAGAACTTGCCTGACAATCCATGGAATTCTGCAACTCGCAAATCTCCTTGAGCAGCAACTCCGCTGTTCCCCCTTCATTTCCTGTGTCCACACCTTTCACAAATTGTTCCGCAAACCCCAATTCCCCTGGTCGATGGCATACCCTCCCATCCTTTGCATATTCATCACATGTCCCATTCATGCCATTTGTTATTGGCGAACAAAACAAATCCTGCACCCGACATCCCGTGCAACAATACTTTTCATGCACAATCTGATTGAACACAGACTGGTGCACTTTCCAATGAGTAATGGTTTCATCCACCACATCACTTTTCCTTTTCTGAATTTTGTCTTCCATTTCCTTTCCAGCCCTTCTCTCATCCTTTCCCACCTTTTTCCACTCTGACTTCCTCTGCTCCAATTTCTCCACCACTTCCTGTTGTAACTCCAAAATATTGTGAATTTGCCTCCCCAGATCGTTTTCCGATCCCAACTCGTCTTTGGATAGAAGATCTTTGAGATAATCAGCAGCATTGACATTGAGCTTAGAGGGTAAGAGGATCAGAAGTTTGCCAAGTTGAACCCCATCTGTCACTCTTATCTATCACATTAGGAGTCCCGCTTAATCACCAAACCAAACTTCCCATGCTGACCTCAGGCCTCAAGGGCTTGGCCTTAAGGAGGAGATACTGTTAGAACCCAGATTCATTCCTAACTTTTCTGCTTTTCAACAACACATTCCAATATACATTTCTAATATGTTTTCCAATTCATTCTGTCTGTTCTACTTATCCCCGTTCCATCTATTTTTAGTCATCTCCTATCAAGATCTATATCTTCAGTTTTATATCCATATTCATCCTTATCTCTGACCCTGTATTCATTCCATTTTGGATTTCCGCACTTTGTATCTTTCTGACTCAAACCATATCTACTCATTATATACAACTCTTGCACGTACTTTGTTCCTCAGTTCGAATATTGATTCACCTTGACTCAATATCTTCTCATCTTTGACTCTAGGTTTATCCATCCCCTATTCTCCGAATTCTCTGACATTCTGATTTTCCAAAATACCAGGACATGAAGGATCAGGAGGGTGCAACCTATAAGTTGAAGCTGACATCTGTACATTCCCGATTCCAAATCCCAACATTCAATACTCTGATACTCCAATATTCCAATAAGAGGAAATCTAGTTCTTAACACTTTACAAAAAAGGAAGTGTTATCAAAGAGTGGGATTCAGAGTATTGGGAATGTGATGTTTGGAATCAGAGTATTTGGAATGTCAATATAATGATCAATTGTATAAAGACATATGTGTTTGAACAATACATGGGGTTTAGAATATAGAAAACTCAATATAGGTCAAGTTGAGTTTGGTTGATATTATGGCATGACACGAGTGTGGATAACCCGCAAGTTTTCTGCAGGTTTACCCATGGGAAACCTGCGGGTATATCATCCACAGGTTCGGATACCCAAGTCCCACGGGTACATGATGGATGCAGGTATCCGTGAGGTACCTCTGTGGCCATGGAGTATTATCATCCCCTGCTAGAAATTCAAATTTGAACTATGTAGAGCCCTTCGTTCAATGGTTGAGGTGCTGGTCATGTGATTCATTTGTACCAAGTTACCAACATGTCGCTTTGACTTTTGACCATGTGTGGTCCAGGTGCAGACACCTTTGTTGTGTCAAATGTAAGTCCTTTTGTCCTCTAGGATATTTACTTTGGACTGTAGACCGTCTCTCAACACACAGGACGTGATGATTGTGACACCCTTGGCGACATTGTGGCATTGCAGCTCACTCAGACATGCCATCCAGCAGAGGCTTAGAAGGTACATGGCCATACTATAATCATCTCTGTTGCGCTCATTCCCTGTGACAAGCATGGGAAAGCTAGACTGGAATGCGGTCAAGATGTAAGTCTTTCACAATGTAGTACGTGAATATGTTCTTTCTAGAAGTCAAACCCGAACAAGTGTTGCGTTTAGTTAGATATGACCAGAATGAAAAATAAGTCGCGTTCACAATCTCACCCTCCTACAGCTTTTTCTGACCTGGGTCTCGGTGGATTCCCCTTTAACCGAGTCAAACGTGACCCCATTGCGATTCGCCTCCACTCCCTCGACCTCTTCAAACCAAACACAAGCAGTCACAAATGGAATGTTAAACACATGTTGCAATATTGGCAAGCTCTCCAAACTCCTCAGTATTGTGCTACCTTTTGCCAACTCTTCCACTGTCACTACAGTCGGTCAGCTAATCCTTACCAATATGATATCCCTTCCAGATCCATTTCTCCTACTCCGAGTGTCAACTATATACACTTATGTCTGTACCATCTATCTTTAATACTCACCAATGCTACTACATACCACTTCCCACTGGATCCATTAAAATGTCACGCCAGAGAACATTGCCACAAGTTCCTCAATATTTTCTACCTCACCATCCAAGAAACTTTGGCTCCAACCACTTTGTGTCTTTGTTCAGCCTGTCGAGTCCATGTAAATCTAGCAGCAACGAATCTTGCCGCCTTCACTGTGAATCTCTGGCTGGCAGCGGTTCCATACCTACATCCCTGAACAAATTCCCAATGATTCTGTGCATTGGTAATGTACCTTGCATGTTGTAATCAACCTTGCACTGACATATGTTCTTCATGAGCATGAACATACACCCATCACAATCATCAGTGTCACGCCTTTAGATACGTATTCATGGAGGTACATCTGTAATTAGAGTAAAGTAAATGACAAATATATCATTAAAGACTTAAAGTCCAACTCAAAACCTGTGAATACCTGCAGGTACCCACAGGTATTCATCTGCGGGTCTGGGTATCCGGCACTAAAATACCTGTGTGGGTGCAGGTATGTCCTTCGGAAATTGAAATACCTGTGGGCACGGATACAGGTTATCCGCAGATTTATTCGTGTCATGCCTTAGTTGATATGAGTTGATATACAAGCTAAGGAAAAGCTTCAGTAAATAAAAGTGCATTTAAAGGAATATGCAGGATTCTGAATCAGAATGGAAGAGATAAGGGTGTGTGATATGGAATTCCGAAATCAGAGCAAATACGGGGATCAAGATAAAGCATATGGGGATAAGATTGAAAGTGAATCATGACTAAGAGTGATAGAATGGATGTATATCAGAATAAGCAGAAAAAGGGCTTATTGGAATGCGGAAACATTGGAATAAGGGGAATCAGATCTGGGATTTAACACTTACCATGCAACCCCAGCTGCCTAGGATGAGGAGAGAATGCTTGATAAGCATTCCTCTTCTTCTCCCGACCTCTATCTAGGCAGCCTCCTCATTCCATTTTCTCCCACCCTCCTCTCCCTTTTTTTTCTCACTTGTACATCTACATTCTGGCTGGTGGGGTCGGAAAGCTCCAGACCTCACGCGCAAGGAATATCCACTTCGACCTAAATCAGTCAAGCCGGATATTCTCCTCTCCCCCTAAACCCGCGCGACTCAACTGGACCAAAAGCGAGTCGTGCAGCCCTTTTTCAATCTCCGCCGAAATATTTCTCCGCTGGCTGCAACTCGCTGACAGAACGTCTGGGAACGAGACTATATCACTGGTAACTACTTACACATACAAAGCGAGACGAAGACAGGCGGCGACTGGGTAGGAGTCTACTGCCATCCACTCACGGTACGAATTTCTCACAATTGTGACAGGGACGCGAGGGTAATGAATTATGAATGTACTATTCAGGCGATTGCCTCCATGGATTGACACTTCTCTTCAAGCCGTGGGGCAAGGGTACGACAGCACTGGGTTCACTCGCCAGATAAGGATATGCCGAATTCACTGATAGCGGTTAATGGCGAACAAAGATGGCAATACCAAGGTCAGTAACTCTAGGGAGCTACGGTCACATAGATACTAATCTTTGGAGATGGTTTTACAACTTGAAAGCTCACGTGTACAGTACCATTGAATATTCTCAGCTACAACAACGGAGATGAAAAGGTGAGACTTATGGGACCTATAAAACTGCAGTAGAGTCCAGGCCCACAGCTCGGGCCGTATGTATGTTTCTTTTGCTGGCCCAGCTGGCACCCAGCTGGCACTTCAAATTAACCCAGCAGCTGCTGGGTTAATTTGAAGTGTCACATAGCGTGACGGTGACATGTCTGTCTTTGAACTGAACTCCATGTTATAGCATCTCATCCGTCATCCGTCACAACATGCCGTCTGGTGACTTGACTCAATTTTTTCCATACATGTCATAGTGTAACACATTCCTTCCGGTACCACCCCAGAAATGCATACCCAGCCATCACTGTCACCCCCGCGCACCTATAGCCATTCATTCCATTCTTCCATTCATGATTGCTCCTGCTCGCAGGAGAGGCGGCCCGGGGATAGCCGGACCTCCGGGGCGAGTAGGCGGTGTCGGAAGTGTGGGGAAGCCTGGCGATGATGGAGGGATTGGAACAATACGACGAGCTAGCGATAAGGGGAGAGCTGCGAAATCAAGAGGAGCTGCGGATGCAGGGGGAGCTGAGAAAACTGGGAGCGCCGAATGTGCCAGATGAGCAGAGATAGCACGGGAATCGATATTAGGAAGATTTATCGGAAGAGGTAAGGCAGTAGGTATAGCAAGTAAGCCTATCGGGAGGGCGCGAGGAGCAGGAAAGGCGAGCGGAGCGAGCAAATCGTCGACGTGACCTGTCGCTTGTGCGCTACGCGTTGGAGCGGGTACTGCAACGATGGTGAGCCCCTCTGTCATTGTCCATAATTGGGAATACTCACTGGGTTCCTCTTTGAAGCCGGCATTACCCTTTAATGGGATGCGCGCAAATTCAGAGATCGGTACCGAAATGCTCTCAACCGCCACGCAAAGACAGACGAAGGCTACAAATCGCTGATATTGTGAGAATGAATGCATGTAGGGGCGAGTGGTCGGGAACTGGAGGATGGGCTTGGAGAGTTGGCAAAATTGTAAGAGGGATTGACTAGATTGCAAATTTATTTAGATTGAGTTCTGAGCCATTAAATAGTCTTTCAAACCAGGAGTTCCAAATATCGTCCGGATGCGCACTTCATCCGAACAACAGTTTCAAAAGAGCCGCGCGGTTTATTGGATCTAGGAACGCTTTACTCGCTGGTTTCTCATTCTTCAGAGGATCTCAGTTCGTCATGAGACAAAAACGTCGAGAAGCGAGTGAACACACCTATCGAGTGCTTCTATCGTCATCTTGACAAAATAGGTATGGACGCTTCTAAACTCGTCATGGGTCTAGACAATGCAAACAATTGAATAGACAGCATCTTCGGAACTTCTCTCATTGTCAATCTGGCCAAGGGAACGGGAAAATGGTGGCAAACTTACGGCAACTGCTCCCATGATGCATGTGAAGTTTGCCTGTCAATCTGCCTAAATTGGTGAAAATGGGTAAAAGAGGGACGGTAAGAATTACGTCGTACTCCCAACTTCGGCCGACATCACTCTTATGTTAGTATCGTACCGTGGAGCCGCTGACACCCCCCAAAACAGGTGTTTGGCCTCTGGCTTGGCAAATAACACTGACAGCGACTGAATGGACCCCACTTAGGTATTGCTCTGATCGCAAAAAGCAAAGAAAACGTTTCGAAGAAGGCCTCAATTACGTTGCAGCCGAGAGCATACCCAGAGATGTTTACCATGACGATCCAAAACTTTGACGCTTCGGCCTTTCAGAAAAATCATTTGAATATGCTAGTTAAAGATATCATCTTACTTACATAACCTGAGTGCTCTACAGAGCACTAACGGATGGATTTTGCAGAAAAACGCAAGATATGGAAGGGAAGGCATTCTACCTAACAAATTAGAAGTCCCAAGAATCGTCCGCCGTTTCCCCTGGATGACGAGGAGGTATTATCGTTCAGCTCCCCATTTCTAGGATGACAGCTCTTTGGTAGCGGAGTCATTAAATGCTGTATACGATTACTGCCGCGAAACGGGGTCGCTCCTGTCATAGCTACTAGTATCTGCAAGAACATTAGTATTTCCACAACAATCAGACGAATGATAGACAGGAAGCGAATCGAAAAAACCTCAATGATTTATATTCAGCTATAACCACCTATCTCCATGCCTGTTGGATTGTGATATGCGTTTAGGACATCGCACAAATAGCTTGAGGATATTAAACTTCTCAAAATAGTGGATATGACAAATAGTGGACACAACGGATGCTCACAACTTGAAGGTCCCATTATATATGATATGAAGTCATGGATGATCTTAATAATTTAAACGAATGAGACTGCTCACAATCTTCTGAGGGGGTTGGGTTTACTTGCGGTATCCTCACTCGTACCTTCAATGCACATGAATATATTAGGCACGGCTGGTTTAGTAACTTTAGTCCCAAGAGCCCAAGTTCAAGTGCCTTTCAGTCCATCTCACTTGGTCGTGACAATCGTGACCGGGCCCGCTTTGCGAGATGTAACATTTCTCAATTAGCTTGCTTACTGAATTCCGAATATGCAGAGCAAGGTATTTCGCGGTTGGATTAGGATTAGCATGCTTGTCTTACTATGCTTAAATTGTGTTTCTAGCTGAACAGTGACCAATATTCGTCTCGAGGGTTATTTAAGAGGGTACCCCGAATTTAACCAACAAATGCATTTTTATTTTTTTTGGAGAAGGACTAAAGAATAAAATATCATTACAAGTTGGTCAGTCTTTTAAGTAGAAACAAGGGAATGTGGGAATGAGGCTCGTTACTGAGCCATTTTGGCAGAGCAGTTGAACAAGAAATTCGTAATATGAAGACTGTATAGTGAAAACACTCAGTAACAGACTGGGGAGAGTGGTGAGTACGGGATAACTGAGAACAATGAAGAGTATTTACCTAGAGCGCCGGAAGGGCGGGAAGGGCGGGGAGAGCAGGGCCAGCAGGAAGCGCAGGAAGTGCGGGAAGAACTCCGTTGGGAATCCCTCCAACGGCGGGAAGGCCCTCAATAGGCGCAAGGATTCCAGCGAGGGCGGGGGGTGCAGGGAGTGCGGGGAGTGCAGGCGGGGCAGGCGGGGCGGGGAGAGCAATGGGTAAGCCTATGGGAAGCGCGGGTGCGGCAGGGAATGCAGGGGGAGCAGGGAATGCGGGTGGGGCGGGGAATGCGGGCGGCGCAGGGAGAGCGCGGGCAATGGGGGGTGCGGGGAACGCGGGAGGCGCGGGGAACGCAGGGGGCGCAGGGAACGCGGGGGGAGCGGGGAAAGCTGGTGGGGCAGGCGGAGCGGGAAAGGCAGGAGGTGCCGGGAAGGCACGTTTAGCTGGGGGTGCCGGGAAAGCCGGTGGTGCTGGGAAGGCTGGCGGGGCGGGGGGCGCAGGAACTGCGCGAACGGCGGGCGGTGCTGGGAAGGCTGGCGGCGCCGGGAAGGCTGGCGGGGCGGGAAAGGCTGGAGGTGCCGGGAAGGCGCGTTTAGCTGGGGGTGCCGGGAAAGCCGGTGGCGCCGGGAAGGCTGGCGGCGCCGGGAAGGCGGGGGGCGCGGGAACGGCACGAATAACAGGCGGCGCTGGGAATGCTGGTGGGGCTGGGAATGCAGGGGGAGCTGGAAAAGCTGGGGGAGCGGGGAAGGCAGGTGGGGCGGGGACGGCGATGGGAAGGGGAGGAATACCGGGGAGGGGGAGGCCAGGAAGGGGGAGGCCAGGGGGTGCAGGTGCCGCGGGTGCAGGAGATGCAGGGGGTGCTGCGGGTGCGGGGGGTGCAGGGGGTGCGGGGAGGGCAGGGGGTGCTGGAGGTGCTGGGGGTGCTGGAACGGCACGGTTCACTACACCGCCATCTTGAGAAAAGACTGCAACATAAAAGGTGATCAATTCATCCGTCTTTGGTCTGGCGCAACTATGATTGAGAAAGGCTCACCAGATCTACCTTGCAATTCTGCATTGTCTCTCAACACGATGTCCAGAGATTCGGAAATTGGGGCTGCGATAGTATTGATCGCTGCGCAAAAGCAGACGAAGACTACGAAGCGTTGATATTGTTGGAACGAAACCATGTAGAGGCGAGTGACTGGGGATGGAACTTGTAAGGCTATGAAAGTGGTAAGAGGGACTGACCAGCTTGCAAAATATGGATGATTTCTGACCTCTTAAATAGTCTTTCACGCTTAGAGTTCCTAGCTATCGTTCAGATAGACGGGATTCATTCTAACTGCAGAGTTCCAAAGACCCAGCCTAATTCGATGATCCTTGCCAAGGGAAGACTGTGGGTCTCTGTGAGTTCACATTCCTCGGTGGTTCTAAACTCGTCATGGGCCTTGAAGTGTCAACGAAATGAATGGACATACCTGCGGGTGGCTTCTCTTATGCAAATATGTTGAGGTTCATCAGCTGGAAGTTTTCAAACTCGTCATGGGTCTAGAATTGGTCGATCAAGTGAATGGGTAACATTGTTGGAACTTCTCTCACCATCACCCTGAGCAGACGAACTATAGACGGAGAACGGTAACGCGGAGCTTCAAATCGATTACGAACAACGGATCCTACTTTAAAATCCGATTGGTTACCGATTCATCTTTATTTGACCACCGTGGTCCGTGGAGCGCGGCTCCCTGCATCCTGCGTACACAAGCACAGAAGCTACTGACGCGATTATCATATGTTGCCTTCGGCTTAGCCAATACATTCATGGAGCCTGTCATAGAGAACGTGCAAAGGAACGTACGCAGCCATCCGTACCATTTCCCTCAAATCAGCTCGCGATCCGGTCAGCAGATTCATGTTCTCTGCGGAATAAATGTTGCGTCTAGTGATTTTGAATGAAACGCCCTAGCAACGATTACAAGATTGCCATCTAAGCCTCTAGTGAGTATTGTTCGTTCACGCTGTTAGTGAAAGAATACCAAGGACTGCCAAAAACTTTAATTCACGGACTAGGTTCGACTCCCCCATTTTTATTATTTTGGGGGGCATCGATTTGCTTGCCGTGAACTCCAAGATGTTACACTCAATCAGGACGTCCAAGCTCAGGCTAAAGTCAAAAGGTGGGGATAACAGGGCACCGTTTCAGCTATAATCGTATTAAATCGCTCTAATCGTACCTCATAGATACGTAATATCCTCAAAGGCGTCCTTCTCATTTGCATCTTCCTTCCCACTTGAGTCGCTGCTCCATGCGCAAAAGTTTGAGCCCCCCTCCCTGTGTTTCCGATATTTCTTTCAGCTTATCGGGATGGGTGTACCAGGATGCTGGTAGCTGTCACTGTCACTGTTATCAGACAGACAGGATCTAGCCTCATCGCTTTCTTCGTCGGGTTAGGGCTCCCGCAGAATCTAGGCCTTGACTCGTTCGAGTCGTTGATAGTCATGCACCCGGCGCGCGCCTTTATCTTGGGAGTCAAACCTGGGCGATGGGTTCAGCCGTAGAACAGATCATTTCTCTTCCCCTCTGCGGTTGCCTCCTCCAATCACGATCTCCACCAACAAAGCGACTATTCTTCATCCCTGCTGGTAGCACTAGGCGCTCCATAGTGCCATCTATCATCCCTTGCACAGGCTGTCGCACGCCTCACCGTTCCAGATCGATTTTGATGAATGTCGTACATGTGACTTAGTCGTTAAGGCAGTCGTCGGGTGCGACGGTCTACGAGGTGATATGTCAAAAAACATCGCACCATTGTCTCAAACCTGTTGAACCGACGGGGTATCACACCCAAGCCATACGACCCTCTGCTCGCTGGTTGTCTTAACATCCGCATCCATGGCTGACCTTGTACTCTCCGTGTCCCTTGACACTCTGGCGCCACCCTCATCGTTTTCGTCTTACTGAGTAATGCTAATGATTACACGGTACACCGCTCAGAATATTCCAATGGTGAGAATCGACCGTCTTCGACCTGCGCTGGTTTGAAGGCTTGGGAGTCCTTAGCTTTGTGCCATACCTCCCTACAACGTGCACCCAACTTGAACTTCAGTGGAGCTTGAAGCAGATCTCTCGCTCAGCCAGGGACACTCGCACTATATATCTACTCATCGTAAACGAAGCAGGATATGAAGATGTACACTAGCGCCGGTGAGTAATACCCATTGCTCCATGGATGTGACTTACATGTGATATTCTGGTTGACAGTAAAGCGTTCACTTTCTGGTAATTTTGAAATGTAGATGTCAATGAGTATGACAATACCATTTGTGTTCTCCCCGATGATAATAGTGTTGCTTTCTTTCTCTTTATATAATACAAACCGGTAAGTAGAGTGTGCTTGGGTTCCGCATTTGGTTCACACACGCAGGTATTTTGCTCGATAACATAGCTGATATATTCCGTCATTCGTACAAGTCACGACGTCTGGACAAAGAAATGGGAGACACAGTGCAGTCAAACATAATATTAAACTAATTTAGGGAACGTAAGATATCCATGAAACACGATGAGAGAAAGCCTGAGTAGCATACCATAAATATTCATTTTAATAACCCTAGGCCCATCTGCCTTCACTTGCAACCCCAACCATCGTCGCCATTGCCGCAGAGTTCGGGATCGGATTTAATGACTGTGCGATGTGAAATATAAGTATGGAAAGCGGTATGCAGGTCAATGCAGCTCACTGACTGGGGGCTGGTGCAGCGCTGACGTGACCAAAGAGGCTAGCAGCGAATACGATGGTGGCGGCAAAGACAAGAGAAGCACGCATTGTGTTGATGAAGAGGTAGATGGGCGGGTTCGCTCTAGTACCGAATAACTGTGTCACTGATAGATGAGACGGTATTACCACTCCCTTATATAGGCGACCTACTCAGTTACATAAGACGGACGAAACTATCCAATGGAACTAACTATGCAGTGCCATGACTCCCTGAACCCTGGTAATAATCAATTAGGTCCGGGTGTAACCTACTGGTCCAGAGAGCGTCGCGTCCGCTGCGGGATACAGCCTCCGAGGCAGTCTCCAGAGACCCGTGCCTGGGACAAATAGCACGGGCTTGGAGTCCGTGCAGCCCTTGACATGGCTTCTCGGGTGGACTTCAATTTATGCCGGGGAGGACATCCGTGCAGACAGAAATGAGAAGACATTACATGCCAACTTAGCCCTACATAGTACCACTGCCGCGCATCGTGCGGTGCCACCACGATATCTACTAATAATGTATACAGGCTGCAAGCGAAAAGAGCGGGCAGGGTAGACCGTTAGCGTCCCACGCGCGGATGTCAACGACTACCCAATTTTTAGTTGCGACCCTCCACCACCATGCCGCTGAATGTCACGTCAAGAACTGGTGCGAAACTCATTATTGACACTTGAGAAGTTTGATCTCTAACTTGCGAATCGTACCTTAGTGGCATCGACGAAGTATTCAGTTGTTGCTTCCATCGCGTTTTTGACATACGACCACGGTATGTTTGATACCCCCTCTGCAGAGACTTGTTGGTAGTTAAGCAGCGCGCACTGTGGTACGCAGTGCTCACGTTTGGAGACGAGGTGTGACATACGGGTAGATGAGGAGTTGGTCTAGCTAATATCTATGCAAACAGTTGGAATTTGTTTGGAAGCGCCCGCGCTCATTTGGAAAAGCATTGTTTATAGTAGTGAGTATCACTTGTCTCCAGTCTCCTCTGCTTAGGTTGATATAGGAGGCTGTAGAATCGCTATTTTGCGTTTTTCTCTGTTATTATCCAAGTTGTAGGTGAGTATCAGCTTATTTCGATTTGAAATCCACTAACGCCCCGAGTCTTGAATTCAAGTCTTTTTCCAAGGTTCTCTCACAGATTCAGTATGTCGTGAATTCTATCAACTAGAATGAAACTCATTTCCGACACAACAGTTGTGCATATCTTGCTAAGAACCTCACGTTAGCGAATTTGCTGACCAAGTTAATTTCTAGCTGCAGGAAGAATTTTTATTGGGAAGCCGTATCGTATATCGTTTTTTTTTCCACACAACGACACATAAGTTGATTGTTCGCTAGCACAATCGTGACTGTTGTCAGCGCAGAAGGTTAGCGTTTCCTTTTATTCAGACGCGTAACTGACTTGCATACCGGATCAGTGGTTCTTGCAGCACGAGTACGACGTTCTTTCTATGGCAGTACGTCCGCCATGAACATTGATACCAGATATATGCCGTGTATGATTTCAACAAACGACTCCTTGTTGCCCTCATCACGATGGGAGCAGTGGAGTCCGTGTTGTGTTTGACCATTTCACTTTTTTCTCTTCCTAAAAGTATTCTCACGGGCCCTATCGATCTGCACTGCCACTGACCTACACGGGTTGCAGTGCGGCCTATACCGTTTCCTGGTCAAACTGGCTGTTATCTAGTGACTGTGCCGTCATTCACGTTCCTTACCTGGATCCCTGCCCTTATAGTTGAGATCATACTATTATCCCTGATGTTGTATAGAGCTTGGGGGATATATATCGAAAGGGGGAAGTCTTCGTTAATACGATTGCTCGTTCGGGACAGGTTTGTTGCAGCCTATTTTGTTTCGTGCTTTTTCTGATCATCTTTTCGGTGTCTAGTATTTTATACTTCTCCACGTGAGTTATCTTCACTCACATAATAGTCCTATGCCAATCTATTATGATGATGACCATTGTCAGCAACGTGGCCATTCTACTCCTCAATACTGTCATCTGGGCTAATGATCAGACCGTCATCGAGTCGGTAACAAGGTACGTTTCATGAGCGCATCTCGGATCACACTCGAATTCACCGATGTGACAGTTGGGCACTAGCGATTCCATGTACCATGATCAGCCGACTCCTTCTCAATATGCGTAGTCAATACTACGAGTCACCGGAGACTCTATCGCCAAGCACCGCTGCGGGAGTAGAGATGAGCTCGATCCATATAATCCAGCCCCAAGTCTCACGGACGTCGGTGGTACAACAGCCTCCTGGTATCAAAGATCCTCTGCGTACCCCAAGTTTCAGCTCTTCCATATAGTTTCGCATCTGTGTTCCCGTTTTCATCCAAGCGGTGGGAGGGGTACTGCTCAGTATCCACCGTGTGTCCACTGTTGTATAGAGGAATAGACCTTGGAGCTTTCTATGATGATCCAGGCTTTGTTTTGGAATATTTATTCGGAGGAAAGCTGCCATCTTCAACTTGAAACTGGACCATTGAACGAAAAGTAACACTGGAATCAACGTGTCATAAATCATCACAATCTTAAGGTTTTCCGCAGATTATGCTAGACGATACCGATTCTCTTTACCAAGTCATAACTATTGCACAGCCCGATTCTTAACGCGCGCACCCGTACGGCCTTTTGGGATAAAGACTGTCCTTTTGTTGATGCCACACAGCACTACATGGATCTGCCGTCCTGCGAAGTTGAATTCAACGCGGCCGTCGACATCATGGTTGAAAAAAAAAACGGTAACGACGCCAACATCTATTTCACCCCAACATGAAACCTGGAGAGACGGTTACTCATCTTGGATGAAACATTGCGTACCAACATCCCCACAGGGTGCGTTCCAGTGCTATTATTCCCTAGATCGAGAATGTCTTGATGTCACGGCTACTTATCGTTTTCATACCGGACGTCGTTACTGTTGCGCTTTTGAACCGGTTGACGGCAGCTGACATGCTGATGGAGAAGAGATGCAGGCTCACGGAGCAAACTGCTTTATGACCATGGAGGTCATTACGTGCCGCGGAGTACGCCATGTCTCTGGTGCACTGCTGACGTCACGGTGCACATCCTAATCGGGACACAAAGGACTGCAGCTTCCCGTTCTTTGCTTCTCATAACCCCTATGTTGCTCAGGGATGTACGGATAAGAGGCTCCTCCCCCGTATTGTCGGGGGTTTCTCTGCACTGGTGGTATCTGCAGCTGCGCAGCGATGGCGAGCATCACCGGTTGCTGCCCGGTCTGTATTGAGCCTTTCAACGCTGAGGAACACCGTCCACATTGCATACCTTGTGGTGAGTCCTACTCCCTAGTCCAATTTCCATTTAGAGGATATTCCTTGACGGAACGGCAGGTCACCTCTTCTGCCTGCCTTGCCTCACACGCTTGCCCGCTTGTCCCGTCTGTCGCACCCCATTTCATCCTGCCGACATCCGCTGGCTCTTCCCTACCTACGAACGCCCTCACGATAACGCCTCTTCTACTACAGATTGTCCTACCGTTCTCGACTGGTTGCACGAATCCCGCAATGACCTTGAACGTCGTCTCATCGCACTTGCCCGCGAAGAGCCCGAGGACGCACATGCCGTCGGGAAACTGCATGCTGAGATTAAGACGTGGCTTGCGGCGTACCATGCGGCGCAGCTTCCGCAGAGCCCTGTAAGTTCCTTCCCTGTCGTGAAAGCAAAGTATAAGTGAAAGCCAACGTAAACTATGACTTGAAACGCTACGCGCCGCCGCAGGAAACACACGCTCTCTCACTCGCGGCTGCGTCACTCGACATCGCAGCACGCCGCACTGCCGCGATCGCGGAGCTTCGCTCGCAACTCACAGAACTTCGCCGCACACTGCGTAGAACCACTAGAGCTCACCACGCTGCGGCCCTGCAGATCCAAGAGTGTGTATCCCACACCCCTGCTTCGAGGGCTAATACAATCGCTAACGTCTTCTCTTAGACGCGTAAGCCCTCCCTCTCTCCATCCTGACCGTGAGCATGATTCCACATCCGCATAGTAGGACATCGAGATCCGCGCGCTGAGAGAATTGAATGGGCTTTATCGTGCGGCTACTGGAATGAAGGCTGAGGGTGCTCTGCGACCGCTTCGAGGCGTTCCTGCATATTCCAACTTGCACGGGGCCGCGCACAACTCCAACTTCAAGCCCTCACGCAAACCCAAACATGGTGACCGCACACCTGCTCATCCAACGACACTCGCCCTCGAGGAATTCACACTGCCACGCTCAGCCTCCAAATACATGTCGAAGCAGAAGTATGCGGGAAAGGTGGAGACGGAGGCGGAGGTAAAGACTACTCGGAGAAGCAAACCGCTAGAGCCTGTGCGGGATCACAGTACGAGGGAAGGCGGGGGGGTTGAGAGAGAGCGAGAAAGGGATAGGACGCATGGTAGAGACAGAGATACGGTGCATAAGTCGGTGACATGGTTCCGTACGAGTCTACGGAGGGCGAGCGTCACCGGTGGATCACATTGAGACGAAGGGAGTATTAAGGTGAGCTGAAACGAGATGTGAGGTTGATATACCATGCAGTGAAATTGGGACAAGGCCTTATACGATTCTTTTAGCGGGCTGGGGGACGGGTAGACATGTGTTAACGAACTATGACGACTTTGACAATTGGCTGTAATAGTGTAATAGTCTTTTCTCGTTCCCGTTGGGTTGTTGGTTCCCGTCCTGTAGTCGAACTTGTGGTATTTAATGAAATGATGAATAATATGCAAGGGATCTTGGCTCAGCCGCGATGAGTCCCAGTAAGAAAATATGATCATGATGGTCTCGAAACCGGAACGGAATGAACGAAAATATGTGCTTCCAAATGTGGCTCCAAATGTAATCATCAATTCTGTACGTTTGAGAAACACGAAATATAGGAGATGATGACACGTCAGCGGCGCCTCACCAAAGTTTCCGCGCTATTCGCCAAATAATGTGTTGAACAATCGATGATGTAAGCTCCGATGAAGTAAGGTTGTGTGGTGTCGACTGTACATGTAAGAGTAGTTCCTTCTTCGAATTGTGAGGAATATCAGAGCTTGTGGTTTGAGTGTACTTCATGAGCGACGAAGGTATGGTGTTTCCGGAGGAAGTGCGTCGGAGCCTGAGCTACATATTGCCCCGAACTTCCTAACATTCAGAAGCACATAACTGGAGATCTGTTTCAGGGGTTGTCGTTATGTACGGTCGTAGCTCACCTATTCTGTCCATGACATTCAAGTATTGTATGCTGCGCACTATGTCAGGTTTATGTAAAAGTCTTGTAGAATCCCAGAGTGAGAAGCTGTCTGAGGCATACGGCAAACCCGCCGTGAGTTACTTTCATGTTAGGCTAGGCTAAGAATTAGTCGGGGGTGCGGGGCGGCGGGAATCTAGTTGCATTCTCTGTAACATTCCGGCGGAAATACAACAATCCGTCAAGACTTAGAAAGATGCTAGTGAGGCCAGTATATTTCCCAGTCAAAGGACATGATTAATAACAGTCATGAATAAAATTAATGGCACTAAAATTACACACAGGTCTACAACTTTCATGATATCTGGAAACCACGACAATATGGTACATAATGCTTATAAAAAGGAATTTTTGTGTCAGGTACAGGCTACTCAGATCATTCCAGTGACTGCTCACATAACTCTTAACACTCGGGTTGTACTTGTTGCCTTTTTCTGTGAGACTCGGGAGTGACCATTTGACCAAACGCCCAGAGCGCTGAGTGTGTCCGAACACGCGCTTCTCGCAAGGGCAGAATAGCCGGGGAATTGGTATATAAACTCGAAGGTGCATCCACAGGTTGAGGGCTCATTACGGGGAGAGATACGGTAGATAACCGGAACTCAAAGGCAGTAGAGTCCTCCAGGTCTAAGGCGCGGAAGGATTCTTCAAGATTCCTTTCTAAAGGGTCATACAAATCCGTCTTCCATAAGGAAAACGCCAACTAAGAAGACTTCGGTGAGCGTGCGCAATGGTGCTTATAGACCACGTACATCTTTCACCGTAGAAACTTCCCAACCCGGTGTTATCTCATACTGTCCGCCATGTCGATTGACATGAGTGAGAATGCGATTCACTTGTTGAACGCCCCAAGCAAAAGCATGCCATTCCTCCAGATAATTTACCATTAAGGAACGTCCACTACCCTCAGCCCTCCGATCAATTGCGTTCTTAATACTCTTCACATACTTCTTGAAGTATTCACCAAGTCTACCAGACAAGTCTGTCGTATAGGGGTGGTGAGTACACAATTTGGAGTGTGACTTCTCAAAGGTGGCAGAAATATAAACGAACGAGACACACCTTTGTACCTACCACTCCCATCCATTTTTATTGAGTTCTGAGATGAACTATTCAAGGCCGCCTCGTACAGATATGCGTAGTAGTCCTTGAACAAACGATCTTCGGGGACTTCGATGGCGTCTCTCTGTAATGCAACTGTGAGGGTAATCATCAAGTATGAGCAAATGAAATTCTACATAAGTACGTTCGAGCTTCTCCAGAGTTTCATTCTGCGATTTAAATTTGAGCATTATTGAAGCAAGAAGAGTATATGACACTCATACATAACGTTCTCTAATGATCTCGATAGCATCGGCAGGACTCTGGAATGCAAGGTTGAGTGTCAAACACACACAGAAACTCAAAAACACTCATACAAGACGTTTGAGATCATCTTCGATGTGCGGATTAGGTTCTACAGCGGGGTTTTCAGAACACGCATTGGTGGGAGGATGTTGAAAAATGCAATGGGACAACACACACCTTGGATTGGTCCGTTGAGCGGGATGCTCTTGTTTCTGCGATAGTTCATAATCATGTTGACCCCTCCCTGTAAGATCTTCCAACTCTTATCGAGGTTCTGAGCGGCCAATCCACTCATTGTAGTTGATGAGTTATCACTAGACATGCATCAGATATGATGTCAACCATGTTTCGAAACTGGAGCGACTTACTGTGGGTGGGTCACTAACCAATCCGTTTCTATCTTCAATATGGTTCGTTTGTCGTTACTGCGTCCATTGAGAAGATCGAGGTTGAACAGAATGGAGTTACGATGCTGGGCCAGTCTATCACGAAGATCCTGACGTGGAATACGGGGGTTCCCCGTAAGCATGTGTTCCCCCAATGTAATTCGGGCGCAATCTTTTGGTGCTTTCTTGACACCGCACATGCTACCTGCGTGAAATATAAAGTCGTCCTTCGTGTCGTCCCATTGACAGACAATTAACCTTTCCTCGCGGACTTGATAGAGTGCAAAATCGAGCCCTCTGCCGTCGTCATTGTAGGTGAACGCGTAGTAAACCTTAAAGTAAGGAAACGCCAGGGGACGGATTGGACCACAATGTGCAGTAAGGGCCGGCAAAAACACAGTCTCGTCCTCCGCGTCAATAAAGTCCTCACCCTGCTCTCTGTGCGATGGCTCCCTCCCCAAAAGTTCGAGCGTAATCTGAATACCCTCCGAGTCGTCAAACTCTGGGTTGTATGCCCATATCATAGTCCTGATCACTGACAATGCGGCTTCTAGACCTATCCAAAGATATGCGCCCGTTGCATTCCCTTGGCTTTCTTGTACAATTGTGAAGCAACCAATGTAGCCGATGATGGATGCTATAGCGCCAATGACCATCATAAGCCGCCACACATTCATAGGAATCAGTGGAAAAAGAGATCGAGAGAATTTTTGCATGGATTTTTTCAAATCCGCGGCAATTCGCTTCTGGTCGAGGACGAAGGGTGGGGAACTTGCGGAAAATTGAACGGAGTGGAGGTCTGTTTCAGCGTAGCTCTCCGGTTCGTGTCCTAAGGCGCTGGAGACACATTCCAGCAATGTTTGGAAATCTTTCTGAGAATCTATATCCATCCAATCAGTCTCCGTGTTACTGCACCCGTCATATAGACTCCAGAGGCACTCCTCGGATCGGATCTTTTCGGACCATGTAACATCCAGCGATGCCATGTCAATCGACCTTTCCGCTGCCCGGACATGTGCATCAATGCGCATGTACAGAATACGTTGGTTGAGGATCAACAGTATTCGATTTTGAAGTACGAACTGGGAAGGTACGACACAAAGAAATCCTCCAAGGACTCGAATCAGTGGATAGAACCTGCTTGTACGTGTTATCGCATCGTCGTGGAGGAAAAAGTGCAAGTACGGAATCATCCCGAGAGCGGCGACAAGAAGAGAACAAAGCGCAAGGGAGGTGTTCCAAGAGGGGATACGAAGGGACAAAAATGGCCGGGATGCGCTGTTAAACCCAACGGTCAAATTGGCAGGATTAGGGTTGTGGTTCTTGTTTAAAAACACTCCCAAGCGACTTTCAATTATATACTGCTCTTCCTTCATCATGATCATTGAGGCAACCTCCCCAGGGAGGTCGAAACCCGCGGCTTTCAGTGCCCTAGCCCCGACAAGTCGAGGTGTCGCAATACTAACGAAACCAATTTTGAACGCAGATTGGACGGCGCCGAGGCTACCAAAGATTGAAAGGTGGGCCACTGCCGCATACAAAAAGCCATTTTTAAGCGATGACCCGACATGTGCTTCGCACTGTTCGGTTCCCAACAATGGAAGAATTGCAGATATGTCTTGAATGCCACCAGAAAGAGTACTCCCAAGTGAAGAGGACATCGTGCTGTGTATATCAGCAAGACTTCAAATTCGCGAGTGAGTGTGCACTGATTAAAACGTACGAGCTGTAATTACTTGACGATAAGGGTAGGTTTGCGATATGAAACATGAGATGTTGTTTAATATATCATAGTTAGAGGAGACATACACGGTGGCAGGACGGCCCCGAACAATTGCCATAAAATGGAGCGTCTTTAGATTGCAATATCCAGCAAGATTAACTTACTTCAGCATCACCCTGAGGTACGCGAAAGGTCAATGATCGGCGTGAGCGTTCGAGCCCGAGCATGTTTGTGGGAAGACCTCTTAATTGCTTCAGGATGCGACCATGCGAGGGCCAGAGTCATCGAGGATTACATTGGCATAAGGGGTAACAAAGGTGTGAAGAGCGGAGCGCTCATTTAAGCTTGCCTGACATCTGAAACAGGCGACAAAGGTAAATGCAAAAAGGTACGCGGATCTGAATCAGGTTCAGTGCTCCATTGCTGTCTATAGCACAACACATCTCCAGCAAATCCAGAAGTGCCTTACCATCTTTTTGTAGTTGCCCCGATGCGAACATTCTCGCATAATTGAAATAAACCCGAAAGTGGTCTAAAAGACCTGCTTCACCTGCAGCAAACTTGATCAAAACAGGAAAGCTCCAATAGCGGGTAGTAGAAAAGCAATGGCAACGGATGCCACTGCCTGAGTCGCTGAAAGGATGTCAAGCAAGGGAAGGTCCTGACTCACAGTCCTGCGGAACACGTTCTAGTACGTTAATCTACCACTACATGAAACCTGTTCACCTGTTGATGAAAGCTAGTGCATGGAAAGGATGGAGGATCCCTCGTGCCGAAAAATTGCCTTTGCAATTCAATCCGATCTTATCAGTTTTGCACATAGATAATATCAAAGAGAATATGGACGAGTGGCATAGAAATTGAGGGAAAGTTTCAATTATAGAAGCGGATGAGAGATGGACAAAGGACAAACGGACGGAATAACACATGTGCAGCATAATCCAAACAGAGGCCGCATGCAAAATTCAAAGGAGCTAGCAAGAGGAAGTTTGAAAGAGAAATGGGTATAAAACAACGTTCCACGTGAAGCGTCTCTCTGAATCTGTTTTGTGTAACGGACTAATGAGCCCATGGAGGGTTCATCGTGCGTTCACCGCATGCAGATACAAGAATTGCTTTAAGGTGCTATGCAATAGCATTTCTCAAAAAAGGAGCGGTGAAGAAAGATACCATCATTAGAGTTGATGATGGTGGTCAAGAGCAACGGACACGAGTCACATGTCACGCTCGAGTTCATATTAGACGCTGAAGTTCCAAAAGTAAAAAAAAAAAATAGAAGTCTATCGCAGTTACAAAATGACCGGGCCAGAAAATCCAGGTGTTCTTCGCTGAGCAGTTAGTCGCGCACAGATGATAAAACAGTATACATATCCACAAAATTAGTCGTGCATGGGGAGGATGTGCTGTCCACATTGGTTGAGCAGGGTTGCATGCCATGCATGCAGGGATGGAGAGTGCTCAATGGAGTCGGGTGTACCGTGTCGTGTTCACTGTGTGGCGGAGTACGAGGCCCATCATGATTCAGGGATCATCAGGGCTTAGGGAGTGAGTTTGACAGGTATCTGAATCGTTAGCTGTGAGTCTTGAAGTCATTGCACTTGTGCTGTAGGTGAGTAGAGCGTCGGTGATGTGTCTTAAGCTGATTCATCCTTGAACGTTGGGCCTCGGCATTAGTTAGGTGGGACTCATAGGAGCAGGCCTACACATTCAAGCTGCGTAGGTGTGTATGGCTGCATGTGTGTCGGAAAAATATTAAGTCCCAGATCAGGTCCGGCCATATTGCCAATTGTCGGCTTTCCTTACCAGGACCTTATCTGGCAAAAATAAATCTGACGGCAGTCTGATCTGGATTACGTTAGGCTTGCAGCATCCTGACCAAGGGCCAGTATGTGACTATGTCGATTCTAAGCGTCAATCACGTGATGCCTTAGGTTTTGTTGACAATATGGGATGCACAATCATCCTGAAGAGAATGTCGTCAACCTCTCATCTTATTCCCCACACCATCATTTGGGTGCCAGGAGATTCAAATATTAATAATTCAGATATTACAGCAGTCAAAAATGGTCCAAGTAAGTATTAATATCTTTTTTTCAGAATTTGAATTTGTCATCTAATAATTATAATATTGCCAGAGCTCCTGGGGCCGTATAAGCTGTTCATATACTGGGCATCGACACGTCGGTTTGAGCCAGCTGACTTACCGTCTCCCATCTATGTCAGCATCGTATCAAATTCAGAATCCGGGAGCGGCCGACGTGATGACAATGATTCCAATAAGCACGACAATTCAGAAGATTTGATACCTACAAGGCCGAATACCCCCATCAGAGATACATCCCCACGCAACATTAACCCACAGCGTATTACAAGGCAAAACACCCACATTTGGGACTAAGTGACGACAATTGACGGTCCAGGGAAATTACTTAACAATTGCGTCGCTTTTGCAGGCTGTATACTATATTCTCAATAAAGATATATGTGTTGATTCTCAGGTGTGCACGTTCCGCAGAAAACCATGCAAAGCGCAAACCTCCAGGCTGAATCGGACAATGCGCCTGTTTCCAATGATGAGCCTGAAGGTAACTGTAACCCTTTGCCCTCATATATGCATTTGGAAGTCCTTCCCCATCCTTCTGCCAACTTCCTGGATCTGCTGATCGATTTAGCGCTATTGCTCTCGACAGAAAACATCCTGAGCAAACCTCCCCCACTCCTGCCATGACCCCTTCTAGCTCTGTCGACTGGCCAGCTCTCATCGTGTCCTGTCTAACTACGGGCTCTACTATCAATGGCAGGATTCAGACTTGTGGCACGGAACATACCACTGCACAAACATGCCTTTGTATCCTGTCGACTACTGGTCGATTCAGAATCTCGTGAAAACTGGCACATAATATGCTGCTCACTGAAAGCCTGCTGTACTCAATGGCACACGGCAACTGGAAACAGCATGTGGCGAGAAGTCATTTGAGCTGCCATCTCCTTAACTATTAATAATATGCGTGAATTGAAAATTGCGTGTTATTTACTTACCATATGGAGACCGGTGAGCTGTCAGGCAACATTCATTATCGCTTCACCAATGGCCATGCCAGCCCACCAAGAACTGAGTGAGGACAGTAGGCGGTACTGGTGCAAGTTTTGCCAGACATTTGTACGCATCAGGGGGTTCTCGCAATACGCAAACACATGCGAGCGAAAACAGCTCAGTGTTGAGGCTGCGAAACGGTGGAAAATTAAGAAATGAAGTATGTCCCGTATTAATTCTTTGTCAAACCAAACTCATACAGGACCCTTCGTCTATAGTGGAATGGCTGACGGTGCACGTCGGCACCCTTGAAGTCGATGACATCGACATTGATGACTCGTCCGAGTCTGGTCCAGGATCTTCAAGCCAAGTTCAAGATTTATTAATATCTACAGGCATTGACACTCAAGAAGCACAGTTCAACAGTGAGTACAATATTCACTGGCATGTTTTGCTAACAAATTTTATTATTATCTAATTATCTAGCAACTTTTGATGTCTGAAACAACTCGATGGGGATATCTGTGGAGTCGGAAGATTCTGACCCTTTGTCTTCTGATCTGGAATCAGTTTTTGATTCAGAAGAGCCGGCTCGCCACCCATCTATTTCATCAACTTACATTGAGATTGTGCACCATCCCCACAGTGGCCTTGAGCCGGAATATATTTTTCGTGACCTCGGATCACCCACCAAAGCACCTCTTTCCACCCCACCTCAGCTTGCACATGGGGAGAGACCCTGGGCTCCTTTCTGAACACGTGCTGACTTTGAGTTTGCAGAAACTGCAGTCCAGTCAGCAATGGGTGCAAAAACAATCAAGAAACTTATTCAAGGAATCAAACATGACTGGACTGATACAGGTCATTCCAAGCTCACTTATCGGAATCTTGATGACTACCATCAGAGTTTGCATTATTCACGAAATTATGTTGTTTGGGTAAGAGCTTTAACACATAAATTTCAATCTAAATTATTTTATTGTAGTTTCAAGAAGGCAGTGTTCAAGCAACATATGCTGGACAGGAATACACATATACCTTTCTTTATAGAGATCCATGGCAGTGGATTCTCAGTCTTCTCACAGATCCTACATTGGCATCTGAGCTTATGTTTTATCCTGTGAAGAAGTTTTTGCATGAAAATGGTACATGCGCATGCCTATATGATGATGTCAACACAGGCCAGACATGGTGGAATGTCCAAGTATGTGTCTGTTGATAATTCTTGGACTTATATGCTTACTTCAGAAAGGATCAACTGCCACAAGAGGCTGATCTTCCTCATTGTTTCTTACCACTACATCTGTGGATGGACAAGGGCAAGGTTTCAAGTACAGGGACAATGCATCCAATGCTACTCTGGGGTGGTTTTCTTCCCCACCAAATCAGAAATGGTTCTGGGAATGGGGGAGGGGTTTTCTTTGGCTACATGCCCCAGGTTGAGTCTTCAAAGCAGTTTGTTCATTTATACAGGCATTGACCAGATAACTCTTTAGGTTATAGATCCAAGTGACCCAGCTGATTGCAAAGCATCTGAAAAAGTTGCTTTTGGATTATTCAAGCGAGAAGTTTATCACAAAGTCTTACGATTTGTTTTCAAATCCCTTAAGGGTCCCTCCAAGAGAGGAGAAACAGTGAAATGTGCAGATGAAATTGCATGTGTATTTTTTCCTGGAATCCCTATTCAATCCCTTGATGGGGAAGAGGCTGTTGCAAGTTGTGCAACACGTGGGGCTTCAGCTGACCATCCATGCCCTCGTTGTCTTGTTCACCATGATGATTTGCACAAATGCACTCTACAGGGTGTCCTTCGTACAGTCAAAGTAATGCATGATGTGTATAAACAGGCAAAAAATGCTTGTACAAAAGCTGAAGTGGAGAAAATTTTGCAGCAACATGGTTTGCATCTTGTAGAGGTGTGTTGTAGACTGCTCCATGATGTCTGGATCTGATCAGCAGTTATTTCAGAATGCCTTTTCGTTCATAGCTAACTCTGATCTGTATCTTGCAAACTCTTATGACCTTTTGCATGCGGATGATATTGGAAAATGGGGAAAACATCTTTGGCCACTCTTGCTTGAAGTGCTAGGAAATCTCAAAAAGAAAGGGGATTTATCAAAACAGTCTGTTCCAAGCTTTTTCTTTATAATTGGGCTAGCACTGATAATTTGATATAGTATGCATCTAGTGCCTAGATGGCCCAATCTGAAACACTTTATATCTGTCACCACATTGGAATTTTCTGATGGGCAAGGTTTCCTTGATGTCTTAAAAGTAAGATATATTATGCAAGTCAAGTAATATATTACCTTACAATATAACCACCAGTGCATTCTACCTTGCATTGTACAGCTGCTTCCTACTTCCTCACCATTTGTTCATTGTATCCGAGCATATGCATGCTTTCGGATGCTTGCTGGTCTTCATGCTATAACAGAGCTGCAGATCCAAAGAATAAAAGGATACTTGGAAAGCTATGGATATTGGTGTGAGGTATGATTTTCAATCTGGCAAAATGTGTTTCCTTATTGGTTGAGGCTTATTGCAATAGAAACTCTCAGACCTGTATGGAAAAGATTTCAATTTCCCCAAACAACATTCACCAGCACATCTTGGATATGACATTGTGAACAAGGGGGCAACAAACAATTACAGTACACGTGTTGGAGAAGGATTCCAGCAAGAAGTCCAGCAAGCCTACATACAAACAAATGGTAAGAAAGTTGAAGGACAGGTGAGCCCACCAACTTTGGAGCAGGGAAACATTCAAGTTAATTATGGCTTGGTGTAGATGATTACCATTGATGAAAACCAGGAAGCAATTGCATGCATTAGAATGGCTGTTGATGCATATGATATGGCCACTAAGGAGGTGGCTGCAGAAATTGGACATGATGAAAAACCAAAAGAAACCCCCTCTACTCCTGTAGGGCATTGGAAGCTTGGTTCACCTGATAAACATACCACAGTCAAGAAAATTGAAGATAACAATAAAGGCAATGCGGTCGTTCAAGGTTTTTCTAGGAATCTAATGATGTTCCTCCATGAGACTTTTCCAAGTGAACAACTCACAGAGGCACCAATCAAGGTATGCTATTGTAGCATAGAATAAAAGTGAACATTGACCAAATCTCTGGCAGATCCTGCCACATAAGTGTGTGTATCTCAATTACCAGTCACAGGAGAATTGGCAACAGCTCCAAGATATTATCCGGTGCAATCCTTCCTTCCAAGGTGGCCCACGATATGACTGTGTTATAATAAACTCAGAACCAGTGCAGTATGCTCGTTTACAGTTTGTGTTTAGGTGTTTTCTTCCATCAGGGGCCTAAGACATTGCAATTGTCCGATTATTCAGACAAAGCAAATGGTTACCAAAGACAGTCTGGGAGGGGTGTCAGGTCTGGGAGGAGAAGGAACACACATTTGTTCTGCTCAAGTATCTGGCACGGGGTTGTCACATGATTGAAATGCTTGACCCAAAGGGGAAATACTGCATGAATGATCTCATTGACAGTGATATTTTCCTGCGCTGTGGAAATTAATTTGTATGCTCATTCTGACTCAATATGTATTGATGGTGTATGAATATTTCTTAACTTTGTGAGTAAACAAGGCCTCACAAACAGCCTCTTAGCTGCATCCTTTTCATACATTGGTGTGATTGTTTGTAACAGACCTAGCCATTGTACCAGCATCCTGCTTGCCATAATTGAAACCCTATCAATGAGATTGTGATCCTGTCAGCCAGTGCAATATTATTTAGTTTTATTGTTGCTAGCTGACATATGTATCAGCTAGTCAGCTACCACTGACTAGCTGGTCATAAGCCAGCTTCCGACTGCCTGTTCATAAGCCACTAGCCAGCTAGCTACCCAAAGCTGCAGCTTTGGGTTTTCAACCCATATTTCATAGCTGTAGTGGTGGCTTGTATAGCTGTTAAGGCAGCTGGCTGAGCCACAGCAACACTAGCCCAATCTGTCTGGGGCGATGAGGTCACATATGTGCTGGGCACAGTCAAAGGACATGAAGCACCGATGGAAGTTTGCTTCATTGAATATGGTCAATGCACCTTGCTCAGTGTTGTAGTCATCCTTGTAGTCCTCATCCCACAGATTCTACAATGTCTGGATGGTTTCACTACAGGCTGTACTGAGTGGCAGCAGGATATCTGTTAGATCCCAGATCAAATTCCTGTTATTCTGACATTTCTGCATTCCAATAAGCCCTTTTTTTCCACTTATTCCAATATACCTCCATTCTACCATTCTTAGTCACGATTCCCTTTTGATCTTATTCCTGTCTGTTTCATCTTGATCCCCATATTTGCTCCAATTTCCAGAACTCTGTATCACACACCATTATCTCTTCTGGTTTCAAAATCCTGCATATTCCTTTAAATGTGCTTTTCCTTACTCAAGCTTTTCCTTAGCTTGTATATCGACTTTTGACCCACCTTATATCCAATTCGACCCAACCATTCTGAGTTTGTATATTAGTACCTCCTTCTATATCTTACTTTGTATATTGTTCAAATGTATAATGTCCTTATACAATTGATCATTATATCAATATCCCAAATATTCTGATTTCGAACATCTTCTTCCAATTCTCCAAAAATTTGCTCCTTTGATTATACTTGCTTTCTGTAAAGCCATACCTCACTTGATATTCATTTATCGTTACCTCTCGTCCTTCCCTACATTGATTATTCTGAACTCCAAATATCTGCATTCTTCTGCTCATCCAATAAGTCTTGACTCATCTCTCTGTTACTGACCTTCATTACAGACCCGACCATCAGTATCCTGCTAATTCTGACCAGTCAAGAAATCTGAAATACCAGGGCACTAGAAATCCAAGAGGGCACAACCCATAAGTTGAAGCTGAGCCTGAGTAGATCCATTTCGGTTCTCCGATCTCTGAGCCTTCCAATATTCCACACATTTCCAAATATCATGATATCTGAACTCCAGTCAAGGAGAATTCTGATCAAGTCTGACAGTGTCCAATCCGGTCCATAACAATATTGACATTTAAGAATATTTTTCCAAGTGTGAGGCAGGTGTGTACCCAAACAAGATCTTGACGCTGTGTTAGCTCCCAGATCTGACTTCCATTATTCCGACCTTTTCCATTATTCCAATAAGCCTTTTCTGCTTAACTTCGATATACCCCCATTTATCATTCTCAATCACAATTCTATTTTTATTATCCCCATACGTCTTATCTCGATCTCTGTATTCGCTCCGACTCTGGAACTCTGTATCACGCACCCTCATCTTTCATCTCCGATTTTGGAAATCTGTATGTTCCTTTAAATACGTTTTTTCTTGATCAAGCTTCCTTAGCTTGTAAATATCTTTCTATCTCTCTCTCTTATATTCTTCACACATCCCATTACACTATCTTGTCATCTTGATATAACTTGATTTTGTACACCCGATATATCCTGCTTATTCTATATCAATATCCTCCATTACACTTCATCGCTCCAACTTCCTCCTACAACAAGGCCTCCGACCCTGTTCGGTATTCCGTCTATCCTGATTTATTCCGTCCACCCTGGTCACTCTGATCATTCTGATTATTCCAACTTGGCCTTATCTGGCACTCTGAAAATCCCCCTTAATTACACTTGCTTTTTCACAAAGTTAAACCCTTACTTGATATTGATTTATCGTTACCTCCACCCCATCCCCGCATTGACAACTCCAATTCCTAATACCTGGAAACCCTGCTCATCCCTGATAAGTCTCAGCATAACATTTGGCACTGATCCTTCCGAGTAGACCCGATCAATCAGAACCCCGATAATTCCTTCCGGTCCTCAATCCGAAATACTAGGGCACTAGAAATCCAAGAGGGCGCAACCCCTAAGTTGAAGCCAATGCCCGTATAGATCAGTCTTCGGATCTCCGATCTTTGAGTCATCCAATATCCCACGCATTTCCAAGTATCGACTCCCGACTTCGGTCAAGGAGAGTTCTGACCAAATCTGACCTGACTCCAGGAATCCGGCCTTTAACACGCTGCATCAATGCCACCATGTTGTGGTTGTGAAAGCTGCATAAGGTTGGGGAGCCTGGATGACATGCATAGTGTTGCCATGGGTTTGGCTCGGTTCCAGCTAAACCGAGAGCCGAGCTGAGTTTTAGCTGAACTGAGCTGAATTTTTTAAGCCAGCTGCACTTTCTCTAAATGGCTTGAATGAGTGTCTTCCTTTACATTATATTTAAGGTCCTAGAATAATTGTACTAGATACAAAGAATTATATTCTGTAATAAAATATCTTTTAACTGCTCTTGGGAATAACCATGAGCTTGTCAAAGTATCATGGCTTGGCTTGTAGCCATTAGGATTGAAGCCGGCTTGTCCCAGGTCGGCTTGGCTTGGAGCCAAAACCGAGCCGCAGCAACACTAGACATGCATGCTGGCAGATGGACAAGGTGTAATCCTGGATGATGTGTGTGCCAGCAGACAGACAAGGTTTAATCCAGGACTTCAGCAGGGCAAATTTTAGTGTCAAATATCTCAGGGATGAGGCGTTGACACTGTGGTGTCATGGAACAGGTGGGAAACCACAGGAAGAACATAGAGCACATGCCATGTAGGAGATTTTGAGTCAGTAATATTATATAAGAAGAGAGTCTGAATCTGTGGGATAGGAGGTCAGGAAGAATGATGTTACATCTGGGAGCTGATTGTTGAATACTAATTCCAGATTCGGTGCTGGGAGTTTAAAGTCAGTAACGTCACGTGACGGTGCCACTGCAGTTTTAACAACTGACCATCGGCCACTGACCATCAACCATGGCATCCACACTTCGCACCGTCTTCCACATGCCTCCAGATGGAGAAGATAGCGAAGAAGACTTTACAGCCGACCTGAACCCTGTGGATGCTAATCTCTCTGACTCTGGTGGTGGAGACTGCGCCATAGACACGTCGAAGGAGGGCAAGGGTGTAACGTCCTATAAGGTATGAATTTATATTCTGCTAACTACCCATTCATTTACGTCCTCCAGCGCATCCACAGTGAACAGGCCCGAGTACATGAAATGCACGCAGAGATGATTGCACTTAAACGTGAGCTGGCAGGCCTCAAAAACATAGACTTCATTGAAGAACTGCCAGGGATGTACTCTAAACCCAAGGAAGGCAGAAGAGCTCGTAGCGTGAGTAGATCACAGCGTGAAGACAGCCTCGTGGTCAAAATCCGCCAGCTTGGAGGAAAGTTCACGATCATGTACATGCTTTGGATGAGCAATGTGCAGGAGTCGTTCCAGACAAAACTCAATGTAGACTACACACCTATGGATCGTTTCAAGCCCGGCATTGAGTGGAAAAGACAAGGCAAACAAGCAGACCTACGCAAAGTGTTCCCTATACAGTTTCACGGCGATTTCGAGGATGATTTTCTCCATCCCACCGTACGTTCGTTCTGCTTTTCTTTCTTCTTAATACTTACCCACAGCACTAGTTCAATTTAGGTATGAGCAATGAGCGTTCGAACAGCGCGTCAAGGATCCGCAACCGCGTCGGCCCTCGCATATTCAACTGCCAACCGGATCAGTTTTCCCAACCAGAGTGGCGCTATGAGAACTGCCAGGAACTTATTGGATGGCAAGCAGGCGTGAATGGTCCCACGTTCTATTCGCCACTTGCTCCTATTCTCTATCGCGACTATGAAGGCCGGCATGACGTGAAAAAGGTGTTTTTGAATCAAAGCCTTTTCAATGTAGGTGTTTTTTCTTTCTCCCCTTTCTTATTACTAATTGTTTCTTTAGATTTTCAATGTAATCATTTGTGGTCCTGGGGCTCTCAACTGGGAACCAGGTGCCAAGAGCACGAAAGGAGCAGTAACGAACAATATAATCTGGGAACTTAAAGAAGTAATGCCGGGGGCTATCGCTGCCTCTGCCATCTTTTTGAGTGATACATTTAATTACTATCAACGTTTCGCTAAAGACAATGTCACAGGCTCGTTTTGCTCTGTCGAACGACTTGTCATTCCAACACCAAGGGAGCGCGAGTGGCATCGACTACGAGGCCGCACTCAAAATCGGCATTCCATTAAGCAAATCTTTTTGATCTGGAACAACTATTTTTTCCCAGGTATAATCCGAATAGAGGCCATCGGAGCAGTGCCGGCGCACACCCTCGATGACGCGTTTGCTGCACTCAACGAAGACAGCAGTGGGGATGAGCAAACCCCTGTCGTTCCTGCTACCCCCACATCTGTTCCTGCCGCCAATGCCTCCGCCTCAGACTCTGCTGTCCCCGCCCCCCCAGACATTAGTTTTGTGCCTGCTCTGTCTTCCACTCCCCCCTCTGCTATTGCTCCTCTCGCCCGTACCACTTGCGGCTGCACTCGACTTGCGACGCATGCTACAGCGCTAACAGCTGAATGCGAGGACAGCAATACTGCAAAAAAGAATAAGTCAAAGAAGATGTAGCCTTGTATTTGGAAAATACCTTGTCAAATAGAATTACAATTTCTCAATTTCATAGAATACTTAAGTGAAACATAAGAAAAACTTCGGCTGTGAAGCAACTTTGAGAATGGCCAGCGCCCACTTAAGCTCATTATGCCTTAGTGGTCATGATCTAGATATAATATGTAGACTAGTAGTTATATTATTGCTTCCATTGTTAGTTGTTATGTCTTTGTGCATTCGATTCCTGGCCTGTACCACCATAATTTGACCCAAGTGTGTAAGTGTTTGTTTGTAATGTTAAGATTGTCTAGTGTTCAAATGTAATGTAAATTTATACTGTATGGTATTGTTGTAAGTCAACACAAAGACTTGTGTAGTATTTAGTATATAAGCACTGTCAGTAAACTAGTAACAAATCGTCAATACAGGATTAGAGTATACTACTGTGTATGTGCGCACAGTAGGATTATGTTTGATTAGATATCGTTTGACCCTTATCAGGGCTGATCACGTCGTTGTAATCTTATCGGACCCAATTCAGTCGTGATCTCTTGATAGAGCGTGACATGGCTTATCATACTAGATTAGTGGTCAGCTAACCCAAGTTTATCAGACCTGACCAGATATACCGTTGCCCTGATGACCTAATGAGCCTGATAAGGCCTGATCTTGGATTTCGGGTTTTTCCGACTAATGGTTTTTGGAGTGCGGGTGGTATTTAGAGTTGGAGGAGGGCCGGAAGGTATAAAATAATGAAAATAAGTGGCCACAAGAAGCAGTGCGGTGAACGGGAGCTGAAGTATTGCAGGATGTCTCTCGCAATCACGCAGAGATCAGATACCCGACTCGGATGGGAAATTCAGGGGGGAGGAATCTGTACATGGATTGCCAGAGTACTGGCTAAGCTCCAATATTCCCGTGGTTCCACCAGCTGGGACCTCCGCAATGTAGCACGCACCACCAGTCATAGGAAGGCTTGGACAATGCTCTCGTTTCTTCGCTTTAGGCACGGTACCGCTAACCCACGGGATGGAATGTTTATAATAGTGAACTAAAGCAACGAACCAAGCATCACAAACATGGAAAATGAGGAAAGTACCGCATGTCAGGCATCAATGCATCGAGTAATGACATTATATGAGTTCGAATGCGGGCATTGAGGTAGGTGGATCTGGAGACGGTATTTGACGAGATCGTATGTGTAAAGATTCTTGGAGCTCGAGTTTCTAGAAGATGGATTTAGCCTGCCGTAGACAGGATCCATATTGTGGTTGTGTCGACAACCAACTGACCTTGGCGTTGGTAAGAAGAATACATGACTAGGTGTAAATAATCTTGCTTAACGTTGCGTCGCGTTCCATCAGGGCTGTATTGACTGCGTTTACAGCAACCCGAGGGTTTTATGATTTTAAGCCAAGCGTAATTTGAGCTCACGACACATTGTTAGTTATTCGTGACGACGATCCCAGTCACAAGATACTAATGCACAAAATGGTCCCTATAATGGTCCCTATTTCTGTCTATTCGTCGACTGCAGCCATCACAGCCTCGCTCCTCCGAGTCGGATCCATCAGCGTCTGTGGCACAGATCGGTTTCAATTGAAAGTGGAGACAAAGAGACTGTCACAGACGTACCTTCAATGAACTCGTCAATGGGATTAAATGAAAAGTTTATACCTGCCTCGTCACAAAGAGTTCGAACTATCCCCAGCTCACTTGCCACCGCCGGGTAATCCGAGATGCTGAGAGAGGGTGTGAGCGAATGGGCAAAAAGGTCTTTAATCGACGCAAAACCGTCGCAAATTGAAGGCACAAACTCCAGTTCCACACGGTCCAGGTTGACGAAGTTTCGACGCTCGGCCAGGACTTGTGCCAGTGACATCCAATCCACGGTATCATGGGACAAATACTTCCGGATAATAATGCGCAGCGTCCGAACGGTGTGAGAGACACCGATGTTCAACGAGAAGGGTAGATCCGACCTCCATAGCTGAGATATGGTGAATTGAACGATCTCAACGTGCGGAAAAATGTCCATCACATCTTCGTAAGGGTTGGGATTATTCCATGGACGATACATAAAGTCAGGAAAAGGCCCATTGGCAGTGGCTTTGAACCACCCAATCAATACCCCGTGATTGAAGAAAGAGAACCCTAGCAACTTGATCTGCCTGAGAAGTGACATAGAGTGGCCTAATCGTCTTAGGTTCTGAAAGAACGTCACCATAATTGCTTCGATACCTGGAGCAATATTATCAATGGCTAGTTTGGACAGGTTGGGCATATTAACTCCAGCAAAGAACTCGAGCACATGAGCCAATGAACAATTGAAGAGGGTGAGGGATTTGAGATGATTGAGAGCGAATTTGGAGACAGAAGTAGGGATGGCTTCAGGGACTTGAGATATGTTGGAGATATAGAGCCATTTCAACGCCGGTGACTGCGATAAGAGCTGCAAATGTTCGGAAAATGACAACCCTACATCTTCCAGATGCAAAATTTCGAGATCGTCCCATACTGAAGAAGATGCAGGCGGCGAACAACGAAAGAAAGTGATATCACGAAGAAGGGGCGTGTCCTGAATTAGCTGTGGCAAATTGTGCGCACTCGACTCGTGACTAGTCATGGACAGCGTCTTGAGCCGTGGACCAATACCATGAGCGATGTGATGCCAAAATAGTTCAGCTATGCTGGGTTCAGCATCAATGTCAACCGCAGAAACACGGTGCAGATGAGGAGATAACGATGGAAGGCAGGTTAGAGTATCCGAGTCAAAGTTCTGGCAATCTGATTCTCCATAAGAGTGGAGAAGCAGCTCTATTGACGCACTCTTGCTAAGTTGGAGACATAGCTCGACAAGAGGCGGATAGTAACGATCTATCCTTATCCACAGGCTGGGTTGCGCATGTACGGTATTTCTCCAACGTCGACATACTCGTGATAGATGTAAGGCGATCGGTGGTCTATAAGCAATATCAGCGAATATGATGTTTAATACATCGTCAGGCAGACGATTAATTGGAGATGTATCGTTTACAGCCTCCGACAGGCATCGAGAAATCTCAAGAAGTGATTTGCGTATCTCTATATAAGAAGGGGTCCGTCCTAAGGTGGTCGAGCATAGTTAGCAGACTTTTGATGTGAAGCACAAATATACATACCTAGTTGTGGTGTACTGCACAAGAGATTTTCAGTGAGTTACATGGTAGTCCGTCACGAACATTGTCCAGTTATGTATCGCCGTGCGTGCCATGGCGACATCGGCTTTCAACTGTTCAATCGCTTCGAGTACTTCCATCAATGGATTGCTGGATGTAAGTAAATAGATCTAAGTAGAAAGTAACTAAAATCGTCCGGGGAGCGTCTAAATCACGTGACCCCCGGGGCAAATTACTTTGGTTCTGTAAGCAGTTGCACGTCTTAGTAAGGTAGTTACTCAGATAAGTCAACACTAGGTGAGTAACCCGTGCTACGCACGGGCACCCCATTAGGCATTTGCTGGTTTTGAATATATTCAAAATTAAAATATTTCTACATGGCTACACATTTAAAATTACATTATTCCTGTGTATTCAAACAGCCATTTTTTTCAAGTTGTCC
>MU134428.1:100886-162353 GCA_015039355.1 Ramaria rubella | reverse complement strand
ATAATTTTGAATGTAATTGTGAAAATGATATGATTAATTTTAACTGAAATATTCTACACCCGTCGACTTATCTAAGTAACTACTTACTAGGACATACTACTGCTACAGAACCAAAGTAATTTGCCTCCAGGGTCACGTGATTTAGATGCTCCCCAGACGATTTTAGTGGGCATTTAACATCTCGTTAGTGTTGCTGTTGGCTCCAGGTGGTTTTGGCTAAACCACAAACCAAGCTTGTTTTAAGCTGCATAGAGCCAAATAAACGAGACTGGTGATTTTTACAATGGTTGACTGTTAAGCTGGTTGAAAACCAGCTTAAGCCAGTGTCACAGTCACTAGTTACTGCTTTGAACAAACCACTGCACACCATGTAAGCTCCCTATCTCACAGTGGCCACATATTCCTCGTCCTTCAGGCCCTCTCAGGGAAGCATACATGATCCCCTCTCAGTGTCATACACAAGTCTCAAACCCCAGTGATAGCAGTAAGTTTTTCTTACAATTTTATAGCCAAGAGTCATGCGACCCCAAGGTGATGTGTTCTGGGAGTGGGCGTTGTTGCATATTTACACAGTCTCTATTTCACGGATTTCAACTGACCTTTTTTGTCATAGATTCAGCCTATTATGAGCCAATTCTAGAAGGTTCCATCCAATTCTGCCGCCAAGTCATTGCCATGAACTCAGGCATATTAAAGGTGGCATATTTTGCTGTGAGTTCAATACCATTTCCCCCTCTCTCCCATGCCACCTCGCAAAAAGCTGCTGATGGGGGCAGTGCTCCATCGCAACAGCCCCCTCCCATGGGCCCCACCCTGCATGAAACCCAAGCACGGCCATTGTATCAAGATGCCATCTTTTGTCTTATCAATGAAAAGGATGATGGAACCATTCGCAATAAGGCCAATGCACCTAAACGTGGTACTGCAGCAACACATAAGTCTCATGGTCATGGGGGTGCTGCTTGTGGTCATGGGGCTGCTCATGGTGGCCATGCTCAACCCCAGCCACCTACAGATGCTTCAGAGGCCCAGCTACGCTTGAGGTGGGATAAGCAGTGAGAAGAAAGGCTGGTGCAGAATGAGGAGGAGCGCGAGTCTCATAATATGGATGTTTTTTTTAATGATAACATCGGGAACGACAACAACAATAACCCCTTAGATTCACCTGATGACCCCCCTCATACACCACCCACTAGGAGTCACTACTCACCCCCTGCCACTGTTCAGCATGTCACTTCACGAATCAGACACCCACCAGCATCCCCCTTTGGAAGGCTGTGTATCAGTGTAGCATCTCCTTACCATGCTCATCACCTGAGGCCAAAGGTCCATCACAACAAACACAAGGCTTCCGATGTATGGGCATTGGTTACAGCTGGGAGTGTAGTGGATGACACAAAGACCATATGCAATCTTTGCAGGTATGCCGCTTTAATTCTGTTATTTCTCAGTTTAAGTCTGACCTTTAGAATCAACAGCATTGAATATGCACCCACAACCTCCACCAGCACACTTCGTGGGCATTTGGGGAGCTGTCACGCATAAAAATATGTCGAGTCCTGCCACGTGAATGGATGAGCAGTCAAAGTTAACACTCTTGCTGCCAGCAAGAGCACAAAACCTGGCAAGCAGGTGGAACCCTGACCTGCTTTCTCTATGGCTTGGTTCAAGACTGCACTTGTGGCTTGGATTGTCGCAGATGATCAAGTAAGTCATTTGTTTCTATCTTCTCTGTTTCAACATCTAAGTCAACATTTTTAGTCTATCAATGTTGTTGAGAATGCTGACTTCTGGTATCTCCTACTTATTTTGCGTGAATATTTGCCAAACCGTGATATCCCTCACCACACTGCCATCAGAAGCCTGATTGTTCAGGCATGGGAACACCACTTCAAAGAGCTTAAGGCAGAAATTGCAGTATGGGTGTAAACATGCTGATTGTATCGTCACTGACCCCTTGTTTTGAACAGCAATCAGCTGGGAAAATATCACTTACAATGGATATGTGGGATGACAAGAGTATGTGGTCATATAGTGCTGTGACTGCACATTATCTCTTGCGCAGGCTAGTGTCAACCTCATTGAAGGGAAAGCTTACATTACAGGCTTCACTAATAGGTTTTCTTCCCATGCCTGGCCGGCATTTTGGTCAGGACCCCACGTGAGGTCTGCTTTTTGTGACTGACCGTGTAGATATAACAGTGAAGGTCAGTTAATTTATCATATGCTGTGACAGTGTAATTCACTTCTCTTTATTGCAGGTTATGTTCATTACTACTGACGGTGCATCTAACAATGCAGCCATGATGCATGACTTCAAGGTTTTATTGTCAGAGTGTGATATATATTTTGACAGCTTAAATCAACATATACTATAGGTGTCTTACATGCAGCTAATCTGAGTTATTATAACTGAATAATTCTCTTAGTTGTGTTCCTCACTGTCTCCATCTCACAGTAATGGCCATGCTGTGAGAGTGTACAAGTGCAGCAGCACTAGAGAACTCTACAGCTGACTTTGAAGTGACAGTAGAAGAGCTGGCAAATCCTCAGAGCCAGACCCCCGATCATGCTCTTCAGTGTGGTCCCATCGCAATCACATGTAGTGTTGTCAACACCGTTCAGTCCTCACAAATACATTGCCATGAGTTCAAGCAGGTGATTACCACCAGTAATTGTATAAAACACTGGAAGGATCAGCATGGGCATACGTGTGATCTCAAACAGCTTCAACCTATTCGTGATAGCCCATTGCGTTGGGGAGCCACTTACCTTATGATTGATCACCTGTTATATCTTCATCCTGTAAGTATATTTTTTAGATGGTCACACCTTGCTTATGTCATATGCAGGCTCTTGAAGCTTACATTTCACCACCTGTGATGAACCACATCTTCAAGCAGCACCTCATGAAGTGTGAGTGGGGAGTTCTTGGTGACATCAAGGCAGTACTAGAGGTAAGCTGCATTGTGTCACCTTCCTTTTTTGTGCTCAAGATGCTTCAGCCAGTGCATGCTCTACAGGTTGTGATGTGTACAGAGTCCACCCCTCTCCTGTCTTGTGTCAGCCCCACATTTGATTCACTCTTTATCTACATGGACCCAGATGTGCGCTGATCCATCCAAGGCACATCTTAAGAAAATGCTTGATGCCGGCATTACAAAAATGACAAGTCAATACAATGATCAGCAGTTCTCAAAGTCAAACATTATTTCTATTGGTATTTTCACATCATTTGCTGTTTATTTTAGTTAATTTATATCTAGTCCTTCATCCTTCCCTTCGGTTCAAGTGGATCGAACAAAACTGGCTGGCACGCCATGTTGAGTATGCATGAAAATCCATACTAACAGAGGTGAGTTTTAACACATACTTGCTGTGCTATTCTGTCTCATTCCTCCTATATAGCTCAGGAACTGTGATGTTTCTCAGCTATCTGAAGAACACCCATTGCGTGATGATGTCAGCAATATAGGCTCTTCACAGAACACATTTAAAGTTCTGTTCTGTGAGACCCACGCCACTAACATTAATGGCAATGAACCTTTGTCGATGGTGCCAATGATTGAAGAAGAGTGGTCCTCATATTGCCATCCCATGAGCTGGCCAAGTATATTCAAGACCGATCCTGTAACATGGTGGGATGTAAGGCATATCTTCTTTTACCAAGCAATCTATTTCTAACTATGTTGCTAGGAAAATGAAACTAACTACCCCCACCTGTACCATTTCGCTGTCGATTATCTTCCAGCGCAAGCATCTTCTGTCCCCACTGAATGTGTCTTCTCATCCAGTGCAGAGACAGACACACATCGCCGCAATCAGATTTCGCCGCAACTAATGGAACAGCTTCAAATGTTGAAATTTGTGCTCAAGAAAGATAAGTTGAACTTTACCCAGAGCTGGGCTTGTGAAAATGCTGGGATAGAACTCGAGAATGAATGGCAAGACTGTGGGTTTTCTGCGTTTGCGCAACATGCTGAGAACAGTTTCGATGAGATGACTAATCTGGCATCTGATGTGGAAATAGTCGAGACTGAGGGCAAAGATGAGGGTGAGCGTGAGGTGGAACATGACAAATCCTTTATATTTGAAGATGATACTACATTTGAGTCATTTCTCACATGTAGACCGTTCTGTATAATCCATAGTGTCTGTTCTTGAACCCTTAGCAACACGGAATGCCTAATCTAACTTGTTATTGGAGATCATACGTTGAGTAAAAAAGTTGTTTTGTATTCAACTCTGTAGCCTCTCGCCGTAGGTATAATATTTGCACCCTATATCCCTGTATTTCTCCATTTTTCAACTGCAACAACAGCTTCATGGTTCAAAGGCGGCTTTAAGCTGAGCTGAGCTGGTTTCCTTTGGTTCGGCTGATAGCTCCAGGCATTTAAGCCGGATCTGACTGGTTTGGTGCCAAAACCGAACCGTGGCAACACGACGTCTCATGTAGAAAGTACGACCTGTTGATTGTTTGCTTGTCTTTGTGCCTCTGGATGTGCAGCATCCACACACACCGCGGGAAAAATGCCCACAGGTGTTTGTAGGATAGTCCAGACACACTGGGGATTTCAGTATTTAAAGTTAGTTTGAATGTCAATTTAAATGTGAGATTGAAATAAGAAGTTCCAATTGCTGTAAAAACTGGGCTCAAACTTCAAATGTACACTAACACAAGACTTGGAATGTTTATTGGCATTTATTATCTTCTCCAACATTTTTCATAAACTTAAACATCTTAATAGATTCAAAATATAGGTCTGAGCTAAACTTTTGCCAACATTTAAAAAAACAATTGTCAGGAAATTTAACAATAATATGAAAATTTCCCCAGTTTCTTAATTTTGATTATGATTTCAAGTTCCAAGACCAATTCAGACTTCAGACTTAAACTTCAAATAAATATTTACATTTAAACTCAATGTTAAATTGAATTTTCAACTTGAAGTACTATCTCGAGGAAAAATAATTGCTTGACTATCTCCCCTCACCTGAGCAATCATCGAGAGATCATCGACCATGACATGATAAAAAGAGAAATTCCAGCACATCAACAAAGCCTCAAGGCTGCACACAGTTGGAGTGCAAGATGGTGGCAGGCTAATAGGCAGATACATGTTGAAATCACTGACCAGTGCATTACATTCCTCTCAAAATTGATTTTTTAAAAGTAAAATACTTGAAACAAAGAAACACAATCTAAGGGAAAACTTGACCTTCCAAGTAGGCTGCAGCAGCATTATTATTATTGTGCCGCAAAGTGCATGAGAGCTTCTGGAATTTGAGGGCATTCTTCCACTGCGTGGCAGTTCTCAGGGGGGCAGAATTAGAATGAATGAGCGCAAGGTGTGACTGAAACCAAGTTTCACAGTCAGGAGACCAGTAGCCAACATTCAGAAATCCACTGTTCCACATAGACTGTTTGGGCCACCATGATACATCAGCTGCTTGCATGCCCAATCCTTTGCAGATAATCAGAAACTATCAGTTATATCACTTTGAAAAAAAACTTCCCAGTGTATACATGATACACCCCACAAATGAGGTTCATCTCCTCAGTAGAAATATCATCATCATAGAACAGCATATCACTAGGATTCTCCCACCAATGGCCAGGTATTAAGCCATAATGTGAAGGACCATCTAGAATGGGCAGAGCTCCAAGAGCTTTGATGGTGAGACGCCAGACTATCCCCCCTTGGAGTAAAGCTGCGCATGCATGAGGCAATCACAGAAAGTCATCATGAGCAGCAGTGTAGGCAACATAATCAGCCATGTCAGGCTTGTAAGCAGGTGGCCAGAAGCTGAGATCTTTGCAATAGAGGAAGTGCTTGATCTGTTCAGCCATAGGTACAGGACCTTCCATCTGTTGAAGAGTGTAGAAAGGCACCCCATTTTTCACAAGGTATCATACCACATCCTCGCGATACAGGCCACAGCCTTCTCGAATGCATTGAAGGGCAGATGCAGCGTCTGTCACTGCCAATTGCCAAGATAGTTCTCCCTGAGGATTACTTTGGACCATGTCTATAAAATAGAACACAGTGCAAGGTTCATTGCGTACCATGTCCCATAGGCTTGCTGGATGTACTTGATATTGTTCAACGATTGATTACCTAAGAAAGCATGGCTCCCAGAGCTCAGATCCCATAGATTATGAGGGATCTGAGGAACTCCCCCATAGAGGACAGAATAGTGAAGGAAATTGCTGATGGGGAGCCTCAATGATGAAGAGATGTGAGAGGTCGAGTCGCCAAATATTTTGCAAATAATCTCCCATGGGATGAGGGTCTGTTGTTGTTCACCATAAATCTCACTTGGGGAGAAGCCATAACACATGTATAGTATGGTTTCCAATGGGACAGTGTCAATGACCAAATGAACCTCCTCCCCATGATAATAAATGTTGATTAAATCATCATGCCAATGGTCAGTTTGACTTGGGAGTGGCACAGGAAGTGCAAGCCAACAAGGAGCTAAGGGCTGTGGATGATGCAATGATGAAGCTGGGGGTGGGGAGGATGCAACAAAGAAGCTGGGGAGTGGGGAGGACCTGACAAAGAAGCTGGGGGGTGGGGAGGACACAAAAAAGAAGCTGGGGGGTGAGGAGGACATGATGAAGGAGCCACTGGCTGTTGAACCATTCGCACATCATACATGTAGTTGTCGGGATCCCCAAGATGGTCAGAGGCATTGTCATCATCATATTCAGGTGCCTCAGCATTCAAATCGAATTTGGTGCATAAATCCCATTCATTTGCAAAGCTATCAAAGTTTCGCTGCGTTAATGCATAATTGTCCCATATGTCATCCACATCGCCTTGGGGAACATTAGTACAGACACGAAATCCTTGAATGTCTTCCCAATAAAAGACATGGGGTCCATAAAGGCCAGGTCTAGGGTGATTGTGGGCATCTCATTCTCTGTGGGTTCGAATAAGCCTCTCTTTATCAGTCTCCTTTTCAATCAATGCTGGCCTGCTAGCTTCTAATCTGGCAAATTATTCCTGCCAGGTCTTGCCGCGATGTTGACAACTGTGACATGGGAGTGCTGGATGTTCTGAAGGAGGTGGCAGGGGTTGGACAGCATTATGTGAGAGTGCAGGAGGTTGTGAAGGAGATGACGGGGGGGGACGGAGGGATATGAAAAAGCCAAATTATATTCAACGCCTTCGGTTCAATCTCAACGAGTGAGTTCCATGCCAATGTCGTCATCAGTAGGACAATACTCAGTAAATATCCTGTGCTTAACAACAAGTTGTTGCTGTATAGTGCCATAATACAACCACACGAGCATGTTGGCGTGTATTAGGACAGGAACCTCAGAGAGCCACTGGCAAGTACTCATATGGATGATAACACCAACTTGTGTGACTGAGAAATTCACAATCAGAGAATTCTTGATGCCATTGATCCATTCAGGGTGGACACCGTGCTGTTCTGATACCATGGAACTTTCTCCGTGCCCTCATTATGTAAAGAGATTGTGAAAGAACATGTGGCCATCAGGGGCATAAACACATTCACACACTTCATGGCACGCTTGCATGCATAGTATTCATCTTCAATGGTGAAATCAAATTTAAACTGGGACGGTAAAACGCGAGGTGCTAAATCAAGAGGCATAGGCCTGGTCGATTCTGCCACAAGACGATTATATATGGTATACAGTGCTGCCTCCAAGCATTGCCATGCCTCTTGTACTGGTTTTGGTATGCACCAATGATTTCCCGAGTGTGACACAGGAACATTGTGGGGTCGATTGATACATCGAAACTGTTGAATTTGGTGGTTGTCCCATCACTCTAGCTTGTATAGTTGCTTGAATATTGTCATTTCTTTTCTTGGATGTATTTTAACTCCGCTTTGGGTGCTTATTAAGTGCCCTAAAGCATAGGGGAACTGTGTGGGTGACTCTCTAACTGAGTACCCATCCACTGTTCCCAGTGCTGTGCTAGTGTTCTGTGGTGTAAATAGGTTCTGAATTGTCCACTTTCAACAGAAACAGGGGGTCATCCCAACGATTATGAAGTATTCCAAACCTGAGGAAAGGGTGCACATTGTATGATCATGAAACCTGGAGGCATTCCAAAGGATTCCAATAGTCAGGGAGGGTATTGCGCAGAGGAGGGATAGTTGGCATGGTGGAAGCATTGGGGGACACAAAGATACAATTGTCTGCCGTAATGAAGAGATGATGTTGAGACATGCTGCAACTTTTAAAACTGAAAAGGAAAAAAAATGAATCAGTGTTGTTGTCTGGATCATTCTAAGATAAGGCGATACATACGTCCAAGTGTGATCAATGCTTGCAATGCCAATATATCACCAGCTTGCGGAGTTGGTTCACAAGGCTGTAAAAGGGGGGAAAAGGTCAGTACTGGGGAATGTCTGACGTGTATTGACTTACATCTGGGTGAGGAATGAGGTCGTATTGGTGGCGATATGAGGTGAAGTCTTGTACTCTCAACAAGGTTGACACCCACGGCAAGCAGAAGAGAGGTGAGCTAGATAGAGAGGAAAGCTTGGTAGGGTTAACACCCGTGACGAGAAGAGCTCCCTGAGGTTGACACCTGCAGCGAACAATGGAGAAGAAAGAGAAAAGGTGCTGACTCGTCGCCTTTTCTAAGGCGACTGGTGGTCGCCGGGTGGACTTCATCACCTTATCTAAAAGGTAATGTTATCTAAAATAGATAAGGTGATGAAATCAGAGGTGAAGTCCTGTACTCTCAACGATGTTGACACCTGTGGTATGAGAGAGAGAGGTGAGCTAGATAGGGAGGAAAGCTTGGTAGAGTTGATGCCCACGGTGAGCAGAAGAGAGGTGAGCTATAGCAACTCATAGGACCTAAGCATAGTGTCTACAGTATGGTGTCTACAGCCTCTGCAATCACTTGTATACCTATATGTATATAATGACAAAAATCTATGTGTAGCGCTTTCTTCTCACTGCTGTATGTATGGATTCTCCAGCCAAAGCAACATTCTCAGACTGTTAATCGAGACCGTGAGCAGGAAGAACTTGGCTGGGCATGAATCATCTTCAGCATAACAGAAATGTTGATGCAAAGTGGGCTTTGGGTTCCTGGGTCGATACACCTCTTTTGCCAGGCCTGAGTGATATCACAAAGATATTGGAGACCCAGTTGGTTGTTGGGGGCAATGGAAAGATGAAGAGCAATACCTATTATTGAAGTAGATTAATGTCAGTGTTTTATAATCTACCTATATGTTGTATTTGTGTTCCTTGCATATTGAGCCCAGACCCACAGGTGCACCTGAGGATAAACCCAGATAAACCTGTGACCCGCATCTGCACCTGCCATTGAGAGCATGGATTGTGTCTGGTCACCTCCCTGCAGGTTTAACCTGGTTAACTTGTGCTGGTCCCCAAAGTCTGGAGAGGCAAATTAGCGAGGAAGCTGATCTGGAGAGGCAAATTAGGGAGAAAGCTCACTGAGGTTGACACCTGCAGTGAACTAGAGAGAGGTGATGTAGGGAAAGCTAACCCATGCCAGTCCCTAAATTCTGGAGAGGCAAATTAGGGAGGAAGCTGAACTGGAGAAGCAAATTAGGGAGAAAGCCCGCTGAGGTCGACACCTGCAGTGAATTAGAGAGAGGCGAGGTAGGGAAAGCCAACCCGTGCCAGTCCCTAAAGTCTGGAGAAGCGAATTAGGGAGGAGGCTGAACTAGAGAGGCGAAATAGGGAGAAAGCTCACTGAGGTTGACATCTGCAGTGAACTAGAGAGAGGCAAGGTAGGGAAAGCTCGCTGAGGTTGACACCTGCAGCAAATGATGGAGAAGAAAGAGAAAAGGTGCCAGCTGACTTGTCGCCTCTTCAAGGAAACCGGCGGTTGCCAGGCTGACTCCATCGCCTTATCTATGTTAGATAAACAAGTAAGGTGGACATTAGAAGATGTCACCTGGGAACCACTCTCTGCATGCAGAGAGTTATAAGTGCTAGATGCTTATCTAGAGCTAAGGGGAGTTAAGAAGCTGCAAGAGCTTCCTAATTGTGCCTCATAGGCATGAGAATGATGACGGTTGAGTCCTTAATAGAAGGACTCAACATGAACACAGTTTGTGTCAGCAATTCGTGCGACGTGACGTCATCATGTGAAGTTATCACATGACATTACGGTGACAAGCATGATACTCGACAGCACCTACTACACTACAAAAGACGCTCACTGCACATGCGCCTATCTTCATCAGCTTTTGCCAGACCATCATCTGCTGTGCTACCTCCAGTCTGCCAGATACATCATCTCCACACTTGTTCTATCTTCATCAATTCTATTTTCAATATGCCATCCAGCATTGCCGCCACCACCTCCCATGATTCTTTTCAGATGATTGCCAAGCCAGACATACATGTTGGACCATGCATTGAACTTCCTAGTTGACATTCTCCCCTTGATGTTCATTTGTCCAGTCCTCCTCCACAAGTTGCACATTGTCGGTACTATCCTCTATATGTCGAATCTCCTGAAGGCCCATACTGAACATTCCCCTCCTATCCTCCTTATCGTGTTCACAATTGCATTTGGGTATTCGACCCTGTCTTCCATGCTCCCTTCCACGTCATTGGCTTCAACCCAAACTATGAACCAGTGAATGGTTGGCATTGTATTGTACTCAGGAACTACTGGGATATCAAAGAGTTTGGTCCAGGAACAGAGATTTGCTATGGTTATGTGCCTAAGGACTTCATCAAGCAAGACTTGTCTTCATTCCCTGTCTGGAGGAAATTTGTTTCCAAGTGTCATGATTGGTTCACATGTTTCTGAGTTGTCATCAAGTCACATGACTCACTTACTCATCTTCGGAGATATTTGACAAGCAAATGGAATCCTATTGGACGGCTATGACTCATTTTCATCACCTGACTCACTCGCTTCTTTCTTGTACTTCTATTTCCAATTGTTCCACATGGTCTATTGTCTGTGACTCACTTCTATTATATTTCTGGCTTCTATTTCAAATTTGCTGCCACATTTCCCTTCATTTCTTCGACCACCTGACTCATTTCTCTATTCCATTACAAACCACCTTCCTATTTTGGTTTTCTGTCTCTTGCCATTAGTCATTTCTCCTGTCTGCTGTCGACAACATTGTTGTATGGCATACTCGCATTGTTTGTTGTTCTGCTCATGTATATAAGGCCTGTTTCTCCTTAGTGTACCCCAATTCACCTCTTTCAGTTGGATTCACTCGTCTAGGTCTCAAGTCTAAGTCTTCTAACTCTACTACTACTTCTACGTCTATGTCAAGGCCAGCTTTGTCAATCACGTGACACTTGCTGTTGTATCTCATCTTCGCTTACATCATTGTATTACGTCATCATCATCGTCACTGCTACATCCTCATCTTCATCCTTGTTCTACCATTGTTGCTGCTGATAGCAAAGCGCACTGAGCCAAACACCAGTGTAAGTAGCCATGCAACGACGACACCGCTATCCACTGTCTTTTGGATCCATTTCCAAAAGTAAACCGACATTTTCAGCTGCCCCAGAGAGGCCCAGTCCATCATCTATCATCTCAGCAATCCCCATTCCTATTTCGACACACATCCTTCCATCAAGTCCTTCCAGAACTCAGTTTGGTCTAGCCCATTGATCGTTCATCACACACGTTCCTCATCCATCATCTTCTCAATAAGGCCTTATCCCTTCCTGTTTCATCTATCTGGCACTCTCTCCGACAGTTATTGCCATTTATATCTGTCATACCTAGCTATTTCGACGACACCTGTCTATTTCGTACATAACAGGAAGTCGAATTGCAAGTTAACTACACTTTGCGACAGCCAATACAGTCAACAGCCATCTCAATTGGTACCCCACACTGAAAGCTTTTCCTGCAGATTCTATTCCACATCCGGACTTACCATTGCCATCTTAGGACCAACTTGCCTTGCCTCAGTCATACCTCCAAGACGCTTGGCGCTCATACCTTCTATTTTGGGCTTCATTAAGTGCTTGCTTATCTTTTGACACTCATCCGGCCTCCATTTGTATTCCCATTCATTCCCAAACCGACTCCTACCACCTCCGACTACTTCCAACCACATCTGGTCTCCACCGACATCTGACAGCGCCCTTCATCAAGTGCCAATTTCCAGGATCTCATTAGCCCAATTTGTACTGGATCCTTTTGATGTCATCCATTGGTGATCGTTCCTAGTGCCTGTCAATCAATCTTCATTTGTCGCTGCCTGTCCAGCACTCTACTCAAAGTACAATCTGCTGGCATTCAACACTCACCTCCATCAGATCCAGCTCCTTCCTTCTTCAGCCCAATCCTTGACTCCCTCTTTGGTCCAAAGACTCGTTTTGCTCATCCTGGCCAGCTAGTCAATACACCTCCACCTGGCCACATTTGGCTGTTATCCTCATCAAAGCTTCATATCAACGATCCTAGCTGATCTACTGCTAATTGACTCCCTTATTGACCATCCCATCCTATATCCCCTTGAATACGACTTCTTGACTCCAACAGAGCTCAATACACCTGTCAGCTCCCATTCACCAAACTCATCTATCGTCATGTCTCAACCAATTCACTCCAAATTTGACTTCCCTCCCCCTCGCTCTTGCAATGCACCCAAGAGATTTTCAGGTCAATTCGATGAAGTTGCCACCTTCCTCAAAACTTTTGCAGAACTTTCCGATGCATATGGATTAACAAATGAAGGCCGCTTCAAACGACTTCCCCTCTATGTCAAATGATCGGTACGACAGGTCATCGAAGGCTTAACCGAATTCCATCAGAAGAACTGGACCACATTTGATGCCAAACTCAGAGTTCTATATGATCATGACCGGACATCAAAATTCTTTAAAGAGAAAGATCTGGCCAAATTTACAACCAAGTATCGTCACAGGGTCCTTCGAAATTTGTATGACTTCCATCGCTATCAAAGGAAGTTCACTCGCATTGCAAGCTGGTTGCTCAATTGCTCAAGATCAGTGACAATGACTATGAAATATACTTCTGGCGTGGTATTCCAAAATCTATTCGAGAGAAACTTGAAGACAGAATGCTCCAGGAAAATGCTGCACTCGACAGATCAGTTCCCTTCAAAATTGACATTGTAGTTAAAGCTGCAGAACATGTCTTCGACCTTGGTAAATTCTACGATGATGAATCTGACTCAGATGGTCTTGTTTCAGAAGCAGATGATTCAGATGAAGAAGAGAGTGGTTCATCAGACAATGACGACAGTGATTCTGATGACGACAAGAAAAAAAAAAAAGAAGACGACCTCCAAGCCCAAGAAATATCCTCCTGCTTCTCCCCTTCCTACTTCGACCTCTACTCTATCATCTTCAACTTCTAAACCCAATGGCTCATCCCAGAATGAAACTGACAAAGTTGCAGATCTCATCGACAAGCTTGCTCGCATGAACATCAGCGACCCCAACTACTACTCTCTTTATTTTCAAATTGTCACAAAGGCGCCCATTATGGTCAATATTCTTCCGAAGCCCTCCCAAAGATCCAGTGAAACTCGCCCTTGCACCAATACATCCTCCTCGATTCAATCCCAACAGGCTAATTCTAGCTCGTTTGAATGCTATTTCTGTGGAGAAAAAGGACATGGAACTCAACGATGCCATCAAGCTGACACAATGATTGCTGCTAACACAATAGCTCAAAATGATTCAGGTCATATCACATGGCCAGATGGTTCAGACATCCTTTGTAATGGCTCAGAAACCATTTTATCTGCCATCAATCGAGAATTAGCTGTCCAACTCAGGAAAAATTCGGATCATCCTGCAACCACCAATCTAATCATGGCTCCTCCAGAAATATATGCAGCTGACTCAGACTATTCATAGAGCGACAGTGGCAAGGTTTATGCACAGTATACCAATCCTGTCTCACAACCACATGACGAGAGAAAAAGCGATAGGAAGAAGACAAGATTTGATGGAGTTTATCCTCCTCCTTGCCCTAAGCTTGCTCCCAAAGCTCAAGACACATCATATAATCCAGCAGTCCCCTCTCAGGCAACTATATCCCCTCTTCCTAATGCCTCACAGTCTCCTACTCCATCAGCATCGGCAGACAAAGAGAACATTATTCCTAAGGTTACTCCCTATGACATTCCTCCCCTCCCTTTTGATCCAGATGACGATGATCAAATCATGGAAGATGTCTCCCAGCCTACACCTCCTGCAACTTCTTCTTGTTTTAGACCTCCCAGGGATGCTAAGCCATCGAAATCATTAATGAAACCTTCAACAGCTCCCAAGACCTCCAAGACACCAACTCCAGTCACTACTCCTTCGACGAAACTTCAGTCACAACTCCAGCGCAATCTCAATGTTGACACCTTTGTTGACAAAATCTTAGACTCACCTATCACTGTCAAACTCAGAGAAGTATTAGACTCACCTACTCAGAGAAGTATTAGGCTCATCACCTTTTACATCAAGAAAGATTTTGGATTATCTGTGGCTCACTCGTCCTACACTCTACACTCAAGACAGCAATATCAACATCGACACTTCTATGGTTCACAATATGGGCATGAATCCTCCAATGTGCTATTGTCCTTGTGAAGCTAGATTCATCTCCATTTGCATGAGCTTTGATACAGGACATTCGGTCAATACTCTCATCGATTCTGGTTCAGAACTCGACATTGTATCATGTGAAGTTGCCAATCAGACACAGATACCTATGGATCTTTCAGCCACTTCATTTATGCGCAACGCTGGACAGCACACTACTCCCCTTGAAGGATGTATTCACAATGTCAATCTCAGCACAGGAAATCTCATCACTACAACAGATCTTTGGGTCAGTGGCAGAGTTGCATTCTCTCTTCTTCTAGGATGACCTTGGCAATGTCGAAATCATATTAGCATCGAAGAAAGAAAAGAAGGAACTGATCTCTGTCATAGAGACAATACTGACAGAAAGATTTGGGAACTTTGTGCTATTCCTGCTAAAACCAATTCAGAAGACAACAATTATGACGACAGGTCTTTTTTTGGAAATCCTCACAATCATCATCCACATCTACATTCGGATCAAGAATAATACCTCCTTCAGTCCAAGATGACTTTAAACTACCATATACCCATTCTCCAATCTCAGATTCTCCCTCCTCATCTTTCTCTTCAAGTCCTATCTATGCTGGTTCAAGTCTCATGATTTGGAATATCTCTTCTCCTCAAGAAAATCAAGAAAATCCAAAAACAAGTTCTACTTTTGCCAACAGAAAATACAAGCCTGTACATTGAAGAATTCGCCCGGTTCCAGCTGTTTTCCCTGAAGATGCTGGTGTAACTCGAAGATTTCCCAATGATCCCCTTCTCAACCTTCCTGTACTATCACCCAATCCTCCTGACTTCATTCCCACTCCAAAGCTCACTCATGAACACCTCAAGATCCTCAATATCAATCCTGATGGTTTCTTATGGCCTGAAGAAGAAAAGCTTATGACGATGGTCTTCACAAATAACCAAAGAGTCTTAGCATATGGCGATTCGGAAAGAGGAACACTTTGCTTGGATTACTTCTCTGACTACATCATGCCTGTTATCAACCACATCCCCTGGGCTAATCCCCAAATCCCTATTCCTCCAGCCTACCTCAAACAAGTCATCAAGCTCACAAAAGGCAAAATTGAATCTGGAGTTTATGAGCCTACTCAAGCCTCATACAGATCTGCTATGTTCTAGACTCTACTGAAGGGTTGTGTTTTGTTACCTGTCTTTGCCCTTCGAACACTCAATGGCATTACTATCAAAGACACAGGACTCCCTCCAGTCATCGACTCTTTCATTGCTCCATTCACAGGACACTCCATCTATTCTGTTTTCGATCTCTTTTCAGGCTATGATGCCAGATGTATTCACCCCAAGAGCCGTGATCTCACTTCATTCCAAACTCCACTAGGACTTATGCGATATCGAAGTCTACCTCAAGGCTATACCAATTCCTCTGCCGAATTCCAGAACTGCACTGTCTTCATTCTACAAGACGAAATCCCTGATAATGTTGGTGTTATGATTGACAATCTCGGAATCAAAGGCCCTTCTACTCGATACAAACAGCCAGATGGATCCTATGAGACTATTCCAGAAAACTCAGGCATTCATCATTTTGTTTGGGAACACGCTGTCATTGTCAATCAAATCCTACATCGAATTGCAGAATGTGGTGCTACTATCTCTCCAAAGAAGGCTCAAGTTGCTCGACCTGATGTTTTACTTGTTGGTCAAAGAGTCACATATGAAGGACGACTTCCAGATCATTCTACTATCTCCAAAATTCTCAAGTGGCCTACTCCAAGGAATACAACTGAAGTTCATGGATTTTCAGGACTTTGTGGTACATCACATATTTGGATCAAGAATTATTTGGCACTTGCAAGACCACTCACTGAACTCACTTGCAAGATTGTTCCTTTCAAATGGAATGAACATTGACAAGAAGCTATGGATGCTCTCAAGCAAGCTGTTGCACATTCTCCTGCCCTCATCACCATCGACTATAAATCAGGACGACTTGTCATTCTTGTAGTTGACACTTCCATCATTGCTATCGGCTTCATCATCTTCCAGCTCAACAAAAACAATCAAAGAAGACCAGTACAATATGGCTCACTTCCTATCAATGAACGAGAATCAAGATATAGTCAGCCCAAGTTAGAACTCTATGGTCTTTATCGCTCCCTTCGTCGTTCAAGAATTCATCTTGCTGGTATCAAGACTCTCCTCGTTGAAACTGATGCCAAGTATATTCGCCAAATGATCAATCGTCCAGACCTTCAGCCAAATGCAACTCTCAATCGCTGGATAGACGGTATTCTTCTCTTCGATTTTGATCTCAAACATGTTCCAGCTACTCAACACAAAGGCCCAGATGGACTCTCTTGTCGGAGACCTGCAGAAGACGACTCGGATGTTGAAGATGAAGATGACGAAGAAGAAGAAGAAGAAGAAAACGACTATGACATAGGACGAAAAGAAGAAGAACAAGATTATGAATGGATAGCCGAAGCTAATTATTTATTGGAATGTTCAGGAGACACTTATGCCATCCTTGACAGTATTGATTACAGAGATGGGTGGCAAGTCTTTCATCAAGTCAAAAATACTCGACCAACAGAAGATCACCTTCGACGTATCCATGATTTCCTTACTACTCTCAAACTTCCTACATTTTCCTCCCCTTCACAATGACATCACTTCCTCCATCAAGCCAGAAGATACTTTGTCAGAAATAACAAGCTTTGGAGACACTCAAAAGGACATCCACTACAAGTTATACTTGAATGACCTCAACACAATCACATTCTAGAACTTGCTCATGAGAAACTAGGTCATCGTGGAATCTACTCTACTGCTAAGACTATTTCTCTTTGCTTTTGGTGGCCTTCTTACTTCACTGATGTCAAATGATATGTTCATTCATGCCACCCTTGCCCAATTCGTTCAGCATACAAAGTTCACATTCCTATCACTATTTCTACCCCTGCGACTCTATTCTCCAAGATTTATCTTGACATTATGCTTATGCCAAGAGCTCAAGGTTATCGGTATATTGTAGCAGCTTGTGACGATCTTTCAGGTGCTGCAGAAGGATGAAAACTCAAGAATGCTACAGCTCGTGTAGTTTCTCAATTCATCTTTGAAGAACTCATCTGTTGTTATGGAGCAATCAGAGAAATTGTTACTGACAATGGTCCAGAACTAAAAGGCGCTACTCATGAACTTCTTTGACGATATGGCATTCCTCATATTCACATTTCACCTTATAATTCTCAAGCAAATGGAGTTGTAGAAAGAGGACACTTTACAATTTGAGAAGCACTCATCAAAGCTTGCGAAGGCAAATTATCAAAATAGCCAGATCATGTTCATCATGCATTCTTTGCTGATCATGTCACAGTTAGAAGAGCCACAGGATTCTCTCCCTACTATCTTCTCTACGGTGTTGATCCCATCCTTCCCCTTGACCTCCTTGAAGCAACATATCTTGTTTCTGGTTTCAAGCCCAATCTCACTACTGAAGAACTCCTTGCACTCTGTATTCAGCACTTCTCTAAACACTCAGATGACATCGACAAAGCAGCAGACACACTCTATCAATCTCGACTCAAAAACAAAGCCAAATTTGAAAACAAGTATTGGCGACATCTATGGCGCAGTGAATACAAACTGGGAGATCTGGTTTTGGGTAGGAATTCAAGAGTCGAAAATGAACTAGACAGGAAGACAAAACCAAGATATCTAGGACCAATCGAAGTTGTTCGAAGAACTACAGGTGGATCTTACATATTAAAGGAACTCAATGGAACTGTTTCAAAAAGAGACATCGTGGCCTTTTATCTGCTTCCCTACTTCTCAAGAGATGGCATCCCCCTTGCTCCTGATAAGCGTCCTTTGGATGATTTAGACGATTCTTATGACGATGATAGTTGACTGGGGACAGTCAAATTTTCAGAGATGGGTGGATGACAAGCATGATACTCCACAGTGCCTACTACACTACAAGAGACGCTCACTGCACACACGCCTATCTTCATCAGCTTTTGCCAGACCATCATCTGCTGTGCTACCTCCAGTCTTCCAGATACATCATCTCCACACTTGTTCCATCTTCATCAATTCTATTTTCAATATGCCATCCAGCATTGCCACCACCACATCCCATGATTCATTTCAGATGACTGCCAAGCCAGACATACACGTTGGACCACACATTGAACTTCCTAGTTGACATTCTCCCCTTGATGTTCATTTGTCCAGTCCTCCTCCACAAGTTGCACATTGTCAGTACTATCCTCTATATGTCAAATCTCCTGAAGGCCCATACCGAACATTCCCCTCCTATCCTCCTTATCGTGTTCACGATTGCATTTGGGTATTCGACCCTGTCTTCCATGCTCCCTTCCACATCATCAGCTTCAACCCAAACTATGAACCAGTGAATGGTTGGCATTGTATTGTACTCAGGAACTACTGGGATATCAAAGAGTTTGGTCCAGGAACAGAGATTTGCTATGGTTATGTGCCTAAGGACTTCATCAAGCAAGACTTGTCTTTGTTCCCTGTCTGGAGGAAATTTGTATCCAAGTGTCGTGATTGGTTCACATGTTTCTGAGTTGTCATCAAGTCACATGACTCACTTACTCATCTTCGGAGATATTTGACAAGCAAATGGAATCCTATTGGACGGCTATGACTCATTTTCATCACCTGACTCACTTGCTTCTTTCTTGTACTTCTATTTCCAATTGTTCCACATGGTCTATTGTCTGTGACTCACTTCTATTCTATTGCTGGCTTCTATTTCAAATTCGCTGCCACATTTCCCTTCATTTCTTCGACCACCTGACTCATTTCTCCATTCCATTACAAACCACCTTCCTATTTTGGTTTTCTGTCTCTTGCCGTTAGTCATTTCTCCTGTCTGCTGTCGACAACATTGTTGTATGGCATACTCGCATTGTTTGTTGTTCTGCTCATGTATATAAGGCCTGTTTCGCCTTAGTGTACCCCAATTCACCTCTTTCTGTTGGATTCACTCGTCTAGGTCTCAAGTCTAAGTCTTCTAACTCTACTACTACTTCTATGTCTAAGTCAAGGCTAGCTTTGTCAATCACGTGACACTTGCTGTTGTATCTCATCTTCGCGTATGTCATCGTATTACGTCCTCATCTTCGTCACTGCTACGTCCTCATCTTCGTCCTTGTTCTACCTTTGTTGCTGCTGATAGCAAAGCGCACTGAGCTGAACACCAGTGTTAGTAGCCATGCAATGACGACACCACTATCCACTGTCTTTTGGATTCATTTCCAAAAGTAAACCGACAGCATGACAAACACTGTGCAGATGCATTGTGAGTACCGGTGTGTGTGTGTGTGCTGTGCTGATTTTGTGTCTTCCATCTTGCATTGTGGGTGGTTATCGATATTCCACTCATAAGTTTCTTTTTACAATGTTGTCTTTGGGTTATGCCACTACTGTGACCGAGTACTGAGTCTACTGACTCTGAAATAGAGACTTTTTGTTGCATCTAATAGGTCCTGAAGAAATTTGTGGGCAGAGCATGGTCCCAATAGGGTGTTGACCCCCAGGCTGGAAGGGGGATTCTGATGCTTGTCTCCCTGCCCTTATGATGCTGTCCCCTGCTCTCATCACTCATCACTCTCTGAGCCTCATTTAGATATGCTACTTTTGAAGCACATTTGTATGCTGACACACATATGCTAGCACATCATCCGCACACTCTACAGTCAGCTGATACTTCTCAAAGAACCACACCTACATGCCGTGAACAAATGAGAAATGTGTGGGATGCATCGAGGGGGTGAATGGTCTCTCAGTGGCTCAAGGGCATGCTGTGGCGCATTAAGCTTAGAGACACATGTTGTGTGTAAACATACTTGGATAGTACACATGTCTTCAGACTAACTTAAGCCCCACTCTCACTGCAGGGAATTCTTTTGAGGTTATCAGGCGGGCACCTCAGGTATTTGGTGTTCTTTCAAACCAATGTTGCTGGACACTCGAACACCGAGCCTCAACATCATTAAGTACTGTACGATTTCAATTCATGTCACGAGGTTTCAGGGAAAAATGGCATTGAACACTACTTGCATCCACAGTACCTACATAGCAGACAGGGGGGCACATTCGATGATATTGAGCTACCACAGTAGATGAGAGCGAGCCACTGTTGATCTGAAGAATACTTCCAGGCCGGATTCGTCATTCAAGCCGTTCCCGTCTCCAAGTAGGAATTTCACGTTCGAATGACGCATGGTGGTCTGAATAAACAAAAATAAGTAATGTGCGAATGTAAAGCGGAGGTGTATAGAACTACCGATGTGCCATCATCCTCATTATCGTCCTCCATGGCACGTTCATGCCCTTACCATTGCCATTGCACGCCTATGTTTCGGCGAGGCCGGTTTCGGGATAGCGTCAGGTCCGTGACTGTGAAGGGTCGGTGAGTTGCCCGCCGGACCACCCCGCCAAGGGTCGGTGAGTCGGATTTCACCTTACTAGCAGGTTCAGGCTTGGATAAGGGGGATGATAGCTTCAAATTGGGAAGATCCCCCTTGGGCAGGAGGGGGGTGGGAGGGTGGCCATGTCCGCCAAGGGTCGGTGAGTCGGATTTCACCTTACTAGCAGGTTCAGGCTTGGGTAAGGGGGATGATAGCTTCAAATTGGGAAGATCCTCCTTGGGCAGGAGGGGGGTGTGAGGGTGGCCATGTCCGCCAAGGGTCGGTGAGTCGGATATCACCTTACTAGCAGGTTCAGGCTTGGGTAAGGGGGATGATAGCTTCAAATTGGGAAGATCCTCCTTGGGCAGGAGGGGGGTGTGAGGGTGGCCATGTCCGCCAAGGGTCGGTGAGTCGGATATCACCTTACTAGCAGGTTCAGGCTTGGGTAAGGGGGATGATAGCTTCAAATTGGGAAGATCCTCCTTGGGCAGGAGGGGGGTGTGAGGGTGGCCATGTCCGCCAAGGGTCGGTGAGTCGGATATCACCTTACTAGCAGGTTCAGGCTTGGGTAAGGGGGATGATAGCTTCAAATTGGGAAGATCCTCCTTGGGCAGGAGGGGGGTGTGAGGGTGGCTATGATGGATAGGTACGCCAAGGGTCGGTGAGTCGGGTTTCACCTCGGAGGACAAGGTGTGGCCAGGGCCACTTGGGGCACGCTCTTGCAGCTACATCAACGTCATCAACAACTGCGCCTACACATGCACGAGGTGCTTACTTGTGCATGGTGCAGGCTACGGGTGATGCGATTAGAGTCGGAGGCACGGAATACGGGTGCGGAAACGGCCACTTGAGTCACAACGAAAAGGACGGAGACAATAGCCAGGACTGTGAGGCGCATTGGGGATAGATAGTAAGTAAACTTGAAAGTAAAAGAGCGGTGAATTCTGGAGAGGGAGATAAAGGAAGGTGATGGTAAAAATCAAGTTGGAAAGGAAAGTCGATAATAAATTGGCGCAAGCTAGGGAAAAGAAACTGTGAGAATGAAGGCATGGTGAGAAGAGAGAAAGGCTTCTGGGTGGACGTACTGCACAGCACTAAACTTGGAAGAAAACCACAGGTGGGAAGAGTGGAGTACGTGCCTAGGGTCGATACCTGGGTTATAAGCACGGGCACGGGGTGCAATGCCCTTGAAATCAGAGTACGCCTGAGTACGCCGCCCTGACCACAGCAGGCCGCAGCCCCTCGGCGTCATGGCGATGACTTGGTCGCGTCCCCCTGCCCGCTCAACAATTCCAATTAGCAAGAAACATCCACGTGTGCAGAACACCCGCAACCTGAACTTGAAATCACCTCGCAATCGGAGTCCCAATCACCCACGCACCCACTCCCCGAAAATCAAACTCAACACTCAAAGCGACAAGCCAACCACGCACACGAAAAAGCCCCAAATTTGAAAACAAAAGGATGTCGAGGGCCTGTGCACTGCGGCGTGTGCTCGTGTCTACGTCTGAGATGCGTAGACGGGGTGGTGCGGGGATGGCGACTGCGGCTGGGACGGGGACGGGCACGGAGACGGGCACGGGCATGGGACCGGGCTTGCGCGTGACGAACACTGCGCGGACGCATTGTGAGTCCCGGCGTGTGTCCGTGTGCTGTGCTGATTTTGCGTCCCGCGTCCCGCGTCTTGCGTCCCGCGTCTTGCGTTGTGTGGGTAGTTATCAACATTCCTTTTGTGAGTTTTCTTTTTTACATATGCTGCTGTGCCCGACTACCTGCTCATACACGTATTCGTCCCCACTCGCCTCTCCCCGCAGTACGAAACGCCCACCGTCCGCTCGAAACTAACCGAGCTCCGCGACGTGCTCCGCGCGGGCGCAGAGACGGTCGGCCTCGAGCCTGCGATGATCATCCCGTCGATCAGTCAGGCGCTCGCGGTGCGCGTGGGGAACGTGAATGTGAAGGTGGGTGTGCTGTGCTGGCGGTTTGCGGGGGCAGGCGGGGGCTGGGCGTGGAGCTGGAGTGTGGGGGTGTCCGTGGGGGTGTCTGTGGGGATTGGGGGCCTGCTCTGTGCGGCTGGCATGTGGTGCTCGCCCTGGCCCCGACCCGTCTCTGCGCCAACCGCCGACGACGAAAAAGCGCCGCTAACACACCCCATCACAGGGCTTCGCACCGCCGCCGTCGTACTCCGTCCGCTCGGACGCGGAGCACCGGCAGCACGCGAGCGGGCCGGCGTTCGAGCTGGAACACGTCATGGACGTGCTGAATGGGCTGCAGGTGTGTTGCGCGTTGCGTGTTGCTGGCCCCCACGTCGCTAACAACCCCCTCCCTTCTCCCTCCTCCCCCCCGCCCCGCCCCGCAGGACCCAATACGCAGCCTCGTAGGCGCACCAGGCGAGCTAAAGGTCCCCCTCGGCGGGATCGTGCCGCTGTGCCACGGGCGCGCAGAGACGTTCAACCCGCGGCGCGTGAACGTGCTGTTCCTCTTCCCCACGCCGGGGGAGGCGCTGTCCGTCCTCGAGGAGGTATCGCGTGCGTAGCCGCCGTGTTCCCCTCCCGCTTTCTCATGCTAACCGCCCCACCCTCCTAACCCCCACCCCACAGGCCTAGTCTTCGAACGCGCCGCGCCAATCCTCGCACACCAAAAAGGGCCCTCCCGGATCCACACAACCCTCCTGAACACCGCGAACCGCCCAGGACACCGCAAAGACAACGGCCGGCGCCGCAAGCCCTTTGACCTCGGGAAGCTGTACACGCTGCCTGGGTTTGAGCAGTTCAGGCCTGGTGGGGTGCGCGAGCTGCCGGCGGATTTGTTGAGGCCGTTGGAGGTGGAGTTGGGGGAGGTGGAGGTGAGGCGGATTAGTTTGGAGGTGGTGAGGCGGGTGGTGGATGGGGTGGAGGGGGTGGAGGGGGTGGAGGATGTTGTGCCGCCGAGGGAGTCGGTGAGCTTTGGGGGTGGGGGTGGAGGAGCGTGAGGGGAGGGGGGAGGCGCAACATGGGTAGAAGCGGGTGCTGGAGAGCGTGAGGGGAGGGGAACGGGTGCTTGAGAGCTTAACACGGGAGGGCAGCACGGGGAGCGCAGAACGAGCCGCGTAGCACAAGCGTAGAACGAGGTAGTACAAGCGCAGCACAGACGCGGCACAAGCGTAGAAAGACAATGCAGCAATTCCAGCGCTCACACATATGCACGCACACACGCCCACTGGAGATACATACACGGGTGAATTGAAAGCCCGCCGCAACTCCGACACTATCGTCCGTCTCTTGTCACCGCACCACGCCATCCCCGTCCGTCCACACCATCCATGTCTGAAATCCGCAGGAAACTCGTCATCGTCGGCGACGGTGCATGCGGAAAGGTGTGTCTCGTCTCTCGCCTCGTGTGCTCATCCTCCTCCTCACACACCACCAGACCTGTCTCCTCATCGTCTTCTCCAAAGGCACATTCCCCGAGGTGCGTGCACCGCTTCTCGCAGCGGCCTCATCGCCGTCTCACAGCCTCACACACACACTCACTCACTCACCCCACAGGTATACGTCCCCACCGTCTTCGAAAACTACGTCGCAGACGTCGAGGTCGACGGCAAGCACGTCGAGCTCGCGCTATGGGATACCGCCGGACAGGAGGACTACGACCGTCTCAGGCCCCTCTCCTACCCGGACTCCCACGTCATCCTCATCTGCTTCGCAGTCGACAGCCCCGACTCCCTCGACAACGTCCAGGAGAAGGTGAGCACCGCGCGCGTGCGCCCCGCGCCGACGGCTAACCCCCCGCACCCCCACAGTGGATCTCCGAAGTGATGCACTTCTGCCACGGGCTTCCCATCATCCTCGTCGGGTGCAAGAAAGATCTCAGGCGCGACCCCAAGACCATCGACGAGCTCCGCAAGACGAACCAGAGACCCGTCACGCCAGAAGAGGTGCGCGTGCCCTTCCCTCCCTTCCTACCCACACACCCACTGACACACCCTCCCTCCCATCCTCCCTTCCATCCTCCCTTCACCCACCCCAGGGCATGGCAGTCGCCCAAAAGATCGGCGCAAAGAACTACCTCGAATGCTCCGCCAAATCCGGCGAAGGCGTCCGCGAAGTATTCCAGTACGCCACCCGCGCCGCCCTCCTCAGCAGAAAGGCCTCGGGCAGCAAGGGCAAGAAATGCGTCGTTCTGTAATTCACACCACCACCCCCGCGCGCGCTTCTGCATAAACCCTATCTCCCTACGTACTACCTGCCTACGTACCTACCTATCTACCTACGCACGCACCCTTTATGATACATACTCTACCCTCTACACTGCACGAGCCCCGTCCCTCCCCCATCCCACCCCATCCCTATTACCTACTCCCCTCCCCACTTTTTGTGACGTCTCCTTTCCTTTTCCTTCCTTCCCATAACGCACGCACACGCTTTGGACAGAGATGATGGACCCGTGCGATGAGATGATGCCCTGTGCTGTCCCTGCGCCGTCCCTGCGAGCGTGCCGTGTCGTGCGTGCGTCATGTGATTCTCAACGCCTTGCCCCGCCCTCCCTGCCAGTCTATACCCCCACCTGTCTATAATCTCTCTCTCTCACCTACACCATTTCCCTCCTGTTGATTGCGTACATATCATATTGCTGTCTTGCATGTCCGTGCCACGTCGTGTCGTAAGCACCGCGCAAGAGGTAAGAGAATGAGATAAATACACAAATCAGTCACTCAAGCATATATACATAAAAAAAACTGGAGAACAAGCAGAGCACAAGCATGAACATGACACCACCCCACCCCTACCCGCCCGCAAACCGCTCATTCGCAGCCCAACACCAATGCCCACACCCCGCCGCACACGCATGCCCCCACACCCTCATCCTCGCCCTCCCCACTCCCACCGCACCACCACCCCCGCCCACACCCGCACCCGCACCCTCATACTCCACCTCCTCCCTCCCCGACCCCGACCCAGACCCAGACCCCGACCCCGACGCCAACGTCACCCCTCCCCTCCGCCCCCCCTCCTCCTCCTCATCCTCCTCCTCCTCATCCCCCCCACTCCCACTCCCACCCGAACTCACACCCCCACCAACACCCACACCTCCACCCCCCTCCTCCCTCTCCCCATCCGACAAACTATAATACATCGTCGACCCCGCATCCGTCGACGCATACGAGTCGCTCGCCGACCCACTCCCACTCCCAACCATGGCACCCGGGAACGCAGGCACGGGTGTGTATGTGCGTGTGTGGTGCGCCGGGAGCTCGGAGAGCGGGCGTGTGAGGTAGAAGGCGCGGTAGCAGGTTTGGTGGCCGCCGTGGCCGCAGCCTGGGCAGTGGACTAGGAGCTTGCGCACGGGGAGGTGGCTGCAACGTGTGCGTGCGTTCGTCAGCGTGGACGACATACGCTGGAGGGACACGCACCATATCGCACAGAGCGTAGGGAGCGCCTTGCACTTCCCACATAGCGCCGCGCCGTATGCTTTCACGGGCGTGCGGCACTGTCCGCAGGTGGCGTATATCGTCGTCTGGACCTGCACGTGGGTGAGATTGTGTGTGTGATTGGGAGAGAGGCGGCGGCGGAGGAGGATGAGGGACGACTGCACCTACCTGTGTGGTGTCACGCACGCCTTGGCACGGGACGTATTTGCGCACGTGGGCTGCTAGCGCGTGGAGCTGCAGTCGCGATAGCAAGTCTGGGCAGGGCATGGTCAGTGACACCGCTAGTCCTCAGTGCGAACCGCAACGTACCGACATAGGCCTCCACGAACCGCTCCGCCCGCACGGACCCCACCCCCAGCTCCACAGGCGCAACCACAGCCATCAGCGCACACATCTGCACATCGCCCTACACACCACGCCACGCACCGTCAGCACAACGCAGTCGCACACGCAAACCCGAAGAACACGCAACCACCCACCTGCTCCGCAAACCACTCGAGCCGCTCCCTCAGCGCCGCCCACCCTATCTCCCGCAACCGCGCCTCGTCCTCCCGCATCTCCCGCACCCGCGCCTCGCTCCACATCGGCCCTGCTCCAGCCCCAGCCCCGACCCCCAGCATCGTCGAAAACGTCTGCCCACTCGTCTTCGCCGGCCGCACGTCCTCCATATTCGACAGGCCCAGCGCAAGAGCAGGGCCAGGGAGCCGATGCCGCTGCGGCGACGGACGCCGCGTCGACACCCCACCCTCGCTGCTCGCCACCGCGCCCGTCGACGACGTCTGCAGCTCGTCCGCCTCGTGTGCATGCGGCCCTGCGGTCTCCGAGCCGGCTGCGGTCACAGTGCGGATCGTGCTGTGCGATTCGCGGTGTGTGAGTGGAGGCGGGGCGGGCACGGGCGTTTTGGAGGCGGTCGGGCTGCGGAGGGAGTGGAGGCTGCTCAGGGAGAGGTTGCGGTTGGGGTGCGGGCTGGGGTGCGGGCGTGGGCTCGGCGTGGGGCCACCGTCGGCGTCGCGGGATGCTCTGCGTGTATGTACCCGTGCGTGGGCGTGGGCGTGGTGTTCACGCGGGTGGTGGGACGGCGACGATCCCCGCGACGCTTTCGACGCGCCAGACTCGGACTCGGACGAAGAAGACGATGACTGCGGCGAGTGCGACAACCACGCGTCCGAATCGTACCCATGCTCGAAGCCGTGCACGCTCCGCTCGTCGCTCGCGAGGTGCCCCGGCCCCGGCGACTCGTCTCGCGCGTGCGCAAGCGTATGTGGGACTGTGTGCGTGTGCGTGTCCGCGTGGGATTGGAAGTGCAGCACCTGCGACAGCGGGCTGGGGAGCGGCCGTCCGTTGCGCGAAAGCCGCGCAGCCGTTGCTGCCCCCGAAGGAGTCGTGATCACCGTCCCAGAACTATTATTCGACCCCCCGCCATCGTCACCTTCCGCCGCCGTCTCGTTTCCCGCCTCGGACCCGTCGCTGCTCGACGAATCAGAGTCCGAGTCATCCAGCGCGCCTTCGCCGACGTGTGCGTGCTTGTGCGTATGAGTGTGGGCGTGGTCGCGCGGGCTCTCGGTGACGGGGCTTGCAGACATGGGACTTGACATTGCCGCACGGTGCAGCGAAGGACGGGCGCGTGGTGTGACAGGAAGGATTGCTGACGACCTCCGGGCAGCCGCAACACCCGAAGCGTTGCCCAACCCCGATCCAGACTTGGACGCATCGTACGGCGACGTCGGTGGCACGTCAGCCCATGCGGGGCGGTTCGCATGGGGTGGAAGGGCGACCGTGCGCGGGTGGGGCGACGGCGAAGAGGAGGGTGGCGTTTCTTGGCCACGGGTGTGTCCCTGCGCATGAGCTTGTGCATGGTCTCTGTCTCGTTCCTGTCGCCGCAAGAAAGACGCACGCGACGGGCTCGTGTCCTCCATAGGCCGCGTGTCAATACGGGATGCACCGTGGGGTGATGGGCGTGAAGCAGACACAGAGGCCGGGATGGATGTGATGGAGGCGGAGGCGGAGGAGATGCGTGTGCCTGGGATGGGGTGCTGTGATGGGTGCGGGCCGGAGGGAGTGCGGAGTGAATGGGAGTTGAGGGAGGATGGGGCAGGGTCGGCAGGGGGCGTTAGTTGAGCATGGAGGAGGAGCCAGGCCTGTGCCGCGTTGAAGTGGCCCGCTTCGCTCGCTTTCTGCGCGTACGAAGCACCATCCTAGTCAGAGTTTGCGAGACAGCACGCAATGACATGCCACGCACCTCAGCGTTCGCCTCGCACACTGCAAGCCTATCCTCACCCGTGAAGGCATACGCGTGTGCCAGTCTTGCAAAAGTGGCATGGTCGAATAGGGCGGTCGGAATGTCCTGCACCGCAAGTGTTTGCTGATACGGCACAAAGACGGGGTCGCTCGTCGCTTTAGGGCGGATCCGCGGCTCTTGTAGCACCCTCATGTCACGCGGATCACTACATCGCCGCAAATACATTCAATATCAGTGACCTCAGAAGAAAGAGTGGAGAAAACGAGACGCACACATCGTCGAAAGGGATCTCTACAGCCGGCTGCTTGTTCGCAACGAACGCCAGGGCTCCACATGCCGCAAAAGAGAGTGCGACGCGTGGGATGGCGTCGAGGGGCCGAGTAGCCTCGCGCAAGTCATGCTGCGCAAAGGTGCCGTTGGCGTGCTGAGCCCAGAGCTTGTGCGAGTCGCTGAAAGCGATGTCTGCAAGGCAATATCAACATTAGGCGACAATACAGACAGTGGGAAGCGGTGCGTACCTGTGATACCGCCCTCCGCACCTTCCAACGCCCACTTGCCGATCCAACCGCGCCGCACATCCCATATCTCCACCGTCTCGCTCTCCGACTCGTTATTTGACACGACCTGGAAAAGGAAGCAACACCTACGTGAGGCAGTGCCATATGCAGAAGAGTGTGATGGTGCTTACGGCAACCTCGCAGTCGTAGCCTGGGCGCCACTGTACGCTGCGTACAGGGAAGGACGTGTGGAGCGTGCGGAGGGCGCGCGGGCCCATTTTGTTGTTGAGAAGGATAGCGTCGCGGTCCAGTGCGCTTGACGGGAGAAGGGTAGTAGAAGAGAGGCAGAGGTTCCAGATCTGCGTGAGTGTGTCAGCAACGTGGTGGAGGGAACACTAAGCGTTGAGTGCGATTGTGATGGGTACCTTTACGCGTCGATCCATGCCGCTGGTGACAAGCCAACCGAGACCTGTCTCCTTCATGCTCGGGAGCTGCCAGTCCATAGAGAGGACGGAAGAGGAGTGGGCTAGGGTGATACGTTCGAGAGGAAGCGCACGATTGCGGAGGTCCCAGCTGTAGAGTCAGGGGTTATTGTATCATTGGGAGGTCACGGTGGTAGGACAGACTGACCGCTGGACGTTGCCGCTCTCGAGGCCGGTGCAAACAGTAAGAGGGTTGGAAGGAACTGGTGAGAGAGAGAGAGCGCGGATTCCGGTTGGGTGGTAGACTTTCATACTGGAGGCCGGTGGCGTGCGGAGGTCCTGGTGTGGTATCACGTGGCGTTAGTATCCATGTCGGTGAGTGCTAAAGTGTGCTCTCACCCATACGCGCAGATGGCCGTCTTGAGAGCCGCTGGCAAAGAGGTAGGGCAGGAAGGGCGAAAGTGCGAGCTTATTCACGGCGCGTTTGTGTTCTTTTATCCGTGTTTCTGGAAGAGAGGATGTAAGGCGATGAAGGATGACACACATGTGGAACGCACCGTATTTAGAGCCTAGTCTGTTGATATCCCAGTAGATAATCTCGCCGTTACGCGCGCTAGTTACGATCTTATTATCAAAATCTAGCAAAGCAAGGCGGGTGTCGAAGTCAGCATCGAATAGACACAAAGTCAACTGATACACGTACTTCCACGAGCCCACACCACGTCCGTCGGTGCACTATCGACCTTCAGCCCGGACGCCGTCCACATATTTGGACCAAGTTCAATCGTTGCACCTCCTGGCCCAGTGCACACGCGCGGATTGGCATCGCTGCCAGTATTGCCACTCAGGCCCATGCTCATTGATAATGTTGGATGTCCATAGTGCTGGGAGGAGGGTCGCGAGCGTGAGGGATCAGCAACGCGCAGGACGCGCAGGACTGTAGGAGACCACCGCATGAGAATAAGGAGTGGCAAAGGGAAGCCGTTTGGGTGGATGCTCACCGTCTTTGCCAGCGACGACACACCGCGAGCCATCCTGGGAAGTAGCAAAGGTGCCACCACCGACGCTGGAGGCGCGAGGGTGGGCGACGGCGCGCGATGGACCGTCGTATCCGTGGTGTCGCTGGTCGCTGTACACCGATGTCTGCATCACTGCGCGTCAACAGCTTCAAACACAGGCAAATACGAGTATCCATATTCACATGTTCCCATTTACAGAACATAGTATGAACAGCGTTCCAATCCCCAATAAGATGAACCCGTCGTGCTATCTACGTACTCGCCCTCTAAAATGTCAAAGATCATGGGCGTTGAGGGGATGCTGATCCTTGGGTTACACCAACGTCTAGAGTCACGGATATCTTGCATCAGGTGGCAAGTTTTGAATCTTCTCGATCGTTGCAAGTCTTGAAGAAATTGGTATGTGGGACAAGACCCTTTTCGAACAGCAGGCCCTCTGGAGGCAAAAAAATGACCCGTGAGGGCGTCATGCAAAGCCGAGAAAAGCTGCCTCAGCGGTTCAGAGGCAATTTCTGGAAAACTCTCAGTCAGCGTGAGAGTGCGGTCATCAATACTACCGTCTTAATTGCGGCAATATCCATGCCCCCATAATGAACATGAAAAAACCCCTTGGGCCTTGAGTTCCTCATAGGAGGGTTTGTCGAGAATGGCTGTCCGCGGTTCGGACATACCACACCTTCCGACAGCATAGCACAGAACCCACACAAATGATTCTATATCACGATGGACTTGATGTTTGATTTGCTGTCCGCGAGATGCCGCCTTTAGAAGTTGTTTAGCCATAAATTGCAAGGTTCCCTGCACCGATAATACGTCATATAAAGTCGCACTAGCGGATGGAGACCTAGCATCATGGATGCACCTCGCTTAAGGGGCACCGCGTCGAATTCTATGAGCGTTCGTGTGGTTTCGTCAGTCATAACACCCCCAGGCCCAGGGATAGGATCCACTAAAATCTTCTCCTTGATACTCAAAGCCGAGTGATTGAGGTGAGAAAATTCTATGTCCATGAGAAAACCTTCGGACCCCATGGGAGGATCGTTTCGAGCGGAGAGCATGATTTTGCCAGCGCTCACGTCACGGTGCAGTATTCCTTGCTCACTTCAAAAGCGATGCGCTACAAGAATGGTCGGAAAATGCTGAATCCAGTGTCGCCAGCACATGAGACCCACTAACCGGCTAATGCTGCGCGAAGCCCCTTAAGTAGTTCGATCTCAGTTTTATAATCCCAAAGTGGTCGGCCTAAGGTATTAAATACCAGCCGATGGAGAATAGGCGTGTTTCCCTCATTATTTGTACCTTTGTCGCGAAGGTGTGAGACGGTGATGAGACGGTCCGTGTCCGTCGGGAACACGACGTCATCCCCGAAATGAAAATACACGAGACCAGGGTGTGAATTTTTGATCGATGAATATATTGTCGATTCCGCCAAGCGCTCACTTCATCTCCAGGCGTTCTTGAGGACCATTACTTTTTTTCGGTTCGAAGGTTCACACACGCGCCAGATAATAGTACCTCTGCCTAGCAGAGACAATGAAGACCATAGCGGAGGACCGAGTGTACACCACGAGAAATTCCCGCGGCCCATATTCATTGAATATATCGGAAATGTGTGATTGGGTATTTTTAAGTCCTTGGCTTCATCTTGAAACGTCAAGGCTTCCGTCTCTGGGAGCTTGCGGACGGTCGGATCGTCCCAATTGCACATCTGACAAATCACATGTAAAGCGACGAATGATTCGAACGAATATTGATGTGTCATGCCACATATCGTGTGTTGGGGAGAAAAGGACACCATCTCGGTCGTAAATAGCGACGCAGAATTTTGAACCGAAAATGAGTAGTCCATAGGTAAACAGTTGGAAAGGTTTTGCCGACATGTGCAGCCGGGCATAGTCGGCAGATTGTGCTACAATATCCTTAACAACACCAGCAGACGCAGGAACTGGACCAAGGGAGGCGTTGGGCTTAATTTCCGCGAAAGCGCTTCGGTGACGCCACAGATGCTGAAATTTCTCACCGTTAGATGAGCTATGGCGAGGAGAACCTTTAGAGATGTCCAGAAGAGTAAAGTCGGGGCTGACAAGAGGGAAATTCCAGGTGTCTCCATCTGTCTTCAAAGTGGTGTTGGCCGTGGGAACCCACTGACGATCAATTTGTCTAGGTTCTTTCTTGAAGTCAAATTGTTTAATGTGCTCAAATATCGTAAACTAAATCAAGCGATAAAATCCCGGGTAATGAATAACAAATAAACGGCGAAGTACATACCAAGGGGGTCTACATTTTCTTCTCATCGTCACTATTCGCCAGCAGGAGACTGTCGAGGATTTCTTGCAACTTCTGATGTTACCAACGCTATTAAAGGAGGCTGAGCATTCACCGATGAGAGTGTTCTGAACGCAATCTATGCCCAGACGGCGACAAACGCGCTCATCGTCGAAGATGAGGTTTCCATATAGTTTTGTCTTTAGTGCCTCACGACTGGATCCTGGTTTGGCACCAGGGATAAGCTTCTGAAGGCCAACACCAAGTCGTCGGGTCCAGGGTGAAATATTGGAATTCATTACTATTGCCTCGAGTGACTGACGGGTCGTACTTGAAGCTCACCTTTATGGGGCTATGGTCACAACAAATGGGACTATGATCATAGCAGTAGCATAGCATGTAGACTCACACGTAGACTCACGTCTCTAGGGTCCGCAGAGTGTGGATGTATGTGGGCGTCCGAATTTCCGGGGATTGTGTGACGTCACTGACGTGTGACTGAACAACACTTCTGAACAACTGACCGCTGTAGCTGGATGGTTACACTCTCCATCCTGACTCACCTCAAACTCTGTGTAACACATGGCCTTGGTGAATTATGTTCGGGTTCAGAGGGTTGTGTGACGCGTGACCGAAAAAACAGTCATAATCGTACAGTAAGTAACTTACACTATAGTCAACTTTAGTCTAAAGCGCGTTTTGATGTGGAATTCAAAATTACCGAACCGTCCGTTTTCGCTTACCAGTAGTCGGGAGCTCCTACGCCGGCATGATGATATGGGCTACACTGAGTTTTGGCCATCAACTCTCAAATTTAATGACAGGCTGGCACAATCTTGTTCAACAGTCTAGAAGTACAACAACATACAACACGAAAGCATAGACGGGGGTAGCACTTGAATCATGTCTCAGTTCACAAGGAAAACGGTCCAGCGGAGGCCGCGAGCTGTTTGAACACTTCGCTCACATCGCCGTAGACTTCGAAGCCGGATGCCTTGTCGTCCTGTAGAAATTTATGGACAAATTCAGACTAAGGCAGAAAGTATCGATAATCTAGAACTAACCCCGGGCTTCTTGTGAACTATCGTTACGAGTCCGACGGTGGTTTTCCCGCCAGTCTTGTAGGTGAAGGTCTGATCCGTGACGATGATGATCTTGTCAGGGAGGACATGAACTACAAGAGATATTAGAATTTTACTAAGTATCAGTAGGTACACACTGACCATCTTTCACACTTCCGACGCGATTCATGCACGTTTAGTCCACAACTTCACGTTCATTTTAATGAGAATACTCACTCATGAGTGATGCTGGAGGTAGCCTCGACTTGGTACTTGGTGAACTTTTCAAATTGCTGCTTTCCGTTGAAAGTGTGGTTGCCGAACTTGATCGTGGCATTGTCTGCCAAGTTTTGCAGCAACACTTCGACTTTGAGAGCTTCGCCCCCGCCAACTTGATCGTGAAGCTAGTGGTACTGAGTTCAGCAGCGAACATACATATCAAGGTTTAACTTACATCGTTGGAGTAAGCGGTGTGTTTGGCGGCGTAATCAGACATGCTTGTTTAGAAGAAGGGGTAAGCTTGAAGGTAAAGGAAAGGACGGTGAGCGGTAGAGTGAAGACTTCGTGAGGGGGACTTTATGAAAGATTCTTGCACGCAAGGTCCCAAGAGATGGTCTGCTGCGGCACTATGGCAAAGAGCTCAAACGAGGCAGGAAACTGTCTAATCGATGGACTGGAGATATCGAGTGAGACCTACGCGGAGGTAGGATGACATGGAACAAGGATTCCCCCAGGATGTAATTCAATGCTCTTCGGGAACATTCCTTAGACGCGATGACAGATCTTGATAGGAAATTGTCCAGATATCTTCTGTATTAGCCACTTGGATGTTGCGCCCGAGGGCTGGGATGCAGTGACAACATAGAGGAGCAGAAGTCTTTCCGTCGCCCCGGCCTCGTGCCCAGGAACGACAAATTGAGATAACCTTATAGTTAGGAATTGGCTTGGTGTCATAATCTGGTCTCCCGCGATGAGGCCTTCTGTTGTCTGAGTCCAGCCATCAATGCATCACCATTCGGGGAAAAACATTTTGAGCTCCGACTGGCTTCCCAATAGTCGGAGCTTCAAAGTGATATTCGAGGTATTCGGTGCAATTAGAAGGATGATACATTCAATGCTGGCGATACGATTTACATTGAACGCCACATCTTCCACAGAAGCGTTTCATCTTCCAAAAAAAAGTAATAAACGGATTTCTGTCGTATACATGAATAAAGAATTGGTTATTGAAAAAAGTTATCGGCATAATGGAATAACTCATGAATAGATGCTTTTCTGAATGTCAAGGGAAGATTTGCAAGTGCTGGCCCTTTTAATATATTCAAGTTGAATTTCCCCAGAGGTGAATATAGTTTAAGTTTCTTGCCTTATACCGCTCACCATCGCACCTTATCGACTCGAAGAGAGGATATCAGGTTAATCGTCCAATGCCGATCAAGCTAACGGTCCCTGCGCGCTGCCCCTCGTACAGGAACCGAAAATTCAGTGCCTGACATAGACTCATATTGTCCTTGTAAGACATACCAAGCTTTTTGCCTTAAACCGCTCGCTATCATAGTTTCTCGATGGAGGTTAACCGACCAGTGAACTGAGAACCAAGAAGTCAGTGCTTTACATAAACTCATATTGTTGGTAAACTTAAACACGTACGAGAAGACTAGTAAAATTGGGGTTGGCTTGACGCATTTGGATTGTAGAATGACAGCCAGCTTGAACCTTTACCATAAGGTCGATAGTTATTGTGCACTCTGGGTCTGGCGACACTGGAAACACCAAGAGATTGGCGTGTATGGACAGGTGTTATCATTTCTTGGAACCTTATAGGAGTGTAGATAGCGTTAGAATGTCGGGTTCATCGAAGGAGCGAGCAGTTCCTAGACGTCACTGGCTTCTCCGGGATTCAAGTTCTGATACGGGCCTTTGGCGTAAGATTTCAACTTTTGCAAAATATACTTACGAAGCATGTTTCCCCCCGAAGATTTCAGGCCTTCAGGGATGAATCGATGACAGCTTGAAGTTGTCTTTGTCTCTTCACATCGCGCACTGTGGGTTATTTTTAGATATTAGTTCCAGACGAGAAGTTTGGCCCCACAATTTAGTAATCGGGCGCACCTCACCTTCCTGGAGATCACTGACCAGGTCGTGTCGAGATTGGAGGGATACGTCTACCCAGAAACCTCCTGTGGGAAAAGAAACCCGGGGTTTCTATTCCTCTTATCCAGCAAACCAGGTTTCTGCACAAGTCACCGACCCGGGTGATAACCAGCTCCTCGGCATAGTCTCAATCGGTGCAGAGGCTTAGCTTGGACTTGCAATGGGTGCGGTAGACTGCGACAGGGGCTGAAGCCACTCTTACTAATGTTTGGCAAACTCATAATAGCTGTATTAATCTTGTAAAAAGTGGGGTTTATCTGTGTGGATAATTCTAATAAGAAACTCCCCGTGGGTAAAGAAACCCCGGTTGCTCGATAGCTTGTTCAGAAACCTGGTTTCTAAACAAGCCACTCATTTAGGCCAGGCAGGGACATTTCGACTCCTAGCTAGAGGAGTCAATTTCCATCTCACAAATGATCAATACTACATGTACATTAGATTAGGGCTGGGCCATTATGATTAAATTGAAAAATTTCGCATAATTTATTGTAATCACAATGGTTATGCCCTCTCTAAGACAGTTAATTAATCATATCACTGGGGGCATGAGCAAATTTTGAGTGTAAACAATGTGATAAAAATGCTTTTTCCTTATAGATTATGTTCTGGTTGAAAAATCTCCCAAAAATGCTGCTTTCTGATCAAATTTTAGAACCTGGAAATCTGATACATATTTCACATTTCTAAGCATGGAAAATGGACAGAAAATGTGAGAAACAATGAATTTATTCATTGATTTCATGCCACAAAAATGTAAGGACACTGTTCGTTTTCTTTGACATTTTATGATTTCATAGTAGAAAAAAGAGTGAGGAAATTAGTAAAATATATGAGATTTTCATGAGATTTTTCAATGATTTCATAGTGAAAAAAGAGTGAGAAAATTAGTAAAATATCTGAGATTTTCACAAGATTTTTCAAAACTATTAGCCAATGAATAATCCAACATTTTTCTTTAGTTTTGGCAAGGAAAAACCTCATGGATAAATGTTTATCCAATGGATAATCATTCACCCATAGGCAATATATAATAAGTTTTCTGAACTGAAAAGGCAATGAAAAAGTCAATGGATAAGAGTTTATCCCTTGGATAATCATTCTGCCATAGGCAGAACATTTACCCCATATGGAAGAATGATTATCCATGGGATAAACTCTTATCCACTGACTTTTTCATTGCCTTTTCAGTTCGAGAAACTTGTCATATATTGCCTATGGGTGAATGATTATCCATTGGATAAACATTTATCCATGAGGTTTTTCCTTGCCTTTTCGGTTCAGAAAACTTGTTATATATTGCCTATGGGCGAATGATTATCCATTGGATAAACATTTATCCATGAGGTTTTTCCTTGCCAAAACTAAAGAAAAATGTTGGATTATTCATTGGCTAATAGTTTTGAAAAATCTTGTGAAAATCTCAGATATTTTACTAATTTTCTCACTCTTTTTCTACTATGAAATCATTGAAAAATCTCATGAAAATCTCATGTATTTTACTAATTTCCTCACTCTTTTTTCTACTATGAAATCATGAATAAATTTTTATTCTTTTCTGTTGAAAATGTCAAAGAAAACAAACAGTGTCCTTACATTTTTGTGGCATGAAATCAATGAATAAATCCATTGTTTCTCACATTTTCTGTCCATTTTCCATGCTTAGAAATGTACCAGATGTCCAGGTTCTAAAATTTGATAAGAAAGCAGCATTTTTGGGAGATTTTTCGACCAGAACAGTGGACGGATAATCTGTAAAGAAAAAGCATTTTTATTACATTTTTTACCCTGAAAGTTTGCTCATGCCCCCAGTGTATGTTTATTATAGTGTAATATAATTGTAATTTAATCATATTTCATCATATTTAATCATCTAATCAGTGAATCAGTGGATATATACAACTTTACAGAAATTTCTGCCTTCTCCTTCTGCTACTCCTCTCCACTGTACCTGAGCAATTTACATATAACTATCATGCAAAATCCATATCCATGATCCTTCCTACATGGGTAAGTATAATGCTTGTGAGTTCTCATGAAAAGTAGGACATCTCACCAGTTCCTCTCTGTACTTGTGGTTGCCTTATTTGCAGTTATTAGGTCATTGATACTTGTACTCCCAAGTTTATTTGGGGAAGATATTGACCAGATCCTGTATCTATACTTGTACTTGAAAGTCAAAGTACTCTCAAAAGCTTATACTCTAGCATTGAAGAGTGAGTTTCACAAATCCTGCCTTTGCTACCATGAAAGACCCACTGATATGATACACCAACTCCAGAGATGCACAAATCATGTGAGATGACAGGAAGCCCAATGTGACCCTGAATCACTATCAACAAAACTAAACAACTGAAAACTAGGTTAAACATACTTTTCTCAAGTTTGAATGTTTCAAATTGCAATGACAGATCCACAAAAGAAGTGTTATCTTTTCCAACTTACATGTATATGTCATATGAAGGTTATGATCATTAGTCACATTTGAAACCAGATAACAAATTGGAAGTATAGTCCAGAGTCCAGACTACTGAGGACATAATATTTGATTATGATTCATGACAGACCCTATAATGTATTATAATCATAATGTAATGTAATATAATGATATATATTTAGTTCGATATGATTATATGAAACACTGTAATATAATGTATTTAATCATAGTTAATATTTTTTTAATAATATGTAACAATTATTGTGCCCAGCCCTATGTTAGATGCTCTAACCCCTGTCGTTCTTCATGCCACTGCCTCTCCCAGTCCTCCTGTTGCTCATGCTAGACATTGTAGCACCGGCATCAATCATGGCCTTCTTCACCTCAGAGACCACACCAATTTCTTTGACACCACTGTTGGGGTGGGGAATTGGTCACTGGGTTTGATTCTGAACCTAAGGGGTTCTGTGATGTGGAGGGGTAGTTGGAACAATCTGAAGCTTGCTTCAGGTTGTTCCACCATCCAAGTCCAACCATGGAGCGAATTGTGGGAAAGGATGTGAGAAAGAAGGAGGGTAAAAACCTGCTAAAATGTTACATAGTGCGTCAAAGAAATCATCTGAGAAAGCAGTATTAAATTACTATTAATGGCTGGAGAGCTGTGGTTTGCGAAGGTATGGCATAAGGACAGAATTTGTTTTCTCTTCTTACTGAAACTTTGTGAGTACAAGTCTGAGTATACTGTTGCTATAAACCCTAGAACAGTCTTATAGAAATTTCTGCTGTGAGTAGGATGTTCTGAGTGCTCATTCCTCTGATTGTACCTGATCCACGGGCTCGGACATCATTCAATGATGGAGAGTTAAGCTATATTTGTACTCATGTATCGGAATATTGTATATTTTCGCCTCTCAATTAATCCCCACAGATATGTACAGTGTTATGGTGTCAGCAGCATGCTTTAGTTGGTCTTGGAATTTCATGCTTACTGAAAAAGTGAAGAGGGAACACATATAAGCATGTTGGATTAATGTATTTGGAACTACAGTAGGATCTTCATGCATTCCCTTGTAGTACAGTTCTTTCAGCTGTCAACCATTCTGTCACCCTGTGCTGGGGCCTGGCACCAATGATTCCAATCTTGGAACACTCACAAGTACCTTTAAAAAAATGATTGGCCAAAATCAGGGTTGTCACAACCCTGAACACAAATCTATCACAAATCACCTCAACTTTCAAAGTTGAAAAGTCACATGAAGTAGCATATCCTGGAGAAACCCTGGGTTTCTTTACCCACAGGGGTTTCTAATTAGAATTATCCTATCTGTGTGATTTCTGAGGAACAAGCATTATCAAACTCTCTCTTGTGAGATTCTCTTTGCCCCTGCTGTGAAATGGAGGGGGGAAAATGTTGAAATGTCATATGCAACTAAACAACCAGGTCCTAAAGCTCCAGCAGCTTATTCTGCACCTATGGCCATCCTGCCAAGGACAAAGACATGACTCTGCAATGCTGTATTATATTTTTCCTTGTTCATTACCAAAAATAAAATAATGCACAGCCAAGAGGACAACAAATGAAAGTGTATAGTATTTACCTGGAGCTGGGACAACATTATGCCATATCTCTGCAATTCCACTGACTGTCATTTACCCAGTCTTGAGGGTTTCTCCAAGGGTTGATCAATTATTCATCAAAGTTGGCATAAGTGTAATCTTTTGGAGAAACCCTGGGCTTCTCTTTCCATCTGGATAGACTTTCACACACTGTGACACTAGGGATTTGTCATGGATCTTGTAGTTGCACTCTACTTGACTGAGACCCTTGGAGAAGAAGGCTATAGGGTGCCATTTGTTATCACTTTTGGATTTCTGGGAGAGAACAGCCCCAGTTGCAAAGTTGGAGCTGTCTGTCTCAACATGATATGGGTGGTCATCATCTGGGAATGCAAGGATGGGTGCTGATATTACCAATCTCTTTATTGTGTTGAAGGCAGCCTGTTGAGATGGTCCCCAAGTCCAAGGAGTGTCCTTGCGAAGTAGGTCAAACATTGGACAAGCATGGAGTGAGAACTTCTCAATGAAACAACAGTAGAAGTTTTCAAAACCAAGGAATGACTGCACCTCCTTCTTGTTGTTAGGTTTTGGCCACTCAGCAACACCAGCAACTTTGACAGGATCCATCTTGGCTTTCCCATCCGAAATAATGAGACCTAGATATTCTATCTTGGTCTTGTCAAAGTCGCACTTATTGGGACACAAATAAAGCTTGTGTTCTCTGAGATGTTGTACCACCTTCCTTATGACTTCATGATGCTTCTCTAAATCCTCTGAAATGATCAGGATGTTGTCCAGATAAATGCCTACAACACCTTCAGTAATGAGGTCATGGAAGATGTTGTTCATCATGGTCTGGAAAGTGGCAGGGCTTTTAGGGAGGCCAAAAAACATAACTAAAGGTTCAAACAGTCCCTGATTTGTCCTGAACACTACCTTCCACTCATCACCCTCTTTTATTCTGATATTGCTAAAGCCTCAATGAACATCAAGCTTGGTAAAGTAGTGGGCCCCTCATAGGCTGTTGACAAGGTCCGAAATCAAGGGAAGAGGGTAATTATTCTTCATTGTCATGGCATTCAACACACAATAGTCTTGGACAAACCGCAGGGCACCATCCTTCTTTTTGATGAAGAACACTGGTGAGGCCATTGGTGACTTTGATGGTTGTATGCATCCTGTGTGTAGATTCTCCTTGAGGAACTTGTCCAGTTCAGCCTGTTCTCCTGGTGACTGGGGATACACCTTGTATAAGGGCAACCCTTGGGGCTAGTGTTGCCATGACTTGACTACAAGTCAACTAGTGGTCATAGTCTGGTCAAGTCGTGACTGCAAAAGTCACAACTATGATGTGACTACACAGTGACTAGACCAGAGACTATAGGATATCTCACATCTGTAGTCACTTCCCTGCCAAAAATGCAACTATGACTACAGCATTTTGAGGTGACTACAGTAGTCATAGTTGCAACCAGGCTAGCCTATATTAAAACTAGACCTAATATTAGTCTCTTCTTCTAGTCGTGGTCTAAATGGTTATAATTACCAAGACCTAATATTAGTCTAGGATACAAGTAATTAATGTCCCTTCGTAGTCAAGTGAGACTACAGAGTACATACCTCTTCTTCTAGTCGTGGTATAAACAGCTAGGAGAAGAGGTTCATAGTACCTGAGGTATTGGTGTGTAGATGCTGATGGGTGCATATGGTCAAATTTTAACACCCCCCCTCAAGAAAAAAGGGGTTATTCATCATCATTTTTCATTGTCATGCGTGAGGCCTAGCATCCCTACAAACTTCCAATGTTTTTGACTTGTCAATCCCTTCGTCAGGATGTCAGCAGGCATGTCGGCTGTTGGGAGGTATACATCATTTGCCTCTACTTGTTCTCAGATGTAATGGAATGTTATGTCTATGTGCTTCACATGTGAGTGTGATGATCCTTCTTTTGACAGTGGTATAGCTCCCATATTGTCGCATTCTATTTTCATGCATCCCTTTTGGATGTAACCGAGTAAGTTCAACAATGTTTGAAGCCATATTGCTTCTTTCATTGCATGATCAGCAGCAACATATTCGGCCTCACAGGAGGAGCTCGCTACTGAGAGCTGTTTTTTAGAATTCCACGATATGGGTCCACTGTGTTATGAACTAGATTTCTTCTTGTCGGATATTGGGATTCGTGGGAATGTCAGAGTTCGGGATTTGGGTCAGGACTGGAATCATACAGACGTTGGCTTCAACTTATAGGTTGCACCCTCTTGGATCCTTCATGTCCTAGTATTTCAGAAGTTGGGATGTCAGAGAAGTCGCAGGAAATCGGAGGGGTCGGAGACCAGAAGGTTGGATAAGACTTAGAGGTGGAGGTGAGAAGTTATCGAGTCAAGGTGGGTCAATATTCGAACTGACTAACGAAGTACATGGAGGAGTCGTATATAATGAATTGATACAATCTGAATTGGAAGATATGAACACGGAAATCCAAAATGGAGCGAATACAGGAGTGGGGTAGAAGTAAATATGGACATAAGACCAAAGATGTAGATCTTGATAAGAATGACTAAATATAGATAGGATGGGGATAAGTAAAACCGGGTGGAGTAAATCAGAAATACAAATCGGAATATATCAGAGAAAAGCGGAAAAGCTGGGAATAACAGTATCTCCTCTTTAAGGCCAAGCCCTCGAGGCCTAAGATCAGCGTGGGAGGTTTGGTTCGATGATTAAGTGAGACCCCTAATGTGATATATAAGAGTGATGGTGTTATGAGCTGGATTTCTTCTCGTTGGATGTCGGAATTGTCGGAATGTCAGAGTTCGGGATTGAAGTCAGAAATCGAGACATACAGATGTTGGCTTCAACTTATAGGTTGCGCCCTCTTGGATCCTTCGTGTCCTGGTATTTCGGAAGGTCGGAATGTTGGAAGAGTCAGACAAGATTGGAGAGTCGGATGAGACTTAGGAACGGAAGTGAGAAGTTATCGAGTCAAGGTGGGTCAATATTTGAACTGATTAACGAGTACATGGAGGAGTCGTATATAACAAATTGATATAATCTGAATCGGAATGATATGAACATGGAAATCCAAAACAGAGCAAAAACAGGATCAGGGTAGAAAGTAAATATGGACATAAGACCGAAGATGTAGATCTTTGATGAAAATGACTAAATATAGATGGGATGGAGATAAGCAAAATTGGGTGGAGGAAGTCGGAAATAAAAATTGGAATATGTCGGAGAAAAGCGGAAACACTGAGAATGAATCTGGGTTCTAACAGTATCTCCTCTTTAAGGCCAAGCCCTTGAGGCCTAATATCAGCGTGGGAGGTTTGGTTTAGTTATTAAGTGAAACCCCTAATGTGATATATAAGAGTGATGGATGGGGCTCGACTTATCAGTTCCCTGATCTCCTTATCCCTACCCTCCTCTGAGCCAAAATGTTGATGCTGCCGATTATCTCACTTGAGGACCTGATTTCCGAAGTTGATTCGGAGTCGGGGACCAATTTAGAGGCACAGATTCGTGAGATTTCGGAGTTGCAAAAAGAAGCGGCGAAGAAATTGGAGCAGAGAAGGTCGGAGCAGAAAAAGGCGGAAAAGGAGGAGAGGAAGGCCGACCAGAAATCGGAGGAAAAATCTTGGGGAAGGAAAAGCGATGTGGTGGAGATGCCCGTAGGAGGGTTCATGAATCTGCGATTAACCAGGTTGGAGACGAACAGTATTGTTGTGCAGGATGTCGGGTTTGGGATATTTTTTGTTCGCCAATAGGGGAGGGGGCGAATGCACAAAGGACAGGAGGACGTGCCGTCGACCAGGAACGTCGGGATTTGCAGAAGAAGTCGCAAAAGGCATGGATACAGGTGAGGAAGGAACAGTGGAGTTGCTGGTGAAGGAAATACGAGAGATGCGGAAGTCCATCAATTGTCACGTGAGTTCCATGCAGACGCATTCTGAGGAGATGCAGATTCTCACCACATGGGTACAAAGGATGGTTCAGCACCAGGAGCGGGAATTGGAAGTGAGGATGGAGGAAATGGAAAGGGATGAAATATGGGAATCGGAAAATTGAATTGGGATTTGAGCGGAGGCGCAAAGTGGAATTCCTTGGAACAGAGGGAAATGTAATTAGGAACTTGAACATAAAATGTAGGAAAAAATCGGAAAAATCGGAAAAAGAAAGGAACGTTAAGGAAGAGTCAGACCGGGTTTGTCGGGATATTTGTGATGAAAGTCTTCAACGATCTCTGAAGTGTTGCCTAATTCCGTAGCGGGAATCCATGAGGTTTCTCCATTGGTGCCTTGATAACCTGTCCAGCATACTAAGTATTGTATCTTGCAATATCAGCGATTGTCTATCTTGGAGTCCAGAATTTCGTCGATTTCGTATTTGGGTTTTCCTTCGATAATAACTGGTGGAGGCAGAGGCTGTATTTGGTTCGGGATTGCATTCGGAGTCATGGGTTCTAGCATGGAAACATGGAAAGATGGATCAACAGCGTGCATACTGTCAGGTAGTTGGAGAATAAAGGCTCTATTACTGGTACCTGCGGGTGCGATGATATCAAAAGGTCCGAGGTATTTTTCGGCGAGCTTCTTCGAAGGTCGGGTTGTGCGGAAAAATTCGGCTTTGACGAAGACTTTGTCACCTACTGGGAAGTCCGAAGCTGGAGAGCATTTCTTGTTTGCGGGTTCCTCATATCGGGATTGCGCATTGGAAATTCTCTTTCAGAGTTCCTGGTGGAGTTTGTCTAAGTCGATTGCGAAATCTTTCACACGGGATTAAACGAGATCGCGTTAGTGATGGATGGAAATGTTGGGATTGTAACCTTTGTTAGCGAAGAACGGAGAGACTCCTGTTGTCACGTTCAGAGCATTGTTATAGGCAAATTCTGTGATTGGAAGAAGTTCAGCCCAATTGTCTTGTTGATAGTTACAATAAATGCATGTTACAGACCGTTTCGTCAGTTGGTGACTCTGTAATATGTTGCTGCTTAAATAGTGCTCACAGACTGTGCCAAATAACTTGGCATAGTGGCTTTTTAGCCCAGTTGAAAAACAAGTACTTTATTGCAAGAATTTACTGCCTTTCACAATGCAAAGGTATTGCTCAAGAGTCTGATTCGTTCGTTCGGTTTGTTGGTCGCCTTCGGGGTGATATCCGGAGGTGAAGTGGAGATTCATGTCTAGTGCCTTTCCGAGTGTGCAGAAGAAAGAAGACACAAATTTGGAACCTTGATTGGAGGTGACGTGAGCTGGAACACTGTGCTTGGAGAAGACGTGGAGAACAAAAAGCTGAGCGAGCATCGGAGAAGTGATTGTCGTGACTGTTGGAATGAATATCGCTTGTTTTGTGAGTCTGTCAATGATAACGAGAATGCTGTCAAAACCCGATGAAAGTGGAAGCGGCTCAATGAAATCCAAGGATATGGAATTCCATGGTATTGGTGGAATTGGTAGATGCTTAAGGAATCCATAAGGCCGGTGTTGTTGGAATTTTGATCGCATACATGTTGTACAGGATTTGACATAAGAGATAATGAAGTTTCGGAGTTTCGGCCATGTATATTCATGTCAGATGTTGCTGAGAGTCTTGTTTTGTCCAAAATGTCCAGAGATCTGGTGATCGTGCAGATATTGTAGAACATGGAGTCAGAGGTCGTTAACATCGGGAACATAGATTTGGTTGTCGAGTTGGAGGAGTCCTTGAAGATTGACTGACCATAGGGGTGTCGGAGGATTTGCAGGATAGTCAGAAATTGCAGGATCAGAGGAGATGGATTGTTGGATTTCTTTGTGGAGTTTCTCGAAATCCATGATGGTGACTGCACAGAGAATTGTGACGTTAAGGGATGTGGCTCGGAGGGACAATGACAGATGTTCATTAGTGAAAACTGGGCGGAAATTCTGTGGGTTAACGCTGGCATAGTCGCTACTCCCCTCTTTAGGATAGATGTCCCATCGTCTAGTTGAAGAGTCGGGTTTTGTTCCGAGTCTTCCAGGTCGGAATTGGATAACAAGGTTGAACTGACATATGTATTCTGACCATCGTCCTTGTCATCGCATTAAAAGCTTGGTGGTAGCGAAATATTCGAGGTTTTTGTGATCGGTTACAACGCCAATGGTGGAACCAGAACCTTTGAGGTAATGTCGCCAAATCTTGAAAGCTTCAAAAATCGCAAGTAATTCCTTGTCGTGAACGTTGGAGTTTAATTCCGGGGTGGTGAAAGTTCTGGAATGAAAAGCTACGGGGTGAATTTTGCCATCTTCTGGAGAAATGATGGAGAGGATTGCCACAAGGGCGTAGTCCGAAGTGTTGGTTTCCACGATGAGTTGACAATTGGGAATCCAGTGTGTAAGGATCGGAGCTGTGGTGAAGGCTTTCTTAAGTGTTTCAAAGGATTTCTGACACTCGTCAGAGAATTTCCACTTTACAGATTTCCGAGTAAGTCAGGTAAGCAGAATTGTGATGTCGGAGTAATTATGAATGAAGTGTCGGTAAAAGTTCACAAAACCTAGGAAGGATTGGATGTCTTTTACTTTTTGGGGTTCAGGTCATTCTTGAATTACTTTGACCTTGTTGTCTGCCATTGAAAGCCCTTCTGGAGAGAGCATGTATCCGAGATATTCCACCATTGTCTTGTGGAAGTCGCATTTGTCAGACCTTGCGTAAAGTCAGTTTTTCGGAGCCATCGGAGAACTTCGTGGACATGTTCTCCATGTTCTTTCAGGTTGTTAGAACAGACAAAGATGTCGTCCAAATAGATGAGGACCGAAATGTGGAGCATGTCGCCGAATATATCGTTCATGAATCGCTGAAAAGCGGCTGGTGTGTTAGTGACTGAAGGGCATAACATGCCATTCAAAGGAATGGTATCGGGTCCTCAAAGTGGTTTTCCACTTGACACCCTCTCTAATGCCGACTAAATGGTAAGCATGTCGAAGATCGATTTTGCTGTAAATCTGCACTTTTCCGGGGCTTTCCAAAAGGTTGGACAGTCAGGGAAGCGGATATCGGTCTTTTTTCGTGATTTTGTTAAGACCACGGAAATCAATACAGAGTCAGAGCCTGCCTAACCTTTTCTTCGAGAATAGTACCAGAGCACTGTGCAGAGAAAGTGAAGGGTGGATGAATCCTATGGCTAGTGCCTTATCAATGAACTTTCAGAGTCTTTCTAGCTCAACTGGAGATAGGGAATAAATGGTTCCCAAGGGGGGACTCTCTCCCTCTATCAAGTCAATCTTGAGATTGTATGGTCGATGATCGGTGAGGATTTCCACTTTCTTCTTGCTGAAGACATTGGAAAACTCGTGATATTCCGATGGAACACCATCGAGATTGGCTGTTGGATCAGGATTCAGGGAAGTGTCGATGATGGAAGCAGATCTTCCTTTTGGAAATATGCATAACTGAAAGATATCCTCATAGCCTAGTTTTCACAAGCGAGCGAATGCAGAAGCAGGGACTAGGTCAATAGGTGAGTCTTGTTCAGATGTTGAAGGGGCGTCCGCGTGATTGGATTTCGGGATTCTGGGAACCGCAGAGGTGGATTTCGTGGAGAGTGACATCGGAATTGAATCTTGCTGCTGAGGAGTGTGGAACGATATACCCCTCAATACCCAGTCAATCAATGGATTGTAGCAGGTGAGCCAGTTGTGTCCTAGCACAACAGAGCAGCTAGAATCAAGCGGTGTTACATACATAGCAACAACCTGATTTTTGCTGGACGGAAGCAGATTGGCATATCGATAGTCTGCATGATTGAGACGTTAGAAGTGCTGTCGAAAAGCTTTAGCGAGATTTGTGGAATGTTGTGGAACTCCAGCGGAAGCTTGGAAGCGAATGATGAGTCTACAAAACAGTAAGTGGAACTGGAGTCCATGAGAGCTTGAATGTTAGTATTCAGAATAATGTCAGAAGTCAGTCGTATAGTAAGAGAATCAGATTTTGAAAGAGCGGAAGCATTGAGTCGAACCTCGGAAAATGCACAGATGGAATCAACACAGCTCTGGGTCTGTGCAGAGGTCTCAGAGCTGCTTATTATTATTTTGAATCTGTAACGGCCACAGGTTCGGCCTTGGACTTGGGTTTGCTCGAAGTTGCAGAGGCTGCTCAGGCCTTCGATTGAGCATTAAGGGAGGTTGATTGTGGACAGTCCTTCGCAATTTGCCCGGGTTTCCCCCAGAACATGCAAAGGTTCTGGTCCATGCATCGCTGTCTTTCCTGTGGGGTTAGTTCTCCATCTTTTCCGAGTATGTTGGAGATATCCGGAGTTTGGCAGAAATTCGGCATGGAGGACTGAGGTTTGGTAGAAGAGGCGGAAGCTGTACTGTTGTTGTTGTTGTTTGTCCTCTTCTGCAATTGGTTCTATTGGGATTCTTGCTTGTCCGATTTGTTGCTGTTACTGGAGTAGTTATTGTTGGAAGTGGTAGCATGGTTGACTTCGTCTTGTTGTTCCCAATAACGGCTGTTGATGGTTTGTGCGAGTTGTCGGAGTTCCGGAAGCGTGTCAGCTTTGTCCCAGGTTGCAAGAATATCTTTAATACGATTGGGAAGTTTAGTGTAAAAACTCCTATGAAGGGCAGCATCGCCCCAGTTGACTCTAGTGGCGAGGCGGTTGAATTCTATGATAAACTTTGTGATGCGTTGGTTGTCGTGCATTCGGAGATTGTTGAGTTCAGTTTCAGCATCGCCAACTGGATCGTAAGCTCCAAAATTCTCTCAGAGTACTGTCATGAAGTCCCGATAGTTTGTAAGCCAGGGTGGGCCTTGGAAGGCGTTGTCGTCTAAGAGTTCAGGCTCGAAAAAATCTAAAGCCATCCCTTTTAAAAAAGAGATAGCATAAGTAAATTTTGCTTCGTCGCTGGAAAAGGTCTGAGGACGGTCGCGGAAGTGGAGTTTGCATTGAAGGAGGAAAGGATGGAGCTTTCAGCAATCTCATCCGTTGAAGGTGTTGGGTTCGTGGAGTTTGGTTTTTCCAGTTTGACCTTTATTCGGAGTTCCCATGTGCTTGGCTATTTGTTTCAAAGCTTTTAGCATAGCCTTCCCATCATCCTCTCATCATCATCATCGTCCTCGTTGTTGTTGGTGTTGTTGTTGTCACCAGGGTCATCTTCTGGTTCGTTATTTGGGGGGATAGATCCAGGGTTTGTGTTTCCGGTGACAGTACGGGATCTGGTAGAAGGCATAGTGAATGGATCAAGAGTTTGAGTTCGAATATACTGTTATGAACTAGATTTCTTCTTGTCGGATGTCGGGATTTGTTGGAACGTCAGAGTTTGGGATTTGGGTCAGGACTGGAATTGTACAGATGTCAGCTTCAACTTATAGGTTGTGCCCTCTTGTATCCTTCGTGTCCTAGTATTTCGGAAGTCGGGACGTCAGAGAAGTTGGAGGAAATCGGAGGGGTCAGAGAACGGAAGGTCAGATAAGACTTAGAGGTGGAGGTGAGAAGTTATCGAGTCAAGGTGGGTCAATATTTGAACTGACTAACAAAGTACATGGAGGAGTCGTATATAATGAATTGATACGATCCAAATCAGAAAGATACGAACATGGAAATCCAAAACGGAGCGAATATGGGATCGGGGTAGAAGTAAATATGGACATAAGACTGAAGATGTAAATCTTGATAAGAATGGCCAAATATAGATAGGATGGGAATAAGTAAAAACAGGTGGAGTAAATCGGAAATGCGAATTGGAATATATCGGAGAAAAGCGGAAAAAGCTGGGAATGACTCTGGGTTTTACCAAATATTAGGTCCAGGTAATTATAGCTGTTTATACCACAACTAGAAGAAGAGACTAATATTAGGTCTAGTTTTAATAGGTTATGGGCCCTGTGTACTCACCCTGAGACATGTACTTAAAACTTCACCATCCACCATATCTGTTCAGACTCCAAATGACACAAGACTTTCTCATTAAATTCTCAAAGATAGCGAAACCAAAGGAGGGAGAATGGATCTGATGGTCTAGAGAAGTGAAGATGTCACTCTGGGCACAGAAAGCATGGAAGTACATCAACCCAAACACCCCAGTACCTACAGACAAAGACGAAAAGGAAAAATGGAATGAGATTCACGACCAGTTGGTTGGAGCGATGGGAATGACTGTGGACCCTTGCTTCAACGTGAACTTGAGTCTATCATGGAAGCCCCAAAAGCCTGGCTAAAATTGAAGGAAAAGACACACTCACATGGCATAATCGCAAAGCTTGAAAGCATATGAACAGCCATTAGAATGAGATTTTCAGCTGACATCCTGTTTAGTAAAATGATAACTGAGATCCAAGATGCTGTTGTGGCTGTCTTCAAAGGTACAGCTCCAACCGAGGACAAATGGTCTATAATCCTACTACTCAACGCTGTTAGTGATGGCCAGTACAACTGGCTCAGAAAATACCTACTTACCTTCATGGTAAATCAAAAGGTCCAACTTTCCATAACAGACATCATCGAGCACCTTGACACTGAGTTGAGAGAAAACAAAGCCTGTGTTAAAAAGGAGGAATCAGCTCTATTCCTCAAAAGTGCGAAAGGAAAAGGGAGCCAGAAGGGGAAACCAAAGTGCACTACTTGAAATAAAACAGGGCACAGCACGGAGAAATGCCAGTAAGGAAAAGAGTTGTCAAATGTGCCAGACTGGTGGAAGAAGAAGAATGAAAAAGGAGATAAAGCCAATGCGGTTAAAACGGACAGTGGGTCAGAATCAGCTGCACTGGTGTTTGACACAAAAAGCTTCTCCTTTGACAACCAATTCCACAATGGCAACATCTTGTGTGTTGCCCTAGATGAAATTGCCGCAACTGTGAATATCAACAAACTTCCTTTCTTCTTGGACTCTGGAGCCACAAGCCACTGCTGCTTAATGGCTAGCCGAGCCGCAGCTACCACTGGAGGCAAACAACAATTTTCTGAGTCAGAAAATCTTCAGAATCTGCCGTGTTTCCTGAAGATTTTCTGGGGACAGAAACTGCTAAGAAGGCCTGTGGTTTTTAGGGAGTTTTCTGTCCCCAGAAAAACTTCATGAAATTCTAGAAATGTGCCCCAGAAAATTGTACAAGAAATACTTGCCAAAACTAATGATTTTCTGATGATTTTCTGAGTGCAAGAAACTTAGAGAATATTGTGGATTTCCACAGGTTTTTCTGCAACCAGGAAAACTTGCTAAACTTCTCAGAAAATCTTGAAGAAACCCTTGCAGAAAGCCATGGTTATTTAACAGTTTTCTGATTCCTGACAATTTCCTGGTTCAAAAAACTCATTTATTGAGTTTCCTTCATCAGAAAACTGTTAAATAACCATGGTTTTCTGCAAGATTTACACAAGTTTTCCTGCTTGCAGAAAAACCTGTTGAAATCCACAATATTCTCTAAGTTTCTTGCACTCAGAAAATCATCAGAAAATCATTAGTTTTGGCAAGTATTTCTTGTACAATTTTCTGGGGCACATTTCTAGATTTCATGAAGTTTTGCTGGGGACAGAAAACTCTCTAAAAACCATAGGTTCTTTAGCAGTTTTCTGTCCCCAGAAAATTCTCAGGAAACATGGCAGATTCTGAAGATTTTCTGAAAGATTTTCTGACTCAGAAAATTGTTGTTTGCCTCCAGTGTATGGCTTGAAAAGCCGGGGTCAAAACCCTGAGCTGGAGCCGAAGCTTCAGCTAGTCACAGCTCTGACCAGCTAGCCAGCTTGTGGCTAGTAGTCGGCTAGCTTCAGCTAGCTGAAGCTGAGCACCAGTGTTGGGAACGTTGGCTGCCAGCCAATGTTGCCAACGCTCAATGGTGCAGCATTGGCTGCACCAGCGGTTGCTGAAATGTGTCAGTTCGGTGACTGCTGGTGCATCAGCAAGGCACTCGCAGTTATCACTGCAAGTGCCTTGTGCTCTATGCCATCCACATGGATGGCATAGAGCACCAGTGTTGGCAATGTCGGCTGCCAGCCAACGTTGCCAATGCTCAATGGTACAGCAATGGCTGCACCGGTGGTTGCCAAAATGTGTCAGTTCAGCGACTGCTGGTGCACCAGCAAGGCACTTGCAGTTATTACTGCGAGTGCCTTGTGCTCTATGCCATCCACATGAATTCCATAGAGCACAAACATTGGGAACATTGGGCTCGCCCTCTGGCTGCACCAGCGGTTGCCAAACTGAGCCAGTTCGGCGACCGCTGGTGCACCAGGACTGCGGGGCCTGCAGTCGTCACCGCAGTCAACGGTGACGGCACCCACCACAGTGTGGTGGGTGCCATCACAATGACGGCTTTCTTCCGGCTCGCACCGGCTTCAAATCGAGGTCTAATCTTGAGCTGAAGCCTGAGCCGGAAGAAAGCTCAAGCTTTGGCTCAGCTAGCTGAACCGAAGCAACGGTCCGGCTCTGGCTTAAGAGCCAGCTTAAAGCCGGACCACGGCAACACTAACTAGATGAGTAACCCGTGCTTCCATTTAGAATTTGGTGGATTTTTACATAGTGAAAATTATATTTTTACACAGCTACATGGCCTCGCTAAAGCTCAGCATCGTCTCTGCATATAAAATCACATTCTATATGGCCTCACTAACACTTGGTTTTTTTTTCTACATTATCCTAAACCAACACTCTGTCAGCCATAGTGCCATATCATATCAAGTCTCACTTACTTGTGATGGATGAAGCAGAACATCTTTATATACAACATCTTTATATACAATATTCATTGTTACAGCATCTTCATTGAGAAGCAGTGTTACCCTTTTCCAATTGGTTCCCAAAGAGACTGTGACATGGAATTGACCAAGATCCAACATAGGGACTCATAGGTCTATTCCAACAGTGCCTTGGATTGTTGGATTCAAATTTCAGACTGTCTTTTTTTGAGTTGGATTGTTCAAAGTGGACTTGTATTGTCTGGTTCAGAGTTGCCAGTTGGATTGTTCACATGGGATTTGTTGATTATTCTGCATCTCCAAATATTCTGCATTCTTCTGTATGCTCAGTTAAGTCTTGACTCATCCATCTTATCATTGATCTCTATACAGATCTGACTAAAACAATATTTTAAATTCTGACTTGTCAAGAAGTCTGATTTACCAGGGCACTAGAAATCCAAGAGGGTGCAACCCATAAGTTGAAGCTGACACCCATGTATTCCCATCTCTAGTCCTTTTGGTTCTCCAAGTCTTCCAACATCTCCAGATTCTCCAAATTCCAATATCCAATATTTCCAACCAAGGAGAAATTCAGCTACCCTGACAGTACAGTGTTACAGTAACTGTTACTCATGCAATGCCCTAGTCTGATTTGTAGATAGTGTCAAACTGTGATCTTATAGGTGCCTATCACCTGTATGTGCAGTAAGTAGATAGCTCATGTAAATTGTGTAGACTTAGGATTAGAGGCATCTCACATTTCCCTTGTGCACATCCCCTTACACTTACACCATATCAACACTGATATAAAGCAACAGTTCAGATTCTGATTGTCTGATGCCAAGTCATATAATCTAGCCAGTAGTGGATTCCATGACTCAGAATAAAATTGGCCAGTTCAGAGTCATTTTGGTTGGTTTGGAGTTAGATGGTCTGATTCATAATTGGATCATCAGGCCAGCATGAAGTCAGATTGACCAGTTTGAGTTGGACCAGCCAGATCAGCATCAGACTGGTTAGTTCAGAATTGGGTTGGCCAGTTCAGGATCAGATCAGCTGGTTTGGAGTTGGATTGTTGGATTTGGAATCAGATTGGCTGCAGTGGTTCAGAGTCAGATTAGCTGGTTCATCAGATTGGCCAGTTCAGAGTTGGATTAATCCTATTCAGAGTTAGATTGTCCCTTTCAGAAGCAGTTTGGAGTTGGATTGGTCAGTTCAGAGTTGGATTGAGATCAATCTATCTGATTTGAATTCAGCTTGTTCAGATTCTGATTCACTGATTCAGATAGATTATTGTCTGATTCATTCAGATTCTCATCTGTTTTTATTTTGACACTCCGGGCTGCCTCAGGACACCAAACCCTAACCCTAAACTTGCCTGGAAGACACTGCCTTGGAATTATTGTTATTTTCTTGGGGAAAGGCTCAGGCAAGTTCCAGGGATGTCCCAGAAGCCTCCTTGATTTTTCCTATATTTCTCTGGAAATTATTTGGGCTGCTGTGGGGCTCATGATCCAATTTTTGAGCTGACAAATCATGACAAATCACGGGTGCTTAAAAACACCCACCACCCACTGTTGCACTTTAATATATAGACTAGTGGAGTTACCCGTGCTACGCATGGCACCCCATTGCGACTTTGGGGGATTTCTATATTTTCCAAAGCTACATGCCATGTGGTGGGTGTTGCTGATGCTCAGCAATTACATTACTTGAATAATTTTACATGACCCATGCTACACACAGCACCATATTGGAACTTTGGTAGATATCTATAAAAGCTTGGAATTCTATTATGTATAGAAAATCTTATGCTACATGGCCTCATTAATTCTTGGCAGTTATTCTCCATTATGACCCATGTGATGCACAACACTCTATTACAATTTATATTTGCCTTGAAATCTCATGAAACATGGCCTTGCTAACACTTGGCAGCTTTTCTCCAGGACATTACTTGAAACCAACATACTATCAAGCAAGGAATATCATCTGCACAGTACCACATTACAACTTTGGTGGCATATCTATTTGCCAAAGCTTACATCTTGAAAATCTCATGTTACATGGCTTCACTAATGCTTGCAGTTTTGCTCCATTACATTGAAACTGATTCTCCATGACCCATGCTAACAATGTATATTTTCCTTGAAAATCTCATTCAACATGGCCTCGCTGACGCTTGGCAGCTTTTCCCAACATAATATCAAGCAAGGAATATCATCCACACAGCACCACATTCCAACTTTCATGGTATCTCTATTGGAATGTTATTACATATTGAAAATCTCGTGCCATGTGGCCTCACTAATGTTCAGCAGCTTTTCTACTTGAAACCAACATTCTATTGATAAATAGTGGATATGATGGATGATTTCAATAGAAAATATGCAAAACTGTTTTTCACGGTAATATCCCCAGTAATTGCATGGTTTTGAAGTAGTTTATTCATGTCATTCAACCTCCTCAGTACATAAAAACGACCCTGACACCGCAACTTTAGCCTAACTCTCAGGATGCTTTGTGATCTCACATCATCTCCATGTGATAGTAAGTGGGTCCCAGTATATCATATCACCTGTTGGACCTCAGACTTTTCCTCTGGCCTCTCGAATGAAGCTTTTATATTAATTCCGTGATATGGACATGCACAAATAAGTAGTCTTTGTTGTTTTCAGTAGCTGTACCATTGTCTGACTGATTACCAGACTTCTACCCCCTAGATTTCAATTGCTTGATTCAGACATGGAAATTTCCAATTTGGTTTGTCTGAATCAGGCTCAGATTCCTCAATTCAGACTTTGATAATCTGTCCATTCAAATTGCCTGTAAGGGGAACCCCTCATACTGCTCCTTTTTCTTCTCCTTCTCCTATTCTCCTCTCTTATTCATGTTCATGCCTTCTATCCCCATCTCCCTTTTATCTCTCTTTTCTCCCTGTTGTTTCTATCTAATATTCCCATTTCCTTCCCCCTCCTCCTTCCTACTCACTTCTACAACTGGTGCTTCTATTCGTGATTTAAGCGCCCGGTGACGTGTGCAAGTTGGAACCTACCTGGGCTACATCATAGGTCACGTGACTTCCGTTTTAAGCGCCCAGAACGTTCAGTCAGTTCGGAGACTTTCCTTAATTAGTAGTCGCCTCGGCAGTGGGAGTCCTTAGGCTTTTCTCTTTGGATTCCCATCTGCCAGGTATCTATCCTTGCCTGTAGCCTTCCTTGAACTTATATACTTTGGATTCCCATCTGCCAGGCTCTAGTGTGATATTCCACTAGCCCCAGAGGTTGCCTGTATAGTAGAAAAGCCAACTTACTGGACCGGTCACTGTCACCTTCGTCTCTGAATTGATATCTTCAGGTGCATAGCTGCTTAGGACCCCTCTGGTACATTCCTTAATACTCCATCCACTTCTACCATGTCTACACCCATACCCGAAGACCCAAATCCCTTTGATTTTCAAGCAGCTTACAATGAGCTGCATCAGCGTGTTGTGGTTTTAGAGGTTGCTTTGTGTGCTGAGAGAGAACAGAAGGAATTACTGGCTCAGCAGGTTCAACAGACAGATGTCCAGGTGCACACCTTGAACCATGATGTCACTAGCCTTATGACTGCATCCCTTTCCCCCCTACTACTCAAAAACGCGCCACTCCTGCCACTCCTGCTGACTTGAATGGCAACAGAGAAAAAGGATTAGCCTTCTTGAACTCTTGTAAACTCTATCTTGCCCTGTGCCCAACTCACTTCGCCAATGATCATGCAAAGGTCCTCTGGGCCCTGTCATTCATGAAATCAGGTTGTGCTTCATCCTTTGCCACACGCATCTTCAAAATGGAAACTAGAACTGGTCGCCCTACCCATTCTACCTGGGTCTCTTTCGAGGAGGCATTCAGGTCGACATTCTTCCTTCCCCATGAAGAAACTACTGCCCGGACCAAACTCGAGTCACATCAATACTATCAGAATCGTCATACCGTTGATGACTATATCGATGAGTTTTAAGAGCTGGTCGAGAAGTCTGGATACAGAGAACAGGCCTCCCTTGTCATGAAATTCTGCCATGGTCTTGACCCTTCAATCCAGAGCCGGATTGCTAATATGGTTGAAGGACGCCCATCGGACAATTACCTTTCCGAATGGTTTTCAGTGGCTAGGACAATCTCACAAGCACATGCTGCCAATGAAGCCTTTCAAAGCACCTCACGCCCTGCACCAAATACTTCTACCCGTCCCTCTCCTGTCTCTGTTGGTGTCAACCACCGAAACCCACACCCACCTCACCAATCGGAATCAGCACCACAGCGTCAAGCAGTCCCACCTATTGCTACCATGGGTGCCCAACCAGTGGCAATGGAGGTAGATACTGCTCGCTGTTGTCAACGCAGTTCCCTTGTCTGTCATAGGTGTGGAAAACCAGGCCACTTTGTTCGAGAATGTCCTCAGGCCTTTGATGTTTCAACCATGACTGCTGAAGAGAAGGACAAATGGATTGCCCACTTGCTGTCATCCACTGATCCAAGAGTTGCAAGCCCTATCAAGGAAGACAATCCAGAGCCTCAGGAAGGAGAAGAGGATTTTGTGTCACGCAGCAGGTGAATAGTGTGCCCCTGCTGCCAATTCCCAATCATTTCGCTCCACTGCTGTATAATCAGGTAAACAATGAATACACAGATTCAGAACCTGATTCCTCAGCTACGGAGACCGAAATGCTAGACACACAACCCTTAACTCCTCCCCGGTCTCATACTCAGTTCCGTTGTAAAAAATGGGAACGAAACCTTCCTGCACAGTATGTCGTTGCTTCCACCCCAAGCCCAAACTCCCTCTCTCTCCCAGTCGAGGTTCAAACCACAGATACAGCAGAGATCAAGGTGGTTCGCACTCTACTTGACTCCAGTGCCACTGGTTTGTTTATCGACTTGGGATTCATTCAGGAAAACTGCCTCACTGCATGACCACTCTCTTGTCCTATTCCTGTGTACAATGTTGATGGCTCACCCAATGAATCTGGATCCATCACTGAAGTCGTTGATCTAATTCTGCAGTACAAAGACCATTCTGAGAGAGCTGCATTTGCCATTACCCGCCTAGGGTGTCAACGTATGATCCTTGGCTACACCTAGCTCCAGGACCACAACCCAGAAGTTGACTGGAAGTCTCAAGAAGTACGGATGACGTGCTGTCCTCCCCAGTGCCATACATGTCGCAACATCATCGAGGAAGGACATCAGAGAGCCCTACGACTGCGCACCTGCCATATTGGTCCTAGCCCCATTCTCATGCATGATTCAGATGGATAAACAGCCGAAGAAGAACTCCTCCTGAGTTAACAGTATGGGGGTGATTCTGAAACAGCTGAAGGCACATCTGATGAAGCTATAGAAGAGGGTGACCGCATTCTAGTTGCTGTGCTCCCTCTCCAAGCTGAGTTCATTTGTGCTTCGTCAACAACATCCCAACGCCTTGCAGAAGCTGCCTGGCACAATTCCCAACCTTCAGACACTCTTCCAGACTACCTGTCCGACTACGAAGATGTCTTTGCAAAAGAGTCGTTTGACAAGCTTCCAGGACGCAAACCATGGGATCATGCCATCGAGTTAGAACCCAGAGCTAACCCCAGAGCCTCACCCAAGGTGTACCCCCTCTCTCCAGGAGAACAGGCTGAATTGGACAAATTCCTTGAGGAGAATTTGAGTACAGGATGCATCTGACCATCAAAGTCACCACTGGCCTGACCAGTGTTCTTTTTTAAAAAGAAAGATGGCACCCTACGGTTTGTCCAGGACTATCGGGTGCTGAATGCAATGACAATCAAGAATCACTACCCTCTTCCCTTGATTTCTGACCTTGTCAACAGCCTACGAGGGGCCCATTACTTTACTAAGCTTGACGTTCATTGGGGCTTTAACAATGTCAGAATCAAAGAGGGTGATGAGTGGAAAGCGGCGTTCAGAACAAATCAGGGAGTGTTTGAACCTTTAGTGATGTTCTTTGGCCTCACTAACAGCCCTGCCACTTTCCAGACTATGATGAATGACATCTTCCATGACCTCATTGCTGAAGGTGTCATGTGCATTTATCTGGATGACATTCTGATCTTTTCAGAAGATCTAGAGAGTCACCATGAAGTCATATGGAAGGTGGTACAGCATCTCAGAGAACACAAGCTTTATTTGCATCCTGACAAGTGCGACTTTGACAAGACCAAGATTGAATACCTAGGTCTCATCATCTCTCATGGGAAGGCTGAAATGGATCCTGTCAAGGTTGCTGGTGTCGCTGAGTGGCCAACACCTAACAATAAGAAGGAGGTGCAGTCGTTCCTTGGTTTTGCCAACTTCTATTGTCGATTTATTGAGAAGTTCTCACACCATGCACGTCCAATGTTCGACCTGCGTCGCAAAGACACTCCTTGGACATGGGGACCCTCACAGCAGGCTGCCTTCGACACTATAAAGAGATTGGTAACATCTGCACCCATCCTTGCATTCCCAGATGACAACCTCCCATATCATGTCAAAGCAGATAGCTCTGATTTTGCAACTGGTGCTGTTCTTTCCCAACAGTCCAAGGTCGATAACAATTGGCACCCCATAGCCTTCTTCTCCAAGAGTCTCAGTCCAGTTGAGCGCAACTATGAGATGCATGACAAAGAAATGCTCGCCATCATGCGTGCCCTTGAAGAATGGCGAAACTTCCTTGAGAGGGCAAGACATCATGTCGAGATCTGGACAGACCACAAAAAATCTGAAATATTTCCACACGGCTAAAAAGCTCAACCATCGCCAAGCCTGCTGGTCTCTTTATCTGTCTCGGTTTGACTTCAACCTGTACCATCGTCCTGGCAAGACAATGGGCAAGTCAGATGCACTCTCACACCGACCCGATCATGGCACTGGCTCAAATGACAATGATAATTTGGTGCTTCTCCAACCAGAACTCTTTGTCATCTGTGCACTGGAAGGACTGGAGTTTACAGGTGAAGAACGTGACATCCTGAAGGACATTCGTAACGGCACCAAGGAGGGAGAGCTAGAGGACTCGGTTGCACGTGCTGCCAAGGAACTTTGCAAGACTACTGGGAAGTCTGTGAAGTCATCAGAATGGGGTGAGAGGGATAGTACACTTCTGTTCTGTGGAAAGGTATATGTCCCCGATCAGCATGACTTTCGATGTCAAATTGTCTCCCAACATCACGACACTTGTATTGCTGGCCATGCTGGACATTGGAAGACCTTGGAACTTGTCTCTCGGAACTATTGGTGGCCTCACATGTCTCACTACATTGGTACCTACACAAAGGCATGTGACCTGTGCCTACGCACCAAGGCTCAACGTTGGTTGCCTGTTGGAGAACTGCACCCTCTAATTCCTGAGCAGCGCTGGGAGACGGTCAGCATCGACTTCATTGTAGAACTCCCCGACTCGCATGGGTATGATGCAGTGATGGTCGTCGTGGATTCCTTATCCAAACGTTCTCACTTCATCCCCACCTTGACCACAATTACAGCATTGGGAGCCTTCTCGTCTCTTTAGGGATCATGTTTGGAGACACCATGGCCTACCCCTCCACATGGTTTCAGACCGAGGTACACAGTTTGTCAGTGAGTTCACTCAGGAGCTATACAGACTTCTGGGTATCGAGGTGGCTGCCTCCACTGCATACCACCCGCAGACTGATGGACAGACACAATGTGTCAACCAAGAGCTAGAGCAGTATCTCCGTCTATTTGTGAATGAGCGACAGGACGACTGGGATGACCTCCTGCCCCTTGCAGAGTTCCAGTACAACAACCACGTCCATTCATCCACAAAAGAGACTCCTTTCATGCTCGACTCTGGTCGCCACCCACGGATGGGCTTTGAACCTCACCAACAGCCATCTAGGAGAGAAGCTGTGAATGAGTTCAAACAATGAATGGCTGATTCCCTATCCGAAGCCCAAGCCGCCCTTGTAAAGGCAAAAGAGGATATGGCTCGATACTATAATCATCATCGTGAGCCAGCCCCTACCTTTGTTCCTGGTGACAAAGTCTTCCTAGATGCAAGTGACATTAGCACTACTCGCCCTTCTATGAAATTGTCACATCGGAACCTAGGCCCCTTCCTAGTGGAACACAAGGTTGAATCCAATGCTTACCGCCTCCGACTCCCCAAGTCTATGAGTCACCTCCACCCTCTCTTCCCGGTGGTGAAGCTCCTCTCCTGCCCCCCTGACCCCATCCCTGGTTGGAAAGCTCAACCCCCACCTCCCCCAGTCCTTGTAGGGGAAGATGAGCACTACGAAATTGAACAGATCTTGGACACTCAATTCCGCTGTGGAAAGCTCAAATACAAGGTCAGAGGGAAGGGGTATGGATATGAGCATGATGAGTGGATCCCTGAGGCAGATTTAGCAGCCCCAGACCTCATTGCTGACGTCCACCTCCTCCATCCCAGTGCCCCTTGTCGCATTCATGCCACAGATTTTGACACCTTCCATCAAAAGGCACTTGTAACCCCAGTAGGTGTCAGTGTGTCGGGACATCACACTCTAAAAGGGGGGTGATGTAAGGGGAACCCCTCATACTGCTCCTTTTTATTCTCCTTCTCCTATTCTCCTTTCTTATTCATGTTCACGCTGTCGGTTTACTTTCGGAAATGGATCCAAAAGACAGTGGGTAGCGGTGTCGTCGTTGCATGGCTACTTACACTGGTGTTCGGCTCAGTGCACTTTGCTATCAGCAGCAACAAAAGTAGAACAAGGACGAAGACGAAGACGTAGCAGTGATGATGATGATGACGTAATACACTGACGTAAGC